>CANTFL010000017.1:0-236873 GCA_947650285.1 Hyaloperonospora brassicae
AGGGTATTGGTGCCCCGACAGATGTACACGAGGCAAGCGAGGAAGCGTAGGTAGGGTAAAAGCAGAACTGTTATATTAATATAATTAAGTCTCTTAACTACTGTCTCTTTGGTTGACTTAACTTAATTATACTAATATAACTGAGTGTATGGTGACGTCTCGTCACCACTCATTGCGCGCGTCTTGCGGCGATTGGTGGGTTTATATCATCAAAATGTCAACGAATAAGCAGACTCGAGGTCGACTCTTCAATATCACCGCTTCGGTGATATTGTTTAAAGAATATTCAACATAATATTCTTTATTGTCATTATCTCTCAAAGATAATTTCCATGTAACGGGCTGCCCCGTTACAATAGTAAATCACCAATCGCTGCTAGACGCGTGCAAAAGGTGGTGAGTGAGGATCCTCTTTGAGACATGTGGTTGCACATAATGTAAATAAGATGAGGACGATCATCAAAGGGTCATATATATGAAACATATCTATCTTTTTTTCCTTATGGTCGACTCTTGCCTAGATCATTCACCGTCTCTACATGCACGGTGTACGCATAGGTTTGGGAGCGTACACCCTTGTACTGTTTTGGTACTGGGCCAGTGGCTTACCATTTATTTGATATGATGTGTGACCCGCTTCACGAAGAACCACTTGACTCGTTGAGTTGTTGTTGTTCGTTCGTTCAACGACTAAGTGGCTCTTTAATCTAAAAATTTCATCTTGAAAGGAGATCTGGTATCTCCTTTAAACTTGATAGTGTTAGAGATGTAAATGTTATAGGTAAGATACGCAATCACAATCTACACTCACTTCCTCAACCTATGTATTCGTCCAGAGGTTATTGGCAGGGTATGTGGAAGGCGGGTCGTAACACTGAAGCGATTATGCAGCACGAAGAATGAAGGACAAGCAGGACCTCAGGAACGGATACGTGACAAGGCAACTTGGAACTCGTGTGCAGCTTCAACACGTCAATATGGAAAGTAGAATTTAGTTATCCATCAATAGCGCTCTAATTATAACAGATTGCCTCTATACTTTATCTACGCCTGGGTCTATATACTTGATCCTCTGCGAGAATAGAACAAGCTTTCCCTTTGCTCTTCTCTGAAGACCTAACGGTCGCGCTATCTAAGTTGAATGAAGCGTTGGACTTTGGAGGCTTGATCTTTCTTTCACCGCAATAACCGGACGTGGGACTCTCGACGGTTCATCACGACATGAGTCGTACCTTTCAGGCAAGATTCAAGCCCAAATGATGTCGGTTATGCTAACACGCTGTGCATCTTTACCAGACGAATTGGCAAAGCCTCGTACGCTCAAACGGAGCATTACTCTTTATTTGGAAAAAGGAGATAGCATCTCCTCTACTTACAAAAGCTAGAGATGAATGTGGAGAAGCAATCACGAGACTTTACCGCTGAGTTGGGCTTGGCAGCGCATAGATTTACAGCGTCAATTGGGTCCGATAGGGGCTCTGATTGGAGGATGGGGCTAGGACGGATAGCTCACGATCGTGTACCCAAAAGTACCAGACCGTGAGATCGTTTGTGGCAAGTGTGGATGAGTGGCGATCGCTCTTTTGAGGAGTCGTGTGGTAAAGCGACCAGTGAGATTCGCTAGTCGAGAACGGATCGCGCTACACTTATATCCGAATTAGCAAACGGTTGGCGGCGCCTGTCCCACACCTGGTCAAAACACGTCCACTGGACTGTCAGACAGAACTGGATATCAGATGAAAAAGGATGGGACTTGCGACATTGGGATAAAGTATGACGGACGAAGTGTACAAGTCAGAGAGCCTCGATTACTGTCGATTGGAAGATTACGATGGCGATCATGATTGATCGCGATTCGAGGAGTGTGTAACACACCATAGAATTCGCGATCAGCAAGGCGACCGCGGTCACGAAGGCGATCGAGATCATGATCGGCTATCAGGTATGTGATCGCGATTAGGTCGGTGTTGACCACAATAAGCGGTCACGATCGGAGAGATGTGTGCCACACCATGTAACCCGCGATCATCAAGGCAATCGCGATCAAGGATGTATTTGTGATGAGGATCAACGATTAGGTGCGTGATCGCGATCAAGCTAGTGTGGACGACAAGACAAGATATGCAACCAGAAAGGCAACTGCGATCGAAAAGTATATCAAGTGTGTGCAATGCAAGTACAAGGTTGATAACATTTTAAAAGATCGACACGTGGAATGCAATGCCTACGGTATGAAGATAGGGATAGGGTTGTTGGGTTTGATTGGTTAAAATTAAACAAATTTCAATTTGCTTCTAAGGACACGCGTCATCTCTTCCGGTCTGGATTTTTTGGCCACACGACGTCACAGACTACGATAAATCTGCACAAGTGTCTCCCCTGGATTGTTTGGCCAGGTGCGTTCAAGGACTCTCGACCCCTTTAACTGCGAATGGACGCAGGAAAACCTTTGTGATTGAAGACTCAAGATCGTGGGACGGCTCAAGTGGTTTAAAGCCCTCGATCAAGGTCTACATTGTGGACAAGGCGATCTGTTACAGATCAGGGTGACTCATATCGAGTACCTTACAAGTATGAAATTGATCACGTGAAGAGTTCCACGAGATCACACGAACCCCGATCGCGGTGTAAAGAATTTCGCACCTAGATCGAACCTAGACCCCATCGCAAACACGGTCAAGTTGTCCATAGACACGAGTCCACCAAAAAGATTACAACACGCCCCACCGTCAGGACACAAGGTGAGAAAGGCTATCAAGAACACGGATTCGGAGTTCACCCCCCTTTCGACGGTCGTCCGGGAGTCAGTGGAGAGTTGGAAATCGACTCCGCATGAGAGCGATGACAACTCCACCACATTATCTCTAAACTTTCAACTGGCGCCCGGACTACAAGCAAACGGAGGGGCTTGTCAGATTTCATTCTGTAACTTTTGCTCACCTTGTGTACCCGTCGGCTGGGCGGGTTGCACCTTTCCAGGTGGACTCGAATCGATACCGAACTTGACCGTGTTTGGGATTGGACTATCGCGTGGAAACCTTCACATGATTGCTGTTGTACTTGTAAGGTGCTTGATATGAGTCACCTTGATCTCCACGAGTTTGCCTTGTCCAAAGTAGATACTTGATTCGCGAGCCTTCTAACTACTTGAGCAGTCTCGCGATCTTGCACCCTTCGTCTTTACTTGTTTGCTGTGTTCAATCGCATTTGAGGTTTTGCTTGAGGGTCCTCGATCCCTGGCCAAACAATCCAGGGATATTACTTGATTAAAGTATGTAACTTTTCCTGACGTCGGGTGGCCAATGATCCGACCCGGAAGAGAAGTCGACACGTGTACTTGGAAGCAATTTGAACTCTGTTTAATGTTAACCAATCAATCTCAAAAGCTAACACATCTACAGTCCTATCTGTATCGCGAGCTTCCGGGGCCACGCGCCTCCTCTCCAGAAGATCGTCTCCTTGTACCTATGTGGCGTACACCAATTGCGCTCTCTCTGGAACCTTGGCGTGGTCCACGACTTACACGCATCTGACTCCAGGATCTAGCGATCTTTAAATGATCTCGCGATCTCTAGTTCGGATCGCGATCTCTAGTTTGAAGCGCGATCTCTAGTTCGGAGCGCGATCTCTGGTTGGAATCGAGGTCTCTGTTGAGATTAGACTAAGATTAAGTAATCGTCATTAGAGTGACCCACATATCCCATCCTTGTCACCAACGATCTCGCGATCTAGTACGTTTGGGTACACGATCGTGAGCTACCCGTCTCAACTCGTACTCTCCAATCAGATACCTTTTCGGATATAACTGACACTGGCGATCTTTGAGCTCCCGAGCCCAACTAAACGGTAGAGTGTCGTAAACACTTTACCTTACTCGTCTTCAGCATCGATGGGCGACAAAATCTGTCGCTATAGCTGTGCATCCTCGGCATCTTGACGGTAGTACGATTCTATTGTCATATTTGGATTCTCACCATGACGGGTCGTGCCTCAGCCGATCCCACCAATCGATCGAACAAGATACCGAGCGTCCCCGGATTTCATCCAGATACACCCACGGCGGATGTCGTCGCCCCGGTTACCTGTAGCGCTTTATGTATGTATACTTCCATGCTGGTGCTGGGGGATTTTGACCAATTAGTGATCAATCACCGCCCTAGTCACCTGGAATGACGCGGTCGATAAGAATCCTAGTTCGATCCCTACCGCGGGTTCGTCTCCGATCTCCGTTCCGGATAATTTCGTGACCAACAACGACATCCTGAGTTCTCATTCGAGAAATTATGTTCTGCTACCCAGCGTCTGCGTGGGATTGTTGTCGACGGTCGACCGTGCTTTGTTGAAAGAAATAATAGAATATCTTTTCCTTCAAATGGATCATCAACAATAGATCATGGACCGCTACGGAGAAATGGAAACCGCCATAGCGCGGTAGATCGCTTGCGACCTCCATCGAGAAGAGGGATTTCTGGAGCTTCGCTCCTCCGCATCTCCGTACGTCAAATATGTTTAAGGCAAGTATGATCACCTTCGCGCGCGATTTGACGATGATTCTCAGCGGTCGATGACGGTTCGCGAAACATGGCTAAATTCCAAGCCAATCGCTTAAGTCAGTACTCTGAAATCGGAGATCAGACTTACGAGATCATGTACTGATAAAAGTTCTGAAGGCCATTGGAGCGCGTCATGTCGCGCAAGAGAAACACGACGGTGAGATCGACAGAATGTTTAAAAATGGCAGGAGATCGCTTGGTCGCCAAGCGAGATGTGCTTTCGGATCGTCTCGCCCGAGTACGGGACAAGAGGTCTCGATACAAGAAAGCGTACACCCACTCCCACGACAAGCTTCGTCACAGTTTTGAACGCATAGTTGAACTTCATGTTAAATTGCGTCGAGAAAGGGCAAACGTTGCTGACCAATAGTAGAGGCGTAAAAGGTTGCACCGCTTTTTGCTGAATCCCGACTCCTTTTTCACTTAGATGCGTTTCGAGAGATTCGACCAGACTGCCGATCGGGACCGCGCTATTTAATATCATCTCACGTTGCGATATTGTATGGCGTCGTTGGTGACCGGAGCTCTGTACCGATCTCGACCACAGTGGCGTTGACCAGCTCTCTCACGGGGTATATTTTGCATCCCAAATCCTCAGATTCCGATTTGCCGATACGTAATCGTCTGCTCAAACTCGTGCCATTACATAAATATCCCATTTCAAAGAGTGTCACCCGAAATTTGATCTCTGCCCCCCGATCCAAACCGGTAAGTGAATCTGGGAGATCGAGTGATCCCAAGATCCGTTACGATCTCGCGACTGCTCAGCCTATCAGCAAGCCTGGCACGCCCAGACTACGCCATTCTGCTTCACCTGCTTCTGAGGACGAGGAATTCGCCGAGTGTGAAGATGCGACCGATGCAGCGTTATCTGGATAGCGACTTCCTCTCGTATCGAATCATCCGGTGCCCAATCTCAGCGCTCGGCCGGATCGTCCACCTCTTCGATCACCGTGGATTCCTCTGGCCAATCAGCAACGGCTACGACATCTCGCTTGGAACCATCAGGCGAGGCTTGAAGTGATTCCTAAAGAACAATAAGCTTCACCGACAGCCCGACTCCATCCGTCAACCGTTGTGTCCCCGTCAGACTACGGAGATCTATCTTGCTTCAAGAGCGATCGGGATGAGTGGTTCCCGGGGTACAGAGATCTTGTGACCCGATCTTCCGCTCAAGTCGCGCCTTGGTCGGCACGGAGGATCAGCTGGACCAGCATTGCTAAGATGAACGTCGATTTACTCTTTCGGCACTTCGCCAAACCGAAACAGTATCCGTTTTTGGCGTTAAAGGTAACTAATAATCCACCCGTTGTAGCTGCTTGGGCTCCCAGAGTGGTGTCTATGGCTAAAATTATTGCGTTGTATGCCTCGGAACCCTGTTAGAGTGCCCTTTCACAAATCGTGCCAATCTCTTTCCGTCGCACAAGGAGGTTCGACAAACTCGCCATCTCGTATCAAGAGTACGAAGATTGGAGTCGGAACCCCTTACAGGAATCGACACATGTGATCTTCATCTCCCGCGAGCAGCGACTTAGTGACTCTAGATGTCCGAATTCTATAAGCAGAAGAAACAGAGGCGATCGCGATCTGGAACTTGGTGGAAGGCTATTCTTTGGTTCGTCCTCGCGGGAATGATCACGGGCCATTGAGATGTAAAACTCTTGCTGAATCCCTTCCTTCTGCATACCTCATCGTTGATGGAAGTTCAACCATGGTACCCAGGTTTTAAATGCTGAGAGTGAAAAATCCCCGATACGTCGACCGCTCTATTTCAGCTAGCGACTAATAAGACGTGGAGGTCCCAGTATGGCTCTACATCTGTGGAACACCCCGGATCGACGATCTCGAGGGTTTCCGGAAAGTTCAGACCCGCGAAATAGCTAGGTCGGTTCACATAGCTTCATAATATGATAAAAACTCTTTCCGATCTCTCATCTTATATTCTTGTTGGGGATAGCTTCATTTTTTATTTGTTTCGTCTTCCTAGCTGCAATCGGATCTTCGCTATCTACCACTTCTGTTACATATATCTCATCCACCTTCTCATACAACCTCCTTGTACGTCAATTGTCACCGCATGTTCCGTTAGCAGTCAATCTCTACCTCGTGAGATTGCGTCACTCCAAAACAATGTCGACTCACCCGATCCCGATCAAATTTATACAGCAACGCTCCGCAGTTCAGATCGGATTCGTTGATCTATGTCATATCTCTGTATTTCTTTCACCGCACCAGGTCCTGTTTATGTTCCGAACATAGCGGTTCTTACGCCGAGATTGCACATCCAAAATCTTCCACTTCGGTTTCATCCGCCTTCAACTCTATCCCATAACTATTATCCGAAAGGATCGAGTCATCGACAACAAAGTGATCTGCACTATCAATCACTAACTTACTATCCGGCCGACCCTATTATTTCACCAATCGTTTAAACTTGGAAACGCGCACGACCGGAAACAACCTTAATGGCGTTCCTGCATTCTCTAAAGAAACCGCATAGTCTCCACATAGCTAATCCACTCGAAACGGCCCATATTACTTAAGTGTGAGAGCTTGCAGCATATCCCTCTTATACTCGATCCAAATAGAGCCACACTTGCATTCCTCACTCTATTTGGGTAAAGTGACCACGAAACTCTAAGGTTGAGTTGGGATCGGGAGCTCAAAGATCGCCAGTGTCAGTTATATCCGAAAAGGTATCTGATTGGAGAGTACGAGTTGAGACGGGTAGCTCACGATCGTGTACCCAAACGTACTAGATCGCGAGATCGTTGGTGACAAGGATGGGATATGTGGGTCACTCCAATGACGATTACTTAATCTTAGTCTAATCTCAACAGAGACCTCGAATCCAACCAGAGATTGCAATCCCGACCAGAGATCGCTAGATCCTGAAGTCCGCGATACCAACCAGAGATCGCGCTCCGAACTAGAGATCGCGCTTCAAACTAGAGATCGCGATCCGAACTAGAGATCGCGAGATCATTTAAAGATCGCTAGATCCTGGAGTCAGATGCGTGTAAGTCGTGGACCACGCCAAGGTTCCAGAGAGAGCGCAATTGGTGTACGCCACATAGGTACAAGGAGACGATCTTCTGGAGAGGAGGCGCGTGGCCCCGGAAGCTCGCGATACAGATAGGACTGTAGATGTGTTAGCTTTTGAGATTGATTGGTTAACATTAAACAGAGTTCAAATTGCTTCCAAGTACACGTGTCGACTTCTCTTCCGGGTCGGATCATTGGCCACCCGACGTCAGGAAAAGTTACATACTTTAATCAAGTAATATCCCTGGATTGTTTGGCCAGGGATCGAGGACCCTCAAGCAAAACCTCAAATGCGATTGAACACAGCAAACAAGTAAAGACGAAGGGTGCAAGATCGCGAGACTGCTCAAGTAGTTAGAAGGCTCGCGAATCAAGTATCTACTTTGGACAAGGCAAACTCGTGGAGATCAAGGTGACTCATATCAAGCACCTTACAAGTACAACAGCAATCATGTGAAGGTTTCCACGCGATAGTCCAATCCCAAACACGGTCAAGTTCGGTATCGATTTGAGTCCACCTGAAAAAAGGTGCAACCCACCCTGCCGACGGGTACACAAGGTGAGCAAAAGTTACAGAAGGATATCTGACAAGCCCCTCCGTTTGCTTGTAGTCCGAGCGCCAGTGGAGAGTTGGGAACGACTTATTAAAACAGCGGTCGCGACTCCACCACATGAATATGTTGTTTTTATGATGTCTTTAAAGCATCATCTTGTACAGTTGTATTTTTTGCGTCTTATATAAGATTGAAAGAAAAAGCACTTAGTTCGGCCCGGGTTGTATTCCCCCCATAATTCTCGCTTAAGTTACAGGTTTCGTGCTATACGCGCCGCCCAACTAGGCCAACTGCCTACATTTTGCTTCTTGTCTACAGACCAGGGCAAAGTATGATAATTGAAGTACGTCAAATGGTTCTAACACTCATTGCTGCGTTGCAGTCTTAAAAACTATCTAAAGGTGGTATATATGACTGTATTTATAGTAGTTAATAAACAGTGACTTCGTTAGAACCTAATTTCTGCGCATTTAGTCCAATATCATGAATAGTAGGTGCATATAGTAGCGAACATGACTGCAAATTTATGTCAGCAAATTATGCATATAATCAATTATAGCCCAAATATTACCCGAGCAAGCTTCCTGAATACATCGGTGTATAAGGAGCAGTAACACATGGACTTAGCAATGCTGCAAATGAAGCCGAAGTTATACTTTCTGAGCAACAACGTAAGTTTGTATATCATATTCGTGTTCTAGCACTATGCACCTATACATAGTCTGTCCGTTGCACACACAAGTTTTGTGTTGTAAATCTCATATCCAGAAGATGAATGACTTGTGGCGAAAACATGGAACATAGAAGCCTAGCAACGTTACGGGCTTTGCACCCCCTTTATACGATTTTAATTGATTTCGAAGCATCAGGCAACAATGTTTGACCTTTTTTTAAAACGGAGTCATCTGAGACAATGATATCGATACTGTCATCGTTCGTATGACAACAGATGCACGTGTCACTGTGCAAATACGCTTTGATGGACCCAGGCGTATTTGTTCGGCCTTGTATGGCGTATAACGCCGCTTAAGCGTTACTTAGACAAGAGTAATGATCTTATCCTGGTTAGGGAGTGGCATCACTGAAACGCTACGAGACATGAATTGATTGGAGGTAAATTACCTCAGACCCAACGCGCGCGGTACCTCGTATAACCTTGGAGAACCATAAATTCACCACTTTACGAAAAAAAGCGCTATTGGCGCCAGCCACTGTCAACTTAGTGTGCTGGATGATAGATTGTAAACGTTAATTGATCCAAATATGCAAATGTTGTAAGTTTCGAGCATAGCTCACCGACTAATAGTTTATGTCACGAAATTACATTGAGAGGGGTTCATTGTGATAACAAATCGCTAAGAGATACGCAGATATCGCCTAACGCCGAGTCATCTTGAGCACATCTTGAATTATGTATGTGGAATGGCATGTAAAATTACTAAATGATGTTGGCTGCTGTAATTAAGTTGCAATTACAAGTTTCTTGTGACTCAACTCTCTACTGGGCGCCCCAACAAATGAATATAGGAGGGAATTCTCCGTTCTCGTGATTGTTTTAATCATTTACTTGACTACCTGTCGGTAGAGAGACCTGCACGATCCCAGCTGGGCTTGCGTCTAGGAAATACTTGACCATGTATGTGATGGAAATAGAGGCAATTTTAATGAAGTCTTCTCACGATCACGAGTAAACGTTATGAGTGTTCGATAGGAAGCACCCCTATCTCTACGATATTGACTTGTCCAACACGTAGCTACTTGCTCCGCTTGATCCGCTTGACCTAATGACCACCTATCCGTCTCGTGATCTTGTACCTTGTACTTTGATATGCTGCTGATTCCGACCGCAGTTGGTTACTTGTCTTAATTTTTTTTAATCCTGGGCCAAACAATCGGGGGATTTTACTTAATTATAGTAGGTGAGATTTCTGGACGCAAGGTGGAAAGTTAACGGACCCTGAAGAGAAGTAGACACGTAAACTTAGGATCAAATTGAACTCTGATTAATGCTACACGATAAAACAAAATTAGAGCCTATACCTGTGCACATTCTGCAGTTTTGCGACATCGGTCACCAGTCGTTCTTTTCCATACGACGTCTATTATATATGTTAACGATCTTTTGACATTAGGGATCAATTGATCATTTTCGACACTTGTAATCGATTGAACCCGTTCGACCTTTGTGATCGACTGATCGCGGTTAACACGTGTGATCGACACTTGTTATCGAACGATTGTAATCGACATTTGTGAATGACCGATCGTGGTCAATACTTGATATCGACACCTATGAATGGTTCGTATCTTCGACGCTTCTTTACGGCACTTTTGTTCGACACAGGTGATCGATGCCTCGTCATCGACACTGGTTTTCGACAATTGTGATCGACCGATCGTGATCGTTGCTTGTGACCGATCGATAGTGGTCGACACTTGTGATCGATAATTGCGATTTATCGATCTTAATCGACAATTGTTATACTGACTATATCCTACACTTCTTATTGACTGATCTTAACCGACACGAGTGATCGATTGATCGTGATCAATCAATAGTGAATGATCAATATATTACATGCTTTTTATCAGCCATTTCTAATCTTCTTTTCCATATTTCTTTCTTTATGAGCTGTCTTCATCCATATAATTGCATTGACTTAACATAATCAACAGCGAGACATCGGATGTCAATCGATACATACTCTCTCGTATATAGCAAGTCAAGTTTTTAGAAACATTTACACACCATGGTACCGACTTCTACGAGGTGTAAGGTCTAATCCAAGATACAAAAACGTCGCCAACCGTCGAACATGTGACACCATTGTCTTTCATCACACAATAGTAACATTAATTTATAATATACACTTGTCAATGGGATGACTGGTCATGTTAATGGTAATGTGAGACTATAGGCGGTTATATCGATCGATGCGCTATATTGCCATGGGAAATGTCTGATACGGAAATTAGTCAGGCCATAAAGGCAGGAGACGTAATCGATCAAGCATCAGTAATCCTGCAATTGAGTTCAACTCATCCTGACTCATGGACTTGTCGTTCTTTGAGGACTTGTAATTTACCAATATTCGCGTAGTGGATCTGTGATCCTTAATGAACCTACATATTCGTGTTATCCTGTATTCATTGAAAAATTAGGCATGTCATGGCATGTCACAACAACCGTCCGTTCTACCTCCATTTGGAGGTGCTCGTTATGAAGCTGAAATGGTGATAACAATTATACTCTGCGCTCCACGGCAATGTCATTTACGAAAGGGAAAGTGTGACATCACCAAAAAATTATTTTGTGCAAATCATGAGGAGGGAATTATGTGTGAGAATAAGCTATCTTATTCCATTTTAATATGCTGTTTCAGAAAGCAAAATGAAAAAAAACACATTGTACATGGTAATAGTAAGCTAAACGCAGCCACCATTTTGGCTCAATATTTATGTCTTAGAAGTGTGTAAATTGCAATGAGTGAATGTTGCATGTTCAAGAGCACTCGACTAGTTTGATGGTCATTACCATATCTAATGTTATTCACTAATATTACGACGACAACGGTCAGACGTCTGATCAATATTCTCCAGTAATGGTAATGATGTATCTAGATTTGTCTATCGCTTCATCTACATAAACTTGTCTCGTGACGCAACGGGCCAGACCACATCAACGCTATGTACAGGCATATTTCAATGATAAGTTTTTCCATAGTCGTTCAGAATGTGCTCGATACGATATGGAAGCACATATATTTAGCAAAGATCTGTGCTTGAGTGCATGCGCAAAATATGATAAGTACTGATGCCTCCAAATGCGTCTTTGATTATGCTGTTATTCCCTATGATACAGTCATTTAGAAAAGATCTCGCTCGAGCGGATCCTGTCGAAATCAAGGTCATTGTTGGCTGGCCGATTTCGAAGAAAAGATCACTTGCGTAAGAGGCTTGGGCATTGTATATATTTGCACAGGTATTTTGCGAATGAAGCAGACATGCCTCGTTTACTATATAATCGCTTTACCAAGAGGAGATGAGAATACTGAATAGCACAAAGAACGATACTTTTATAGCGACGTAAGAGATTCCTTCAGCCCTTATTATAGCTCAGCCAGAATCATTGAGGTCATTTAGTGTCTTCTGTGACGCTTCTAACTCTTCCATTGGCTATCTTAAGCTAGGAGTTGAAAATGATGATCATGAGCATGTTGTCTCGTGTAAACGTTGCCAGCTTAGACTGCGAAGGTGAGGTTTTAGTTCATGACAACGACTTACTTGCGATAAATCATGCCAATCGCAAAATAATATTCATCTGCCTGTCTGCAACACTTCTGCAATTTAAAACCGATCATGAATTTCTTCGAACTGCGACTCAATCAGTACATCTCTACCGCACGATAATTGGTGTGGATAAGCGCGAAGGAAGAATGACGAAAGTTTGGATCACGCGATCCACCTAAAGTGCGAAATTAGTTTGATTGGTGGAGCACGTACGGAGATGGGCCTGTTGGGACGAGAAAGGTGACCTTAACGAATGATTATAGGGAAACGATTGTCCAAGTCGCGCAGGTTGATCCACCTTCTATCCTGGATACCGCTGGGTGGTGTAGATCACATAATGGGTAAAGAACACATAATTAGTGTGGATCATATACCGCGATCCACTACACCGCGATCCACTGTACTACGATCCACTGTGGAGCAATCCGCTGTGGAGCGATCCGCTGTGGAGCGATCCAATATGGAGCGATCCAGTACGGAGTATCTGCTGTGGACCTGTGGTAAAGTGATCACGAGATTTAACCGTGGCGTTGGGACGCTGGATGGAACCAGACGAATGAGTGACAGAAAATGGTTTTTGAAGTTATTAGGATTGATCTACCTAGTGGTCGAGATAGAGTATAGTCGAGGATCGATAATTGGCCGATCGCGACCCGCGATCAAGGGCTTGGATCACCAAGATACAAGAACTGGATTATTCAAGGACTAAAAATTAAGTGTAGTACTGGACCGATAGAGACAATGGGATGTAGGTGAACTTGGAAGCAAGCTGGGAGAGTGGATCGAGTAATTGGTGTGGATCACGTCATTGGTGTGGATCCAATAATTGGTGTGGATCTTATGCCGCTATCCGGTACTCTGCGATCCGACATTCTGCGATCTGGTACTCTGCGATCCGGTACTCTGCGATCCGGTACTCTGCGATCTGGTATGGGGCGATCTACTATGTATTATCTGCTATGGACCACATGATATAAGAGATGAATGAAGAAGACAGGCGGTGCACAACAGTTGACCTAGCGAACGGATATGCATATTCATAGGGTTTGGATTTGGTTGGTTGACATTAAACAGATTTGAATTAGCAACGAAAGACACGGGTCGACTTCTCCCGGGCAGGATCTTTAGCCTCCCGTTGAAAAGAGAGTCGCCCATGTCTCAGCAAACTTTGCCCTTGGATTGTTTGGCCAGGCGGAACGTCAATTCTCCCCCCCCCTCAACTGCGATAGGTCACAGTAAACCTAACGGTTCATATTCAAGATCGCGAGACGGCTCGAGAGGTCAGAATGCTCGCGTATCAAGCATTAACCCTGGCATCGGCGACTCTGGGAGAGCGCCCAAGTTACAAGCGATCTAGTGAAGAATTTACACGCGATCCGCACCTACGTTTGACCGGGTGAAGAATTTCTACTCGAGCAACTCCTATCCCCAAAACGGTCAAGTTTAGCCTCAGCTCAAGTCCCATAAGAAGAGCTCAACCCGCCCCACCGATTGCTACACAAGGTGAGCAAGAAGAAACGGAGCACGAAATCGGGGTAACTATTACGTTAGTCGGTCGTCCGGGTACCAATGGAGAGTCGGAGTCACAAGGAAATTGTGATCACCACGCCACCACTTTGGTTTCCGCTCAATATCTAATGTAATTTCGAGGATAGTTACAACCTAGCATGGCAAAATGCTTTATTCGATATATCGTCCCGCAAGCTAGGCGATGAGCTTGCCCGTGTAATGAATCTGTAGTCTTTAACGAGTACTGGATCCGTGCATCTATTGTCTGCGATGATCATTGTATAGTTTTGCTGCTTGATATTGAAAGCGAGGAATTTCCAGACTTAGACATACGATTGGTTGCACGAATACGTACAAATCCACATCAATCGTGTATCGATTAGGCCTCTTGTGGTATTGACACTCGTAACAATATAAAATAATAATTTTTGTACACCCTGATATCCAAATAATTTTATTGTAGACCTGGGGATTTGGCAGGTCAATATTTAGGATAGTTTGTATAGCCTTTATGAAAATCCACCAACAATTATTTGGGCAAATTATTTTGACCCGCCGATCGAGACGTGCTGTCGCGCTACTACGCGAGTCAAGTGACCAAAGATGGTGTTAAGAACACTTCCAAAATATATATTTCCCGGCAAAATCATTATATATAACGGGAATGGAAAAAATATCGCGTTATGTTTAGTTGGTGAAAGGTGAGTGTGATAAATTATAGATCTAATATATAATGAATGGACTTTGTTAATCTCGCTGTCTCGGTGCTGATTCTAACCCAACTAACATATGCCTACATATAGTCGGCTCTATTTATTACTTCGATGGAGGTACAAAATAAATGAGGTTGATATATATGGAAATAGTGATAAGAATCCTGCTCTACTAAGGCGTGTCGGCGGGTTGGTGAACAGAGGCTATAAGTAACGCAGCAAACCTTCTTCGTTGCTCCATCAACATTACACAATCGAACAAAACAACGTATGAACTAGGCTCTAGATTGAAAACGTGGCGGCACGACAGGCAATATATTGGATCACAAAGACAACTGTCATGCGTTACTTGAGGTAAATACGTCTCGAGTGAAAATACATGATGCTGAATTGATTTATAAGTATTAGCGCATCGTGCACTTCGTTCTATAGAAATTTACCGCATGAAAAAGTCGATATTTCAGTCATTTCAAGCGAGGCGACGTATGATATTCTTTATTAACGACGCACATTCGCGGCGGAAATCTTTCAAAAATGATCTATGCAGCATGAATTTGGTGATCTGAAATCTATATTAGAAATCTAAAACAAATCTAACTCTTCATTTCTTGATATACATATACTTAAGCAACACGATCTGATAGAGTGCGCCATATATTTAGCATGAAACCGATGCAAATCCTCGATGTACATTTTTGCGCATTCATCGGAGTTGTGTAGTAAAACATTACTGCATTCGATAGACTACGTATTAGTTTGATGAAATCAAATGTGTTTATGTGATTACACACTATTGCAGAAATGATCGAGCGTAATGATTACACATGTTTTCACAAGATGAAGAAGAACGTAAATAAACCCACGAAGCATGCAAGAATATCAATTTAAATTTTAGATATGGCTAAGTTGCGATAATAATCCAGCATTCGGTCAACCAAAAATTCTTTTAATAGAAATGAAGTTGTCTAGAGAGAACTGAAAGAGCATTTGTCCCCTAGAATGGTGCTCATAAGATTGATCGTTGTTTCATTTTGATCCAAAAAAGCTGTACGTATAAGGAGCCAGTATTCCCGATATGTAATGACGATCACCAGTTAGAATAGTGCGATTCATAGCCATATCCAAAGCGTTAATGAATTGAAGAATAAAGTTTGTGGATGCAGCCATTCTGACATATGCTGAAAATTTCGATAGCGTGCAGATACTATTATTAGTAATAACGTACGTGAATGACATGAGAGTACAGTATCGGGGCTTTAACCATATCCCCGCAACTATGCATAGACCCTAAACCCACGAGGAAAGCACACCATTCTATTCTTGAAACTCAGTGTGTCTTACAGAAAGGCTACTGGGACTGGTCGAGCAGTTAGATACAAGGCTCAATTGGATCGTCGAAATGTTGAGTAGAATTTTGAGATCGAATTTCCATTAAACCTATTCACCTATGGTAACCCTCACTATATTCTATCTATATGAAATGTGTGCGGAAAACGGATGTATGATGGAGATGACGGGCCTCGAATAGAATTGCTATCACAGACTTCTTTCGGGTGAAACATCGCTAATGTAATGGTAGACGAAATAAACAAGGATGTACTTAAATTGACACAAGCAGGAGCACTTCACAACGACTTGTCTCGCATTTGTGGAAAAAAGTTAGGAGATATGGTGCTGATAGACCCATCTACGTAAAACGTATTCGAACGGTTTCGGCCGCGAGCGTATGCTTGTACGGGAATGTCATGATTAATGCCGCGAAGATGATCATGAGATTATAGAAGTTTGTAAGGCGCACATAAAAACTCTCAAGATGAAGAACGTAAGATTAAATTAACATTGAGGACGATTTTTGTGTATGATAAGAGCAACATGGCGTTTATGGTCAAGAAGACTCGATACATCAAAGACATGTAAGATGTAGCGAACCATTAGAGAATCGGAATGGTCGAAAGGTTTTTATTCTAACCATGACTTTTTACGGTCGCTGTCAACATCGGAGAGGAACATAATTACATGAAGCCCAGTCACCGACATTACTTTATGGGACGTCTGATGTACCAGCGTGTGTGGTCATGCAATCACCACGCTTCTTCGAGAACAATGGGGCTAATTACCGTTTATATGGCAATCGCATATTACAATATTCGAAATTGACTAGGTAGCATGACAAACGTTTACTATGAGTTTCAGGAAAGTCGCTGGCGTAGATAATGTTGACGCTAGGAAACAATTAGATACGTTAGGTGTCGTTTGTCATGGTAGTACTATGAACACTCCGGTCGTATTAAAAACTATAAACAGTCTCCCTTGAAATTTGAGAAAGTCAAATATGTGACGCTAATCATTCGTACTCAAGAGGTACTTCGGGTGATGTCTGTTCTGAAAGACATGTGTTCCGAGAGAGGTAGAGGAAAAATTATCTGTTAAGACCATCAAGTTGAGGTTTTTTGTCGTGTGTAGCTGAGTACTGTGCGTGAATTATTCTGTCGATATAGACCACCACTTCATTGCACGGGATGTCAAACGCGGAACGATAAACGATCGGGGTCGATTCTATTGACACAAAACATCTATTTGAAGACGTACTGTCCGATAGAATCAAGACATAGACATTTAAGTTCCTGCGCGACGCAACTGACATCACAAAAAAATATCGTTGGGTAGCGTTAAATGTGAGTACATGTTATATCTCTGCTTTCGAAAGGTTACCGAACCGTGCAGTAAACTCCTGGAAAATGAATATTAAGGCATAAGTAAAGACTAGAATCTGCGTGGCAAGCAACGAGTATAAAAGAGGGAACGGTGGACAATGAATGCAAGCAAAACCGAGAGTTTGATTATTTATAACATGCTTACTTCGATATCGACCTCGATCAACGCAAACTAACTTGGGTAAACATTTAGTTTTATAAAGTCCGTTTTTAAAGCTCCAGCACTCTTGTAGAAAAGATAAATGCGACAAACAGATACCCGCTTTTCGTATATGTAAACATCAAATGTGTTTTTCTCGGCTTACGTCATGCTTGCACAAGCATAATTGTTATTGCATTAAACTGAACGTGCATCGCTAGTGTATAATCTAACATAATATGAGCACTATAACGTAGATTCCAGATCTTCATTGAAGTAATCAAAAATATTATTTTATCTTATCTGTTGACAATTGAAGACAAAAGTAGCCCATCTCATGCACTTAAGAACGACAACGATTTTACTACCGGCTACATGCTGGTGTAATACTACAACTGTAAATATAATCACCTGCATGTATCTTATCATCGGCCAGCAGCTATGTAAAGCTATTGAATTACCAAAGCCTTTCCTCGATATAATTAAAATCGGTTATATCATAGCCTATCCAAGGAGATAATGTTGTAACATTTGCCTTAAAAAGAATGCTATATCCTTATATATAGACCGGTCAACCGTTACGCCTCTTGCACAGAATGGATGGCGATGTGTATGTAATTCTCTGTGGAATCTATTTTCGAAGCATATATGTAGCAAGGCGACTTAGAATTTGTTTCTAAAGATCATCAGGTCATCCTAAATTTAAGGTAGATGCAAATCCTAAGAGCTAAAAACCCAGCGTTGCAGCATGTAGCTGGGATTATCTACGTCAACATAGCTTCAAGAGTTGACACAAATATATCGCGTCGTTAGCACTCGCTGCATCAATTTTCAGATCCAATATGACGATAAGCTTGTCGTAGGCGTATGTATCGTTCACAAAAGTCAGCGGGTTGATGTAGCACAAAGCAATTTTGACGGCACAATAAGTGTCCTTACTATCAACCACAAGGGGGTCTGCGCTCGCGGATCATGAATATTAATATGTATAATCAATTCAGTGAATAATTTAGCTTATTGGAACATGTTATTCCCCACCCAAGGCTTTTTAAAACCTGAGAAAGTACCAATTTGCTCGCGATTTATTTCGAACTTGGAGGTGTGTCACCGGGAGAAGCCAAAACTGCTTCGTCAAATGACCAGTTGCAAACTTTATCCGTACCGAGCTCTTTTCATTACTTTATTTCGATAGGTCCACTTCAGTATTCAGATGATCTCATGAGACTATCAAAGGCAATGGGATGCTCATTAAATTATCACGATGTTGCAACTTTTTGCTGTTCCGGAGCTTATCACAACAAAAGCCTATTATAAGATGATATTTTAGAAAAAATGTCCAAGGTAAAATCCAGAAGAGTGTGATTAAAAGGCATCGTTAAAAAACGATTGTACTAGGTACAATCGCTGAAGATGTGACCCAATCGCAACATGTGTTAATTTTATAGAATTCAACAACAGCATCATAATAGATAGGAAAATAACACTTTTCCTCTATTCGATTAGGTCTTGCCAATGTCCAATATCCACCAAAATCAGTG
Organism: Hyaloperonospora brassicae; assembly: GCA_947650285.1. NCBI lineage: Eukaryota > Oomycota > Peronosporomycetes > Peronosporales > Peronosporaceae > Hyaloperonospora > Hyaloperonospora brassicae. The sequence goes on from CANTFL010000017.1 coordinate 19,056, forward strand.
CATGCACTGTGGTAAAGTGGGCTCCTAAAATTGTGTGATGAGACGCGAAACCACTCACTTTGCCGGAATGCCGACTTACGATGAGTGGAACCTCGACGCCGCGTATAAACCTTGACTCATATTGTGTACCCGTCGGCTGGTGGGTCTCACTACTAGGTAGACTTTTGTGACGATGTAGAAGTTCTCTTTAGAAGAGGAAAACCCGGGGACCCTAAGAGGATATGCTTCACCCGGCGGATCGGTAAGTCTCCACTTGATCGACTTGGTCGAGAGTAGACCTGTAACCAAATTCTTTGGGAAGCTTGTTGCCCCTGGCCTATTCTTCAGTCGTCTCCGGGGTTTTATCCACCTGGCTTTTACCTTGCTCGCTGACCGCTTGGTCGTGAGGCCGCTTTCAATAGCGGACTTTTGGGAGGAGGATTCTACTCGACGAACCCACAGGTCAAATATTTCCTTTGGTTTTACTTGCACTTGGCATTGCCACGCAACTTTTTTCAACGAGAAGCGGGAAAAGTATATCCCTTTCCCGGAATAGGCGGGTAGACTTAACAAGTTCCTATTAAGCACGACAAAGAAGTGTCACGTAGATTGCCAATTTATAAGTATCAGATATAGTCGTATAATCTAGCTTCTTTACTCTACCCTTGCCTTATAGCCTGACTCTTTATCTGAATGTTCTGGAGTAGCCAGGACTCGATAGACCGGGGTCTACCGATGAGGGACCGGTTCCACCAATGCGGAACCAATTCTACCCCGACGGGCCGCCTCGTTTCAATGATGAGGGACCAAGTTCGACCACCGAAGAACCGTGTCCACCAGTGAGGGACCGTATTCTACTCCTTTATGTACTATTTAACCGAAACCCTGGTCATGATATCCCTAGACTGGTCCTGCATATACTTCTACTCCGAGGGTCTCGTTGCCTCCGTTATCCATTTCTCTTTGGCACCCTATTCCTGAGAGGTAGTCCCTTGTCCCTTCAAACCATTGGTCTTCAGGGCCACTACTTTAGAAGATTCCTTTACCATACTGACTCTTACTCATTAGAATCTGACCTTAATATCAGCGTACATATAGAATATGCCGTATCTATGAATTTTTAAATATGAAGAAATAATTGATGCTGGATACACTGACAAAGAGAATAATATATATCATCATTCTTTCAAGGTATCACCGGTGAGGACGGTAAAGATCTTGATGAAGAATCACCCGGATGTCTAATGCATGCACAAAGCGCAATACAGCTCAAGAAGAGATAAAACAGAAGCGTTGGTGCCATTGGAGAACTGTTGTATCTGTCATCGGGTTATAGATGAAGTGGCAGATAAGTGGAGCTGAAAAAATAGGAAATAATGCCAGAGCAGCCACTCAGTCACTTTATGAAAAAAGATGAGCTGTCATGTCGATATCAAAATTCTATAAGATCCGATCACTTACGTAGGCAAGCGCAAGCTGTAAATAAATTTAATATAAGTGTCGTGTGCTGAAAGGATTACATCGTATACATTTAAGGTCGATCTGAAATATAGGACTCAAAGCTTCTTCAATTCAGGGCTGGAGTGTTCATCCGAAACATTGTTACTAGCCTACTTCCGATGATCGAAATGAGCACCGCTGTAATAGTCGAGCATAAATTTATGTAAAGATACCATTCCGCTGCCTGTTATGTCATAACAATTAGATTGCGAGATCTTCAGTACTTGCAGAAATTTATTGTGCTCTTCAATCCGATAGAAATATTTCAAGTAATCGCAACCTATCCGCGGACAGTCAAGCTTGTACGAGAAAGGATATACTTTTCCCGCTCCTCATTGAAAAAAGTTGCGTGGCAATACCAATTGCAAGTAAAACCAAAGAAAATATTTGACCTGTGGGTTCGTCGAGTAGAATCCTCCTCCCAAAAGTCCGCTATTGAAAGCGGCCTCACGACCAAGCGGTCAGCGAGCAAGGCATAAGCCAGGTGGATAAAACCCCGGAGACGACTGAAGAATAGGCCAGGGGCAACAAGCTTCCCAAAGAATTTGGTTACAGGTCTACTCTCGACCAAGTCGATCAAGTGGAGACTTACCGATCCGCCGGGTGAAGCATATCCTCTTAGGGTCCCCGGGTTTTCCTCTTCTAAAGAGAACTTCTACATCGTCACAAAAGTCTACCTAGTAGTGAGACCCACCAGCCGACGGGTACACAATATGAGTCAAGGCCCATACGCGGCGTCGAGGTTCCACTCATCGTAAGTCGGCATTCCGGCAAAGTGAGTGGTTTCTCGTCTCATCACACAATTTTAGGAGCCCACTTTACCACATGTGCGTATACGACGTCTGTCGAGACTTGTGGCTACATCAGGAAAAAAAGACATTTATTTGGATAAGAAAATTTTTAGGTTTGAATCTACTAACCATAGCCTTACAAATGGTAGATCTAACATCAAATGTTTATCACCTTTACGCGGTCTATTATATTGAAGCTAACACTTTCGCATGTCAAATTACATTATTATCAGCAGCGAAAGCATCATTAGAGCAAACTGACATATTAAGCTATGTCAAAATCTGGCGTAAGTTTTCTACTAGTGGGTGAAAACAGCAAAAAATAGACGATTTGTTTTGTCCGATGGTAAAATAATTGGTGTCGTCAGATTCTGCAGAAGCAACGCTTCTGTCAAAGCTTGTGTGCCAAAATTCCTTTTTCCTTTAATAAAGTACTTGTTAACGCAAATTTAATTTTGATATCGATAAAAACTATTGGGCCATAACATCTCATACTATATTTCATTTTTTAATGTTTCAAAATGCTGATAATGAAGCGTCTATTCGCAACCAAATTCTGAAAGAATACCGTATCGTATATTATTGATCTTAAAAGGTATATTGTACGCAGTTTAGCGAAAGAAAATTGAAAGTGACGGCAAACATCACGTATCTTTCGATTTCATATATATTTTTACGTCCAATGCAACTTCTGTGTCTACTGCAATATAAGACCACGTTCAATATGCTTGTCAAGTCAAGATCAGCCGCTTTTACCAGCGGTATGAAATACAAGTTGCCAATAAATCTCGAGGTACTAGTAATCATGGAAAAATTTGTTTGTAGCATAAGAAAATTGATACATTGCTGTTGGTGTCTACATTGAGCTTTGACTGAGCAGATTTTATACATTGTCTTTTTTGGCGCAACGCTCTATCGTCATTTGAAAATATGCAGGCGATGATGATGCTTTTAGGATACGATTATACTGTTTTGTAAAGAATATGGAACATTTGTGTGGCAGCAAAAACTTCTTTCATAGGTCACCTAAATCTCAACCTTCGATAAATAGTATTGATTTGACCTGCCGGTAGATCTTTATGCATGCTATCGACGTAATTATAAAAATTACGTCGTCGGCACAACTGAACACTATCTCTGCGATCTCAGATCCTATTTTTTACTAAGAGAGAGTGTAACTTGCAATTGAACCCCCTTAAATATTTGTTTTCGGCTATCACAATTGTTCACATCAAGTACGCATTCACGGCGTGCCTCATATATCCGAAACTAACTCCAACAATGACATGAGTTCTGCCTCCAGATATCATTTATTAATAATGTAGATAAAATGTAATGTTGAATGAGAAAAGTTTTCGATTAATTTTTTAGTCTTCTTAGGATCGTCTTTGATACATCGGGGTTATTTTTCAATGTGACAGACCGCATTTGGCATCTTAAAACGTTAAAGGATGTCATTAATTATTGCGAGAAGAATTATACTGCGCTTATGGAAAGTCCGCAATTCGCACGAGCTTAAGCAGAATTGATGACGTGACTTACTATCCGCACAAAGCGTGTGCCTTACTTTTCACTGTTTCTGTATTTAAAAAAAATGCTCGTGACACTTGTTGGATATCTTTTGGAGCTATATGTGATGTAAGATGACGATATACACCATGCAGGCATTATAAGTGCGATGCGGCCTTATGCTAGACCATGGGTTCATTCCAAGAAATATTTTGTGAGCTAGACAGCTTACATTCGATTCCAGACAGATTTGTAAATTCTTTATTAGTTTTTGAGTAGATATAGCGCGAAAAATCAGCAGTTTTATCGAGACCATTTACCCATACGCAACAGTAGTGACTACAAAAATTTATTACTAGTTAATGTACTTCTTTTGTGGTACTAGCCTTGCAGCTATATCGGACTTGTGTTGACTCTTGAGCGCATTTGCAACAAAAAACAATGAGCCGTTCATTCTGCACAGGAAAAATAGCCTTGTGATGTACAATACCATTTCATATTTAGGATATAACCTTCTCATAACTACAATTTGTGCGTAATGACTCTTAATTATCGAATGTAGCATCAGTAATAAGTGATTCGTCCCTGAAATATGAGATGGTGTGGTTTTGCGTAGCTGTTTTTCACTACGTAAAAGAATACAAATGACGTCTTTCATGACTTTTGTGTATTCTTGTGGTCCGTGTAGGCCTTGCACAACTATTGGCGTCATCCAGAAATCAATTACATGCTAACGAGGCCTGCAATCGCTAGCACTGATAGTTACATCATTACTTTGGTTAATTCGATCGAATAGACGCTGCTTACATCGCTTTGTTCTTATTGGGTATATCTGATCCTAATTAAATCTTGCATCCCATACCTATACATACCTGTCTAGTACTGTTATACGCAATGTCGAAAGATTAAATGCCCATTTTTTACGATGGCACGGCCTCGGAAGAAAACGTTATTAAACCATTTGATTGAAGATCTTACCGCGAATATACGAAAATGGATCCAATATTCATTATCTGAGCATAAATTCTGCCTCTTGACTATTAAATCGCTATAAAATATCATTGAACATTTTTCTTTATAATCCAACGATGAACACTTAAAAAACTGGTATAAATTGTCGGAGGATCGAGCTCACATATGTGTCAAATAATGGTGGTAATTTGTTGTTAGGACTGAAAGGCTTATCAAACAAAGAGATAGCTGGTATTCCGCAAAAATATTGAAGTAGAGAATTCAAAACTTATGTTTTTTCTTCTACTTGTCTTTCGATTTCACTATTTGTTGAAGCTTTACCGCCAATAGGTTGTCTTAAAGCATCTACTACCATACTTGTAACTTTAAGACCAACAGGTACAATGATAATTGAATCAAAAATACTTTATCTAATTTCTTTAATATTGCTAAAACAACAACTCCAACTACATCAGGTCCAGAGTTCAGTGCCATTTTTTCATATGACCATTGTTAAATACGATCATTACGCTCCCTTAAATTTTTGTTTAGACATAACAACGTGCAATATCATAACTCATTGAAAGAATACATAAGAGCTTGGCTCAATATAGCATCTAAACAAGCATATTATTAGATATTGTGGAGGATAGATTAGAACCCGGTAAATAGAATATACAGACGGCAACATAGACATGCTCATTTGGCGTCCTTGTAGAATGAACCCGGTGCATGCAGGGTTTAATATTTGGCGCTACTTGCCATTGTCTCGTACCTAGCGTACACTTTCGATCGTGGTATCACGACGGAGGATATTTTTATCCAAGCAATCGACAACTCGGTGACGGCCATGACATATTACTATTTTTTGTCTACGAGGCAGTGGAAAGTTCTTCGTAATACTGCGTAGTAGATTGAATTTAGATTACTGCAGTGTCGAGTGTAGCAAGCTTTGATTAGCTCGCCAATATTATGCCTATGGAGCTCATACCCGTTGTTAGCAAAATCGCCTTTACAATCCTTTATTGACTGCGCTCTTCATATATACATGTATTACGGTATTCATGCATTAAAGATGCATTTTATGGCGATGAGTTAATTATCAATACAGTTTACAAGAACTAATCACTAGAGTCCGTAACGTATACATTATATTATCATATTGTGTTACGTTTCCAGGATCTTTCATATGAATTATATCAGGACTCATCCAGCTCAAGTTTGGATAAGGATTGGTCAAATGGACATTTTGAACTTGTAATCAGAGTTTGCGTGTACGATTTAGGACCTACTGCTTAAGTGGTTAACGATGACTTAGGATTTACACTCTGTCGCCTAAATCTGAATTTATCGTATATTAAGACCTTGCTACCGCCATCAGGCGTATCCGTAGGTACTTCTCCTCATTTTTATCGCAATGAATATTCTATCAATACTATCGGCTGTATTTTTTTGGAATTGACCTGATACTCTCCTCATTATAATTACGTCAACTGATTGGTCTTTGCATTGATGATGTAGCTCAATCATTCATTTTAGTACCGTAAATGTGACATCCATTACGTACCTGACTTAACATTCAATCAGCTTTTACGAGTAATAGTTTTCGTCACTCAAGTCTTCTTCACAATTCTGCCAGAACTAATAGTGAATTCAACCTGTTTTTGTACATCAGTGCTTAAACCCTGTTCCTGATGAGACACCATAGCTTTTGGGGAATCATTATTAACCGATAGCCCTTAATGTAATTTATAGCTACTGTAGATTGGTTTCCGTTTATAAAGCGGTAAACATCTTTACGTATATACAATAAACAATGAACATGGCCCGTACTTTACTAGTTAAGGAAGTTCCAGAAATAGTTATGTCTTACGCTTCATATCAGTTTAATACATAAACATCGCAAAGTTCTTTCTCGTTACGCATTCATCGCATTTTAAGATGCGTCTTTGCAAAACTCTCTCTTGTCTGCTTTGATCGGGTTCCCGCATCATTCTAGCATTATATATTCTACATATTTAGGAAACATGGTGCGTTAAACGTTTATGAATTTTATGCTGATCAGGGCGTGTAGTAGCACATTTTTGTACATTGCATGTCATACGCGATGTGGTATCCTAAATATAACAAACAAGTGCTGCGCCAAAAGCAACTCTGTTCAACTATTGAGATTTGTTTCGACATCTAAAGATCCGATTGACATCACGGATCGGAATCCGCTTATCCTTACCATAAGAAAATATTTTTATAATTACCGTGCTGTTGCAACTTCTCAGATATGACTTGTTCCGCTTACTAGAAATTAGTGGACGTCCAAAACTTTGACTCGTACTACGCTTCACTTGGTTGGATACAAAATAGAGAAAATGGTCATTTTTCGAGATACAATGGATATCAAAGTATACAAAGCCTATATCCAGAGAAGAATTGTCGCTAGCTTTCACCATAACTAGCTTCTATGATGCCTGTACTCCGATATTCTTTCGGTTCTCTGTACGATAGGATAGATTATTAGTTTGCCATTGCCCATGGGTAGACCTTTGGTACTGCCAAAAACATCGCTTTGTTTAGCGTCTTCCGGCTCCAGATAAAACAAGCACGTTAGTTTGACGAGTCCGTCCGCAACTCTTCGATCTGAACAATAATGTATGTTTGCTTGCCGATAAACTTAGACGCGAAACAACTGGCGTGTCATTGTGGACTTAGCGAAGGTATTTTTTAACGTTTACACTACTCAGGATCGAGAGCTCAGTCGAGCCCTGGACTCATTACGCGGCAGCCTAAACTTTTGTAGTTTCTTTCGTTTGAGTCCATTGACGGTCCCAAGACAATTCGATCGACGATCGATGTTATTCGGCAACGTCTTGGCACATTTAAATAAGCTTGCCATGTCAGACCTTGCATTTATCGTACTCTCATCGACGCAACGTTATTCAAGCGCACTGCCGAGTTAGAACATACGTACTAGCGTGACACATCCTTAGCCTATTTGGCCTAATGAAATCTATCTTTAAAGAAACATCAGTATGCGTGTGTTGGTGTCAAAACAGATCGATCTGCTTAGCATTTTCTCACCCCAAGAGTACGTAGTTACTTGTTTCGATAAATCGTCCTGGACGATAAAAACTGTACCAGTGCAGAACTTTACGCAATTTAGCCGTGTCTAAGTAATTTTGCATAAACTTGGCATTTATAGCATGTTTTTTCTCCGCCTTCGGCGAAAACACGATCCTACGTCGTATCTACTTGATGTTCAGCCCACAGGTTCGTCCGCAGACCATTTGACATCGCTCATATGACCAAAGTCATAATGTGTGGAACAGGACTACATCTCATCCATCACCTCTATGGTTGGTAAGTCAGCAACGGATCGACGAAACAAGACACTTTATCAGGTGGAACAGGGCACAAATTTTATGCTGAAGAAAGTTTAAGTTATACTATTCTAAAAGAATAAACGAGTCATGTTTATTATTCAAAAAAATCTTCTTGTAGTTGAAAGTACAGAGAAGCACAGACAGTAAACGGATATATCAAATAACTGTAAATAAATACTATAAAGGAAGATACAGTGGCATTCATATTCTTTAAGGTGTATCACTTGGTTAATAAAATTGAACGTGAGTAACGCATAATGCATCCACTGAACATTAAATTGATCAAATTTTGTTTTGATCACCACTTGTTGGTCAATGACATAACATTTGTTCTACATCAGATTATTTGCAGATATCGCATTCGCGTCGACATTTGTCATTCATTGCCACGCGATCACCACCTTGCCTTTACGGATTTGATACCGACTTACATAAGCCTTGAACAAAATTGCTGAATTTTACGGTCGCTTTAAAAAAACATTGCATCCAAAGTAAAATAGCGGCAGATGTAACGGGGTAGCTCGTTACATGAAATTGTCATAAAAACAATCTGACAATAAAGAATACTACGTCGAATATTCTTTTAACAATGTTTCAGGCAAGGTGATATTGTTGAGATGACCGAAGGGTCTACTCATTGGTTGATATCGTGACGATATCAACTCACTAATCGCTGCTAGACGCGCGCAATGGGTGGTGATTAGACGTCATCATACATTTAGCTATATTGGTATAATTAAGTCAGGGCAACAGAAGATTCAAGGAGTTATAGGACTTAATTATATTAATACAGTTTTACTGTTACCAGAGACTAGTCTGACTACTTAGTCTCCTTTCCTTCCTCTGTGTTCCTTAAACTCCTAGCAGGGCACTGTCGACCACTGTCGTCAGTGGAAGTATAATCCGTACTGGTCAACCAGTACGTAGTCAACAGTGCCCCATTACACCTGGTATCACTTTGTAGTCCGTTTAAGGACCACAACCCCATCGCCCAACATGAACATGTTGGACGATGTAGACGGCGACAGCTTTCACGGAACCCGTGAAAGCTACTCCCATTTGAGCGACATCGAATGGAGTGCGATCGAACGAATGAGTTCGACCGTCTGCGAGGAATCCATCTGGGCCATGCTATCCTCAAAGGATATGTACCAGCAACATGTCGTCATTAGCAAGTTCTTTCAACGAGAACTTGATGAGTCGCGAGCGCAGGTGACCTTGTTACAACAACAAGATCACCAGCGGACCGAATCAATGAGACAACAACACTCTTAGTCCTCAGAGCCGATGCGTGAGCGTCGACGGGAGTCTCTAAAATTAGAGGTTTCCAAGTATCGGGGAGTCGAGGAAGACTCCCTATTGAGCTGGTTCGTCGAGCTGGACGATTCCATCGATTCTCGTCGCATCGACGATGAGATAATGCAAGTCTCATTCTTTCAGTCTAATCTAGCAGGAGAAGCCAGAGCTTTAGCCCTGAACCTCAAGTTGCACGACCCAAATGTGTTTGGGTCGTTGAGGATCTTTAAGACCCTGGTCAGTGAGACGTTCGAGCCGCCCAGAGCAGAGTTCAGGACTCTTTCGGAGCTCCTGCAACTCAAGCAGTGTAAGCGTAAGGTTCACGCTTACACTTAACATGTGAGCTACCTTGCAAGATGCATGGTAGTGAACCCTGTAATTGAGTTTGTGTTGATCACAATCTTTATTCAAGGGCTTTCAGACGGCCCCGTTAGGGACCACCTGTTTCGCGGAGAGCTAAAGACGCTCTCAGAGGCAATCTTTGCAGCGGAGCAAGAGGATTATAGAGTGAGGCAGTCTCACGCTACGTTGACCCCGCATCGTCCACAGAGACGATTAGCAGTCGGAGGTCCAGAACCAATGGACCTCTGTCAAGTCGAGGACGAGAAACCTCGCCCTGCAAACGACAAGCGAATGGTGAGATGCCATCGCTGTCACAAATTGGGACATTATGCATACGATTGCAGTATCCCCCGCTCGGAACCTCGCGGTGATGAGCGCGGTATTCACTTACCAGCAAGAAGAACCGGAGGGCGAGGTTCCGTTGCTGTTGCGAAGTCGCAACAGCGAGGTGGACCATCAAAAAATGTTCGGGGTCAGAAGGGGCGGAGCGCCCTACTAATCCAGCAACATCGAGAGAATTTGCAAACATCTTGACAAGGTTGCTCCCGAAACACATGCATTGTGTGTCTCTGCACCTGGTGATGAGGTGTCTCTCATCACCTTGAAGTTAGAAGTGACAAAAGACTTGTCACTTCGCGCCCTAGTTGACTGTGAGACGTCGAACCATTTTTGTTCGTCGCCAGTCGCTGGAGGCAGGAATTTTTAACTTCGTGGAGCGGGAGATCCCTCCAATGAAGATGACGGTGCGCCTAGCGATAGGCGCATCGATCACTGTGAAGAAACGTGTAGTCGGAATCCACTACACGTTAGAAGGCGAATAGTACGATGATGGTTTCATCGTGCTTGACATAGATGACAAGCTCGACGTCATCTTAGGGTTGCCTTGGCTCAGGAAATACGAGCCAAGGGTGAGTTGTCAGTATCGATCGGTTACGATACCTGCTACTTGTTCATCATATAACTACCTGACGAATATCTTGGAACGCCCACACTCACGTGGGTGTACTACGAGCGGGTGCGATGGCCTCACTTGTGGTACGGTCGTTAGCACGACTTTACAAGAACACAATGTATATGATCACTACATTGTAGAGAAAGCTCCATCAGATCGTGTGGAAGTGATTTCCCAGGAGGTAATCGAGACACTGAATGTCTTGGTTAATGATGGATCAAGCGTAGGCGCTTACACGCTTGATCTGGTTGTGCCTATAAGGTTAACTTCGGAGATAACTCAGTTGCTAACGCTAGAACCGAAACGGTTCTTGCGTGATCTGCGTATTGGCAAAGTCAAGCAGATCTGTGTACTCGTCGCGGAGGACGAGTAAGTGACCGATATTCGATCGGCCACAGTATTTGCTGAGAACGAACGGGTTCTCAGCAGCTCATCGATGGACGAAAGTGTCCTCAATGAGAAGACTCGGATTGAGCGTTAAACGTCCCAATCCTGGGAGTCACTTCAGGCAAATCCTTTGTATAAGGATTTGATCGAATTCAGGGACGTATTCCCTGAATCCGTACCGTGCGAGTTGCCTAAGGACAAAGGCACTCGACACGAGATCAAGCTCAAACCGGGCTCGAAGTACTGTGTCATGAAGCAGTGGCCACTGCCTCGTGAACAAGTACTAGCGATCGACAAGTTCTTTGCTGATCGCTTAGCAGCAGGCCATGTTAGGGAATCAACATCCCCTCACAGCTCTCCGACCTTCTGTGTGCGAAAGGCCACAGGAGGATGGCGGATAGTGCACGCATTCAACAAGTTGAATGCTGCAACGGTACCGGCTCATTCGCCGATACCAAGAAAGGACGTAATCATAGATGGTATGTCAAAGAGTACCGTCTTTTCGTCCATGGATCTGATGGACGAATTCTATCAGATCTCATGCGTGAACGGGATGCTCCGTACACAGCAGTGAGCACCCCCAGCGGTATGCTGTGGGAGTGGCTAGTTATGCCACAGGGGCTGAGTAATGCCCCTGCAACATTCAACAGATGCGTTACAAATCTTTTGAGACCGGTGCGAGACTTTGCACTGAGTTACTTCGACGATGTGCTCGTCCATAGCCGGGCTATGGATGGAAGGACGGACGTTGAAGTCCACCGAACTCACGTTCGTTGGGTTCTTCAACTTATGCGCAAGCATAAGTTGTATACCAACCCTAAGAAGTTTATATTCTCGGCTAGCGAAATACCACTTCTTGGGTGAATCGTGGGTAAACACGGCGAACACCACGATTCCGAGAAGATCAAGGCGATCACCGACTGGCCTGTGCCAGTCGATGTCAAGGGACTTCGGAAGTTCCTTGGTTTAGCGGCGTACTTGCAAAAGTACTCGCGCAACTACGCCGAGGTGACTGTATATATTTCTTGATTGCTCAAGAAAAATGTCAAGTGGTCATGGAGCGCTGAATTCCAGCGCTCCTTTGAACGTATAAAGAAAATCTTGATGCAATCGCCCATCATGGCGATTGCCGACCAGAGCAGACCGTTTCACGTGGTCTGTGACGCCAGCGAATTTGCGATCGGCTGTGCGTTGATGCAATACGACACAGACGGCGCAGAAGCCGTCGTCTGTTATCAATCTCGTCAGCTGCAACCAGATGAATGCAACTACCTAGTGCATGACAACGAACTACTTGCCATAAAGTATGCACTGGCTAAGTTATGGGTCTATCTCTTGGGAGATAGACCGTTCATCGTCTATACGGACCATGCGTCACTACGCACGGCCGTATACAGTCCACACCTCTCGCAAAGGATGTCGAGGTGGCTGTCCGTCTTCGCGGAGTATAACTTCTCCGTGGAGTACAAGCCAGGACGACTTAATTTCATCGCAGATGCGTTATCACGTCGGCCCGACTTCGAGCCAACGACCCGAGTCAACAGTGAGGCTTTGCCCACTGTTGCGACACTGTCCATCAGTGCGCCGTCGTCACCTTTACTCGACGACGTGCGGAAAGTATACGCAGGAGACACAAATCTCCTCCGTTTGATGGGTCATCTTGCGAACCCATCCCGGAAATCCTTATCGGATTTGCCGGCTCGGTACCGTTCCTCTTTGGATCGGTACACGACTCGCAATGGCCTGTTGTACGATACAGCAGTTGCCGAAGACACGCCTCGAGTCGTCGTTCCCGATCAAGATGACTTGCGATTACGCATCTTGTTCGAATGTCACGATGCGCCGTCTGGTGGGCACCGTGGCCGAGAAAAGACTTACCTCGCGGTCAATAGTGACTTTTACTGGCCACGCCAGTATCAGTTTGTACGCAAGTATATTCGTTCTTGCGAGGTCTGTGAGCCGGTGAAGCCCAGTCCTTCATCCCGTGCACCGTTACAACCTCTGCCGGTCCCGACAGAGTGTTGGGAGTCCGTGTCCATGGACTTTGTCTTTGGGCTTCCCGAAGACACTAACAGGAATAATGGTATTCTTGTATTTGTGGATCGTTTCAGCAAGATGGTACATCTTGCTGCAGTTTTAGATTCGATCGACGCCCACGGCTGTGTGCGTGTCTTCATTGACACTGTGTTTCGACTCCACGGTTTACCTCGTGAACTCGTATCCGACTGTGACCCTCGCTTCACGGCGGCGCTTTGGCAATCCGTGTTCCACACATTGGGAACACGGTTGAAGATTCTAACCCCTGATCATCCCGAAACGGATGTTCAGACTGAACGGTCGAACCGTGTACTCGAAGAAATTCTTTGTGGATACGTCCACTCCTTTTCACATTGGAGTGGGTTCTTACCGATGGTTGAGTTTGCCATCAACAACTCCGTGCATGCGTCCACAACGCATACACCGTTCTACGTGAATGGCTTACGCCACCCACGTATTCCCGCCCTCATACAGAGTGACTCTGAGTTAAGGGGGGGAGGGACTCGCTCGAGCAAAAACCGTTTTGGCTCTTGCTCATCACGTGTCGACGCTAACGTCGATACGTTTGATACCGATGTCGACAACGTCGACATCGAAGAAGTTTATCTTAGCAGTAGCAACGACGCTGCTGGTACTTCAGACAATGATGACGATGCTGGGGAATTCAACATCGTCAACGTTGTTTTCAGCGAGGGAGAAGACACCCTCGTTGAAGAAGAGAACAATCTCTTAGCAGTGCGCACGAAGCGCACTGAAAGACAAAACAAAGAGTCAGCAGATAACTTCCTGCTGACTCGAGAAGTGGTAGTCCGTTTCGTTCAGGACTCCATCGCAAATGCGGTGGACCACCAGAGACGGAACGCAGACAAGAATGGAAGAGCAAATGTTCTTTCATTTAAGGTTAACGACCTAGTACTACTGTCTACGGTAAACCTACCTGGACATGTAGACACTAATGTCGGCAGTAGTAAACTACTGCCAAAATACATTGGTCCCTTTCGTGTGTTGCACCGCAAGGGCAATTCATACACGATCGAATTGCCTCGTAAGATGTGCACGCATCCTACGTTTTATGTTGGTCGTCTCCGCCCGTACCATCAGTACGAGGCCTCTTGCGAGAACGGAGATAACCGGCGCACTCAAGAATCCCCAACAGATTCTTGTGATCACGGACCAAACACTAAAGTTGGTCCTTCGTAGAAAGGAGTTGGTTCTTCATCGACGCGGCCTCGCGACGAGCCGTCTCTAGCTCGTCGCGCAAACGACGCCTCTCGCGTTCACTCTCAAGCTGAGCGAACGCGAATTCCGATCGGTCCTTCTCCCGATCGGCACAAAGACGTCGCACGTCCGACTGCAAGGCGTGCCGACGATTGTTTTCGTGATCGACGTCGTCCCTCAGCTCGGTCAGGTAACGCTCGTGGTTACCGAAAGTCTCGTGCAGGCCCGGCGGCTGAGCCGGACCTTGTCTTTCCAACGTACCAGAATTACTGGTGGATTCCCGCGGTGTTCAACGCTTTCTTGTGGAGCGTATCTTGAACCACCGTGGCGATTTAGAATCAAGGACGAGTTACCTCGTCCGGTGGTGTGGGTACCCACCTTCCTTTGACAGTTGGGAATCTCGTTCACAGATAATGGCTGACGTTGAAGGTCTCGTCCACCAGTGTGACGAGACTCATCCGATTGGTCCTGTAGACCATCGGTAAAAACGCGCTTTTGGCGCTTGTAGACGGATTGCAAGTTTGCAATCGCGTCCCGCATCTCAGCCGAGATGTGTGCCCTTCCCCAGGGTGAACTTAGGGAATACACGTCCCTATGTGCACGCTGCGAGTTGTCAACACAACTCGTACAAGGATCTCCCCAAGTGAGGCAAGGAATGTCTGCCTCATTCGACAAACGATGCAACCGGTACCTCGCACCGGTTGGCGTTCGCTTTTCAAACTCGATGCGTATCACCTCAAGTTTCTTGAGCCACCCTTCTCGTCCAAAATTCTTAACATTTTGGACGAACGCGCTTCACGCTGCCAAAAGCGAGTTTTTGTCACGCTTTTGGTTACCATTGTACCATCGATGTCTAAGAAAGACATCGAGATAAAAGTCTTCTTCAGCGCGAAAGTTCCTCGCGCTGGGATCCAAGCCGTGAAGGTCAGTTGCATCGAATAATGGAATTCGATGATGCTGGCTTGTCTCGTGAGGCATGCTATCGATGAGCTGGTCGGGCAAGGGCCACGGCTTGAGCTCACCACGCTTCACAGTGGTACCCTTGTCGGTACCACGGCTTTCAGAATGACGACGGCTCTCGCCATCGTCATCACGCTCTTGCGGGGAAGTACGAGTTGATACTGGTGAGGCATAGTATTCCTGACCATACATTTCATCATCACTGCCGAACAGACTGTGTTGCATTTCACGAGTCCGCTCGTTTGACAGTGCTCTTGACGAACGATGAGGCACCGCCGGTGATCGGGATGCCTCTGGAACGTTGCGCGAGTCAGGCACGTCTGACTCGCCAGAACTTGATGACATCATTGACAAGGTCATCATGTGCACGTAATGCGAAACCGCGTGCGTCTGCAGCACCTTCTGCTACAGAAGGAGAACAAGCAGCAGACGCTTCGTCGTCTGCTGCAGAGGCTGGCACAGCAGCAGGCTGTGTGGTCTTCGAATCACCTCGCATAGACATGGTAACTGTGCGAGGCAAGGTCAGGAGTGAATGGGTCTGACCAAACAAGTGCTCCCTTTCCCACTGCTGTCCAACGGGGGGTCACCAAGTTTTCGATAGTCACACGGTGACTATCAGATCAGGGAGGGTGATGTTACGGGGTAGCCCGTTACATGAAATTGTCATAAAAACAATCTGACAATAAAGAATATTACGTCGAATATTTTTTTAACAATATTTCAGGCAAGGTGATATTGTTGAGATGACCGAAGGGTCTACTCATTGGTTGATATCGTGACGATATCAACTCACCAATCGCTGCTAGACGCGCGCAATGGGTGGTGATTAGACGTCATCATACATTTAGCTATATTGGTATAATTAAGTCAGGACAACAGAAGATTCAAGGAGTTATAGGACTTAATTATATTAACACAGTTTTACTGTTACCAGAGACTAGTCTGACTACTTAGTCTCCTTTCCTTCCTCTGTGTTCCTTAAACACCTAGCAGGGCACTGTCAACCACTGTTGTCAGTGGATGTATACTCCGTACTGGTCAACCAGTACGAGTCAACAGTGCCCCGTTACACTAAGTGCACAAGGAGTAGCTGCCTTAACAAGGCGTTGCTACTTCCTTACGATCGCAAGACGCCTCAGAGAGGCACGTGTCTTTTGTTGATCGAAATGGGAACGGATTTTTTTTCTTCTTTTAACCTAAAAGAACACCTTAGAACAAACTAATTAACCTACTCACTTACGTCCTAAATAAACCTATTAAAAGATCTTGTAATCAATGGTTGACAGACATCAGTCTTCAACAATTGATACTTGTGTTCTAATATTACTTTAAAGGGGATCCCATCCCTTGTGTGTACCACACCTATTGTCGACTACCAGTCGACGTGTGACCCCGTTAAATCATTAGTTTTGCCAATGACTTTACCCACTGATGATACTAGCCTTCGCTTATTGAACTGGTATGCTCGATAGCTCATGCATCAATGCATTTGGTCTGATCTGCCACGCTCGAGCCCCTAAAGAAGGTATAAAAGAGACTTTACGCCGCGCAGTCCTTCAGATCACCCTTGGGTGGTCTGCGAGTCCAGTGACACTGTTTCGACTCTTTAGAGGACCCTCATTACTCATTACACTATCGGGCTTTTCGGTCAGTAGGGCCTCCATTCCAATCGACTATCACACATCTAAGGTGCTGGTTGGCAGGGCGGCAACCCATTGGGTGGTTGCTCAACTACTATATTGGCCTATCTCTGGCGCCTGTAACCGTATCCGCCGGACCGAATCGTTGCATTAACCCTTTTTACGGGTGTATACTCAAATCGATGCATCCACACTTTTTACGAGTGTATACCAATATCTATGGCCAGAATACACGAAATGTGGCGATCTTGTGCGAGCTGATGGTCTCAATACAATGACCTCCACGTACGATTCGCGAGCGTGGAGGTGGTCTAGATAATGTGTGCTATGCGCAGAAATATGTTGATTGTGTTTGTACAAGTTCAGGCCACTTCTTGACTCCAAGAACCTTGCGATGGAAGTTTTAGTGCACCTCACAGTCGGACATGCCAACTCATGATGATAGTCGGTGACGATGACGGTAACGACCGAGTAGGCCTACAACAAAACGGATCTATTATTTCATCATGCGATGGTTGTTAAATACAGACGTGAGACGTCCGTGATACATCAGGACCATTTCCTAACGCTCTCGTCTCGTGTGAGCTCGCTAACTGCAGTCGATGGCACGTATCCCTTAACACGTGTGAAGAAGTTGTTAACGCTACCTACTTTCGACTCAAATCGTTGCACGCTCGATCCTGACACACTCGCTTTGACATCCGCGCCTACGTGAATAATGGCATCGCTGAGCTGGGACACATGCGCCTGTTACGTTCTAGACCTGTAAAGACAGGCGAGTCGAGGACAGACTTGTGGCTTACAGTATAATGCCTGTGGTAACCTCCAAGAGACTCAACTGCTTCGACATCTTGCTTGCACATTCACTTCTTCGCGCACGGGCGTAAACATCCTTGTCTAACACTCCGCCGTCAGAAAGAACAACTGGATCTCGTGTGGATGATCGCTATGTACTCACTCATATGACAGAGTAGCTCGGGTGTCAAGAGGTCGAGGCACGACGAGTGAGAGGCCTGCATCGATGACGGACGCCGACTTCACGGCAAAATCGGAAACAGCTGCGTCGGACAAGCGCTTTCGGTCGCAATCGCGCACGCTCGTGTGAACACGGCGCCCCCATTCTTCGACAAGACGTTCCTACGACAAGCAAAAGCAGTTCAATGATCAGCATGAGTACTCACGTTGTATGCTTCCAGAGCTCTTCCTCGTCGTCCCCCTTTAGGTCGTGTACCAACTCATTGTCGTACCCATGACGGACGAAAATGGCGGCGTGTCAAGAGCACACGACCAGAAAATTCTTATCGTGTCTCCCGGACCTCAAACGTTGAAGACGCTGGACTTTTTAGCGAGCTTTTCCCGCAAGCTCAACCACATGGCCTTATTTGCTATCGTCAGTCAAGGCTTACACTTCTTTTCTTTAAAGCGAAAAAGCCTGTTTCACTACGGTCTCACCTTTACGCCGAAAACGGATGCTCCTCAGAACGAGATAATGACCATGTCACACGCGTCGTGTGGGCCATTCATTACGACGGTATAGAATGCGCGTTCGCGTGCTACAAAGGGTCAACGTTGCTCAGCAAGCATGGGTCGCCAAACGGGGTGGGCGTTCGTGCAATCAGCTGCTGGTGGCGTGTTGCTCACGCGCTGCTGTCGTTCCCGCGACAGTGGATAGTGCGAATCAGGTCGTGGAGATGGGACTAGTGACGAGCGGATCACTACTTGCCACAAAGACGGTGCAAGGTTTAGGCTTTGATAGTGTTCGGCTCACGACACTCATCCAATCAGTATACAACGGGCGCTGAACGACGCCGAAGCTACCACAAAATGCCCATTGGCCTCCCGAAAGAAGGACCGGACCTGCGCGTGTACTAGTATAGGCAGACGATCTCCCGCGCCGAAGAAAGCAGGCAGTGAGCTTATTCTAGCAGTGCCTGATCGAGTGCTGCAGTCCATGGGCGCAGTGATCGGGTCACATTCAGAGGTAGTAATGCAAAGTTGCGGCAACTCGAATGAACGCTTCATTCATGCCGTCGGAGCAGGTCGTTTTGCACCACAAGCTGTCGGTGACTGCTTTTTTGCCGGCAGATGTCGCCGTGTACAGGCCAGACTTTCGCATGGTATGAGTGCCGCTCTGAGTGCGCAAATTATGACCATGACGGCGTCTCCCGTCGACGCCTCGTCACAGAATTGCTGAATGCATGAAAACTGCGACCCGGATGAACGCAGGCGTAGCCGTCCGGCGGCAGAGGCTTTTCCAAAAATTTGCTTCGGCCAATCGAAGCAACGACAATCAGCGGTTTCGCAACGACACTCGGAGCCACAGAACGCCTTCGCAAAGACAACGCTCTGTGAGTAATTGAAACGCTCGTCGTCACGTTTGTATCGGGTATACAACGACGTAAAACGGGGGCGTCATGCGCACTGTACGATGAGACGTTATTTACGACGTCTCGTAATGCGCTCGCTGAATGTGACCGAACACGACACCACGCCCCCGCGATCGAGCGGCAAACCAAAGCGCTGATAGTCTCAGCTAGCGGAGCTTCGAAGGTCGGTTCTTATCGACAAACTTGCACAAAGATAGATGAGGTAACGATCGGCTCATTGATCCATCGTTGGCGCCACCACAAAGAGGGAAGAACAAGTGTGGTTGGGCTCAGGAAGTAGCTGCTCAGGTTTCACGCGCCGTGTCATGCCTGTGTGATTAGCGATTTTGCATACGCAAGGGCCATCTTCGCCGGATAACTACATTGAAGGTGCATACATTGCTCGTATCGATCTCGGCGGTTCGGAGGTCGTTGAGAATCACCACCAGCGTCGCATCGATCAGTTTGTGGCTCCTGGCAACAGACCTTGCCCTACCTTAGCGTCCAACGCTCCATATGTACCCATTACATGAAGAACAGTCACGCTCAACTTTTACCCGAACGAGCAACGCGACCAATTTGCATGCTGCAGATGCGCTCCTCACAGGAGTGACGTTCATGTGAACGAAATCGAGATACAGAAAGAGGTCCTCATGCGGCCAAGCTACGAGCACGTCTGGACGGAATGGCCTAAATGACCGAAAGAGAGACACGCTGAAAGCTTTCATATGGTTGTAGGAAGGTTACTGCATTGGTGTGTGCAAGGTTGTCACGAGGGTGTCGGACAGTGCACATGTGGGGGATAGAGCGTCAAGCGCCCTGAGGGTAAACTTTATAGAGTAAACATCGGTCTCGCTAGGCTATTCAAAGAAACGAAATATTCGAAAAACAATGAATGCGCGAATAGTGACACCACTGCGACTTATTACTCAGAAATCAGGCAATGTCGGTACATTCTCGGCGAATGGCATTCTGTAGGTGCCCTTCATTGCTTCTCGGTCACCCTACGCTGACCCGCAGCTATACGATGATCTGTCCAACAACATATATCGAATGAGCTACATTCCAGACATGTCAACATCATTCTCATCTGTAGGAAAGCATGTTCACACTGATTCGGCGTAACTCATCGGCGCCTAAATAAGATGCACGGGAAGTGAAGTTTCTGCGCGACCGCAGTTCTCAGAGATTGTGCGATTCGTGGCGGAATCGCGCAAAGCCTTTGCATTTGTCCATATGTTCATGACTGCAAAGCCCTCTTGATGATCTTGGCGCCACTTCGGATGAATTCCGCCGGTAAGAATGTGACCTCCCCCGCTGACTCACAAGGCGTGGCGGGTTTTGTGATCACGGGCAGTACAAACGACGACGTACGAGCATCTGGGCGGCCGGTATAATGACGACTTTCGGAAGTCTACACGGCCCGACAACCACAAACGTGAACAAGTCATCTGGAAGTTGGAGTCAATGCACGATGGCGGTTATGTTTGTGCTACGTCGTCCGTTGACAACAACGCAAAGGCTGAACTGGCGGCAAATTTACAATGCATTTACATGAAGACCTGAGTACGCCCCTAAACTAACGTGGCATCCCTACAGCGAGCAAGGTGGTATCATAGCGAGATACAGCCTCTTCAGTCTTGCCGCGCTCCGTGGCGAATGCATACGCCGCGACGAACCGCGCCCTTGTTGCAGCCTGCTTCTCGGCATCGGCGACCGCCACCGTGCGACACGCACAAGTGTCCACCAACAGCGCTCTTGGAGCACCCGGTGACTTCACACCTTCTACCACCGCCGTGAGCGATGCAGAGGCCGCCTTTGAGTGCCGTCTTCGAGCACATGGGTGCGCTGCAGCGCTTGCCTCCGCCATGTGCAGAACATAGGCCACCAGCCAGAGCCGATTTGGAACAAGCATCTCTACGGCATCGCTTGCCGCCCCCGTGAGCGATACAGTAGCCACCTTCTTTGGCGCTCTTGATGCAGCCTTCGTGACAGCACCGTCGACCGCCTCCGTGCGAGATGCAGAACCCCCCAGTTTTAGCACATTTGCGGCATTCGGGCACTTTGCATAGCCGGCTGGGCTTATGAGACTCGCAGTAGGTTCCGAAGAAGCTGTTGGCGGAGCGGTAGCAGTTCTTCTTGGCGCAAATGACGCTCTGGGCGTGCGGGGCGTTCAGGTCTGTCGACGAAAGCACCGGATCCGGATTCGTAATGAAGCTGAGACTCATGCGCTCGCGCAGCACCGGCGTGGAGACGAAGGAAGCATCACTCGGCGTCGTGGAGGCGACACTGCTGTTGTCTAATTCCGATGTCGAGAATGTGAGGAAGAGCTTGCTGGGCTCATAGGGCGACGGGTCGCATAGCTGTAGGGGGAATCGCGTGCGCTGGCGCATAGCATCATGTAGTATCGGGCCGGTGATCTGGAACATGCTCGTAGGGACTTGGAGTGAGAAACTTCGAAAATGATGCCGAGCGGAGGAGCACCTGTGGCCAAGACTTGTCGAGTGTGATTGTGAGCGAGCTGTGGCGCGGGAGCGACTCTGAGCAAATAGAGGTCGCTAATAGACAGGCATGATTCAATCTCAAAGTAAACAGGTTGCGCCGCCATCTGCCGTTCACAATCGCAGCAACGGATGGGCCCATACGACCGTACATGCAGATGCGTGATTGCTTTAAAAAAGGCATGCGTCCCGTCTGGAGCATACTGAAATTGAAGTAATGTTGACCCTCGCCGTTGTAGCACACGGCCAGTCGATTGAGATCTTCACGCAACCGTATGAAGCACGGTCTATCGTAAGCAGTAGCAGTAGCAAGGTCACGCATTTGCGGCTGAAAGCAGCTCGGGACACCCGCATTTCTTCATGGTCGAAGGAAAGCGTCGGCGATGCGGATCGGTTGACTTGAACTAGACACGCTGTTTGGTTGCACCCCGGCCATGAAGCCTTTGATCCAGTGTTGCGGAGGATTTGCTGTGGCATATCATGCGGCACCCTGTACGCAAAAGCCATTTCGAGGCCTCGGCATCCTATAAAAGCTGGTCAAAAGGTTTGCCCACTTACCTACAGCCACTGTCTCCGAAAGAGCCCGGTCTAAGTCTCACTTTTGACGGTCCAGATAAAGTGGTATGTCTCAACCACTTTCTTGGAGCAAAGAAAGTCTGACTCATGCGTCAAATAGCCGCCGCATCTGTAAGCTCTCTAAACGAAAGTCCGTGACCCGAGTGCCGATCGAAATGTGCCGAAGAGGGCGCGTCTTGTCAGATCGACACACTTCAACAAATGCCGTCGCTCTTTAGCCAGCGCTAAAGGTCTCAGCAGTATGCAGCACCGCACGTAACCGATGTCCAGACCGACGAGAACACGCCGAGCCCATCGACATCAAAGATTGCTGAGACCTGCCTCATGCACTCGTGTCGTATGCCGTATGGACATGTAGAAAGGCTACGTGTCGCCTCGTCGGCATGCGCGTCGCAATTTGGATTCACGGCCACGTCTGGTCGGGGATGCTCTAAGCTACTGCGGTGCCAGAAACATACTTACGTGCTCACAGGTCAGCATGTTCATCAAGCTACGCTATTACATGCACGCACATGGCTTACATATGCGATCGCAGGGTGGGGAAGTAGTCGTGCATTAGCGTTGATGTCTCTAATAGTGTCAAAATTGATGTAGCCGACAACTGCAAACCATCGATGACGTATGCCACGATCGTCATGGATTCCGGTCGTCCATTCACCGACCTGATCAACCAAGATACGGGATACGTGGACTATCCAGTCGATGTCGCTTGCGCGCAGGCACTGAGAGGGCTGTTGAAATTCGTGAGATATTCCTTCACGTGCTAAAGCGCGATCGAAGAAGAAGTACTGTCGGTGACACTTTCCGTCGAGTCTTCCTTTGTGCTTGTACTGTACCATTGAATGATCGATGTTTGACTCAACCAAAGGTTTCGCAGGGAGAACCTTGGGCTCGAGCGATGAGAGTCGCTGGCAGGACCGTTCACGGAAACGCAAATATGCAACATTTTACCGAAACGAGTATATGGATTAACGCAACTTGACAATTACGAGTACTCAATTGAGGCCGAGATGCGATCCAGTGTCGTCTCTCCGTTGCGTGACGTGCGTCTTTGAATTGGTCTACGACCTGAGTAAAGGCCCCGTTTGCATGGCAAAAAACGTGACACGTCAAAACGCACGCATGTAAGTGAGGACGGTCCAGGCAGTAAGTAGTAGGCGCGGAGAAAGCTGAATTCTTCGACCTAGATCTCGAACGGACGAATGACACTCGACTGTACCTCAGACACTGAATGTGATATAGTAAAAGGCGTCATGTGCAGGCTCACTGATACTAACAGGCGCGTGAAGGACTTACATCCTGATCGTTTGTGGTGTATACTAGCACGCAGCGGATCTTTGCTGTGTATTTTTGTACAGAGAAGGCCAAAATGTGTTATTTACACCATACTGTTCGATTTTTCAGTTTTTGAGGTTTGGAAAGTGACAAATGACGACAGTCAAAGATTTTTGCGAACCGCTCGGACGAGACGAGTCTAGGCAGAAGCCGTCCCTGTAGACCACGCTACAAGTGCGCGCGTGCATGCGACTCAGATCATGTGAAAAGCAAAGGCTCATTCACGGATAGAACGGGCGGCTAGCACGGAGTGAGTGAGGAAAAAGCAAAAGGTGAAGTGTCCGTGATGTACTGCGGTCGAGAACGAGTAAACGGTTGAGCTCCAATGTCATGCACTCGTAAATGGATGGATCAATCGATAGGCGTCAAGCTAATTTTTGCGCAGATTCACCCATGACAACTTGAACAAGGTGGCCGATGCATCCGACATATGATAAGGAGAGAACCGCTGTCCGAGAAAACCTCCTGCAACGAGGAGGCTTACCTCGCGATGTTAGAATCTGGATGTCCCAGAACCTTGCTTGCAATTCGAGGGGCCCACGCAGCACATTGGCAGGACTATTTGGCAAGATAAAAGCGAGTAAAACCATTGTACGACTGATACGTACAATGGTCTTGCTCTCTTTCGTTTGTCGACTCGCCCCTGTGCACGTCCATTATGGAATAGGCGTCTTAATCCGTGCGATCAATCGTGCATGTATCGAGTGCTATCACATAGGTGACACGTTCTTCTTAAAGTTGGCAAGGAGGTGCACGTGTGACCGTGACAGTGCGTGGTATGCTCCATTCGCCGCGCACAGGCTCACGTACTACCGCGATGGTCATTCGCACAAGACGCTGTCTTGATCCTACTGATGCCGTGCGTGTACGCGATCGCTATGCTTGGGAATGGCGGTAGATGGGTACGTACTAATGGGTTCGGCGTTTCGTACAGATCACGGCTTCAATTCAGCCTGCCATGGTATCTGCCTGTATGGACTCCGTGTGACGAATTGAACTGGCCTCTTCGGTCATGCTCGCAGCGATCGGTACGGTTGTGTGTAAAAATAACACGGATGTTTGGCATTGTAAGTGTATGACAAGGTACAGCCGCCATCGTCAGGACTTTCAGATCTGCGATGAAGGCAGTTAGCGTAACCCTACATTTTTGTAAACAACCAAATGAAAAAACAGCTTGGACGAAGGTACCGCCGCCTCTTGTAAATGCGCTGAATACTACGTTTGGAAGAGAAACATGGCGCGGTTTGATAAGCCCACGTCGTTAACTCGCGGCGCATGTTTTTCTGCGTCAAAAGCTGTGGCAAAGAGTCGAGTTGGAATCTGTCAACGACGTTTTGTCAGTGGTGACCCAACATTGGATATGCTGATACTATGCGATCACGTACAGACATGTACTGCGAGCAGGTAGTGAACCAATGGCATGCACGATGGGAGCGGCCGTCTCACTTCGTCTGCTGACTCGGTATAGTAGATCCCTCGAATGCCACGAGAACCACAATGAACGAGATGACACGTAGGCTTTGGGTCACCAACATTCGTACGACTTCTGAAACGATCATATGACAGGCGAGTTAACTAGAGAGTACAAGTGTCCACGACGATGAAAACTAGGTAGAAGTCGGTGATTGCATATGCTTCGGAAACATCGTGTTGATACAAAGGTCAACTTACAACATAAGCTCGTGCTTGACTATCTTATCGACGACGGAGCGTGAGCTTGAGGCCCACGCACTGGTAGTGACATTTCTTGCAGCACTCATTCAGCAAATATGGTTCGCTTCGAGCGGTTGTAACATGCCGTGTGATTGTGCCTCGGAATAAGATCAAGGCTGCTACGTTTAAACGTGTATCACCAAATTTATGAAAACTGCTTGGAAATGCATAAATAGATCGCTGTCTGACAGGGTTGCGCTTTTTTAAGCAACTTGACAACTCGTTGCTGACGATGGAGCGAGAAAGAGTCGGACGCCTTGCCCAGTATCACCATGCATAACACAGCAGTATCTTGTGGTCGCTACGCAACTGATTTGGCGACACGACGACTGGACCAGATAAGTTTTTTTTTGATCGCAGATGGCAGAATGTGGACGTCTCCCCTAACCCTGATAAAAGCACTGCGTCTGGGGTGGTCATTTTGGGAGAGTCCAAGGGAGCGTATCATGCCCATGAACAAGCTATGCCGCTAGCCAAAGTACTAGCAGCACTACGAGGATGCCCCGACGAGCGTTCTTTGCGTACAACGCTTACAAAACGACGAGCCAAACTCGTTGGACTTGCATCCTTGCACGAGAGCCCTCTATACCGTATAGTGTAGGGCGCAGTACCATGTGTATCTTACGATGGTGAGGATAAAAGAAAGGCGCACCGTTCTTATGCGCTCGACTCTGCGACAAAGCCGGTCATTCAGAAAGTTCGTGCTCATTGGCAAGTTGTTTACTACAGGATTGCCCCTAACAAGCGTAAAGAAGCCGATCAAACTTGAGCTTTCGCAGGCCAAGTCTGTGGATTTTATAGCACGAGAAGCTGCATAATGCAAAGTTTGACAAATGTCTGAAACAATCGATTGACTGATGATACCTCGCACCAAGTCCGAAAGATAGATGTCTTAGTCAATGTATCCTCCCAAGCTTAAATCAGGCGGCTTCGAGATGCCATAAAAGCGTTCGCATGAGTGTATTTGGTATGAGAAGACAGCTTTTCTGGTCGGCTTGAGAATGCCACTAACGCACGTGGGTATGCACAAATGTACGCAAGGCGCGATGAAGCATACGCATCCCGTAGCCTGAATGCATACGCATGCATGAGGAGCTAAGTATGCCGTTAAACCAACAGTCCTCACTGCAGAGCAGCGACGAAGGCACGCAATGAGCGCAGCAACATTAGCTGATAAAAGGATCTTGACTAGTTTAGAGCAGCTGCGATATCGGTGACCAAGGCGTTGTCTAGAAAATTCCACGTGCGAAGTGGTACGAGCCTTCGTTGGAAGTACATGCGATATGAAAATATCATACGCATCGATCGCTGCGCCTGTGTGTTTCTTCTAGTCAAGGGACACCAAAACACATAGAACCTAATATTATCGTGGTTTGCGAGAAGCCGTGTGTGCCTTTATAGTATGCAGAGACGCGTCATCAACTAAGGTATGTATCAGCGAGGTTCTCGTGGTTTACCAGGTCTACCTTTGATCAGTACACGTCTCAGATAATACAGGTTACTCTCCATGCTACAAGCAAGTTGAGCCATCGAGCGCGACATAGTTTTGTTCCCACGCGATTACTTGAACAAGTAACGAAATCGCAACATTGCACGTCGACTCAATCGTGCTGACGCAGCAAAGGCTATCAAGGTGCTAATAAGAACGATCTCTCGACACAGCACTATTGAAAAGATATTCAGATGTTGGTCACAAAGTAGCGGATGATATCGATAGTGGCTAGATACATGCTTTAGATAGGCCGGGGGTAGCTGACAGTTCGGTCGCCGACTAAATGTGAAATGGATTTGTGCTGCTTTACACACATGTGGAATGCTTTTATAGCGTCTGGTCGTCAGGATGGACCGCAGAAAAAGTGTGCCACTGTAGCACTAACTCGGTCACTGCATGTCATTAATTTAAACGTGGAGTCTATATTGTGCGAGGTCTTGGTACTGCAGGACAGCATCAAGTCATCACGCAGATAATATTGAGGTTCCCTCATACCAAACTGCGGAGTTTAGCAGTACCTCGGATCCGCGAGCTGCATTTTCTTTATGCGTAAAAGTTAGAAAGAGGACGATCGATGAAATCGTGAGTCAACGAGTCAATGGGCGTACAACACCTCTAGCCTTTCGACCGCACATACGAAAGCAATTGTGGTGTCCCAAAATATGTGTCTACCAATCTGGAGCTCACGTGAGATCCTTTCGCGATCTCAGGAGTTACGTAATCCAGGTTGCATGCCATCGTCGTAAAAAAGCGGAGGCTCAACTCACCTTGCGACCTCGTGCTTATGTGCTTGGAAATTGGCAATGGGTGAGGTTATATCATACCGTGTGTGAGACGACGAGATACAAACAACATTGCAGCTGATGCAAACTGCAGCAAGTTTTACTTCCTGTGTAGCTATTCACTGCAACAAGCTCTTGATTGCTACCTGTATGCCTGAGAAAATGGACTACCTTGTCGAAATCATCATCCTGGCACCATAAATGGTGTACGGAACCAGGTATACCGCGCTCTTACCACGAGCCGACGGTGTGCAGATGGTAAGGGTACCAACGGGCACATTGTTATGGTGGTAAGGTGGGCCCATTGCTAACGTTTCAAAACGACAATCAGGGTAAGCGTCCGAGCCTGGCACAACGGAGAGATGATAGAGGCCTGATTAAGTGAAACATGGGGCACTTCGTCATGCGGGACGTGGTCATAGCTTCTTCGCATGGGGTAGGCGCGGCCGAGATACATAACTAACGCTTAGTGCACTGCACATTCATTTCAATGCGCCAGTGTGACTGACGCTGGTTCCAATGGCAGCAGCTTAGTCGAATCACGACATATCGCTGATTGCGATGAGCCGACCTATCGCACTGTCAAGATGTATACCACATCATGCATATCACATTCGCTGCCCGTGTATGGCTTCATTGCTGCGGAACTGGCGCTCGTGGAAACAGCGCTGTCGATTTTGCTGGGCTTCATGTCGTACTCCGCACTCGTTGGCCCCTGAGGGACGCGTGAAGCCTGACGCACACAGGTTTGGAAGCACGGAAAAAGCGGGAAGGCACGACCTCATAGCCCCATCTTTGCAGCAAAGCGAAAGCACACATCACGGGATGAGCAACGAACAGCAAGTCGGTGCTCACACGACTTACCCTAGACCCTCATGCGACGACAGATAGGCACGCATGCAAATTTGTAGACGGTGCATCGGCTACTGTGCCAGGGTCTGAGAGATGGGGAGTGATGGGAGCCGCACAACTTACGTGCTGCTGCCGTCAATCGTGTCATCAGAGCTACACTCGGAAGTTGGGCTCGCAGCATCGCGCGTTCCGCGAAGTGTCGCTGCTGCGTCGTCCGGACGGAGTCGCCCTCGTGACGAACTTCGAGGGGCATAGTTTTTTCATGCCGAGTAATATGATTAGAAACCTCTTCAAAAAGTGCGCTCGTCAACACACGTTCAAGGCGGTCACAGCCAAGTCGATCCAGTCCAAGCTTCAGCCCAATTGCTCAAGCGTGGACATCCCTCTTTGGCGTTCCTCCTCGTCGCAGGGGATGAGACAGGAGTTTCGAAGCGGACATGACGCTCTCGCGACCATCGATCGTGCCGCGGACGACTAGGGAAGAGAACTTCCATCAGCGTCGTCCTCGGGCCATGCGCCATTTGACGGGCTATGGAAGCGGCGGCGAAACAAGATGTATACCGGCTGGTGAGTTCCCCTGCGTCTCGCGTCTACACTGTTGCGACTTCATGCTCCAGTCATTCCGTTCGCCCGACTAGCCATGCAGTATTCTACTCTGCGGCTGACACGGTTCTTACTACGTACCGTCGCTTCGGTGGCGATTGGCCATACAGCGGTCTTGTGGAACAACATGTTGTGAGAACAACGACCTAGTGCCACGCGTCGTTGCTTCGTCGACACATGCATAGGTTGGATGCTGGAACAGGCTCATAGATCCATTTGAAGATCCTGAGTACACCCTCGCACCTGACGAAATTTCCTGTATTCATCTTCTAAGCTGTCACCTGACCCATGGACTTCGGCCGCTCAGCTGCCAACAACGGTACAATCACCTTGCGGTTCGACAACGACCGTGCAATTGCCAAGATTGGACGCGGTTGTCGGCGGCGTGACACGAGACTAGGTATCAGCGCTGGCTTCAAGTACAAACGTGTATAAAACGCACCGGGCTGCAGCTGCCACACGTTCGTGCTTGCCCGTTCGTTCGTCGTGACGACGACGCAGGCAATTGTAGTACGGTCTGCGTCATTGCACGGATCGCAATCGTGCCAACCGTTCGTCACAAGGACGCAGACCGTACTCCAGTTGCTTGCGTCATTGTGACGAACGATTCGTGGGATTGCGGTCCGCGTCGTTATGACGAACTGTTGGTCTGGATCGCAGCCGGATCAGATGACGAACGGATCGTAGAAGTACGGTGCGCACCGTAACGACAAAACGTGGGGTTTATGAGCCGGCTTCGTCGCACTTGTTGGAGCTATGTGAGCAGACGAATGACGAACAGGGCCGAGGTAGACACATCGAGAGAATGGACTGGTGCGGTAGAATCTGGACGATGCATTTGGTAGAGCGGGTCTTCACCGCAAGTGAAAACGGCCGCGGGATGCTGTTTCGGGATTTTATTATGCATCATGGGCTCTCATGCTCTCTGTCGTAACTGCAAAGCTTAATGTTATGTCAATCAATATCTGTCACTCGGATGCGAGTATCTTTGCGTAGCGGAAAGACGTTCCGGCGACCAGTAAACAATATTGCCGATCTCACGAAGAATACAGCGATGGCAGAAGCATAACCAGACGATAAAAACACGACGATCCTTTGGTGTTTGGAAGATAGCAGAGATGTCATACTTGGCAGTGGCACGCTTACCACTCAAAGCACGAGTGTCGCGGTGACGGACGAAATTTTGGTGAAGCGAAGCAGACACTAGCATGAAAAGGCCTTACATGGAGTAGTTGCAGTGGGTGAGACAGCTTTGCCATGCAAGACCGACTCTGTAGATCACACCACAGGTGTTAGCAGCCGGGTAGTCCTTATGTCCCTTGTTTCTTTCTTAAATGAGTTTCGTACTAGCATTTGAATGTGTCTTGGCTACCTTTTTTCGGTAATGCAATATCACAAACGACTGTACGTCGCGCGCGACGACAACGGACCTTATTGTGTTGATGGGATGAACCTATAACATTATACTATTAGTTATAACATTGATAACAACAGAGAATATTGAGTTTAATATTCTCGTAACGATTTCACCAGGTTCAATAATTATGTTGCAGTGACCCAAGCATCTACTCATGAATTGATATAGACCATTATGTCAATTCACCGATCGCTGCTAGACGCGCAATGGTTGTAAGTAGACGTCACGATGCATAATGTCATATCAATATAGTTAAGACAGGGTCGATTCGACAAGACTCACTTTAGGACTTAAGATATAAACACAATTTTCCTTATCTACAACTAAGCGTAGTCGTTTGGTCTTAACTCTGTTCGTAAAAGGTCTTACAGTTGCGCTTGCGCAAAGGTAGTGGAAAGGTAAAATAATATATATTCAGTGTTAATTACTTCCTTTGTCAACACTACATTATCCATAAATTAAACGGAACTGCAACGAGACCATGTCAAATTGCACAGGGCGCCCGTCTCTCTTCGTCCCATGTGCCGACCTGTCAGATTCTCGCCGTCTCTCTTCGTCCCATGTTTCATTTTATCACATGATTCGCCAATCAGGCGAGGTTGGACTTACCTGTAAGAGGTATTGCACTTAAACTGCAGAACCTTTTTTACTGTACAAAAGGTATATATTAACAGATTCTTCCTTTAGCGTACCTTGTACGTTACTTAACAGGGCTCTTTTATCGGATATAGCGCAGCTCCTAGCCATGGAAAGGTTTTTAGATTGTCGAGCAAGCCTTTTCTTTATAAGAACATGACTCTACGAGTCAACGAGCTTAAATCTCTAGGTCCTTTCAAGGAACCTTACCGAGTCAGCAAATTGACTGCATAGTGTACTGAGAAGTCTATGTTTGAACGAGACTTGACTCTCTAACGACCTGAGAAGCCTAAAAAGGGACGTGTCTCTTGTAGATAAAAATGGTAACTGAACTTTGTTTTGTTTTATTTAAAAAGACACCCCAGACTTAAGGTAACTAATTTAGACACTAATGCTCTGAATATTACCTTGTTCGAGATCTTATATTTGGTGGCTGACACACGTCAGCCCCCACCAACAAACTACAAGTTGTTATAATATCACTTTTGAATTGGATCTCATCCTGTTGTGAACCACATCTGCTATGCCGTTCACCAACCGACGTGTAACCCTGTTACAGCATTGATTTACACTATTGTCAGTGAGAGTTTGCTATGCACTGAAGTCAGTGCGTAGCTACCATTGCCCTGTTTTCACCTAGTGGCTATAACAGTCCTTGAAAAGACCGCGACCTTCTCGTCCAACAAGAACATGCTAGATTATGATGTCGGCGACAGCTCCCACTCCACGCGTCGAAGCCAAATATTGCTAGGTGATATCGAATGGACCGCGATCGTACGTATGAGTTCGATAGTAAATGAGCATGCTGTTTGGTCCGTGCTGTCTAGACTAGACAGAGACGAACATAATTCCGCCGTCGATAAGTTCATACAACAAGATCTTGACGCGTCACGAGAAAATGCAACCTTTCTTCATTAGCAAAACTCTCGATTTGCAGAGCTGCTAAGAGAACAAGTTGCTCAACTTTATATCCGTGGAGACAACAGCAGGATCAATATGCTGTTACTGGGCCAAGGCACGCGCGTCGACCCTAATCATCGAAGAAAGACCTCTCCCGGTATACAGGAGTCGTATCAGACTCCTGTTTATAAGGTTCGTCGTATCGGACGAAGCCATAACGGCTCGTCGTATTGACGACGATGAGCAAACACATATTATATTTGCTCAGATTCACTTGACAGGATGTGCTAAAACTTGGTTCTTAGCACTCAAGATGTACGATCGATATGTGTTTAAATCGTTAGAGGCCGTCAAGCTTCAGGTCAAGCATAATTTGTGAGCCGCCACGGGATGATTTCAAGGATCGATCAGAGCTTAAGAGCCTCAAATAGGGTAGGCGTGATGTGCACGCTTACGCTTAACATATACGACTTATCGTGAGAAGGAAAACGGCCAACCCATGACAACAAACGTCGGTCACTGTGTTAATGCAGGGGCTCGCAGAAGGTCCTGTTAGCAGCTAACTGTTGTGCTTGGAGTGTGAGACGCTTACCCAAGCAATCTCAGCTGAGAAACAGGCCAAATTTTGCAAGATACAGGCCCTTGCTACTTCAAACTTATATCGTCCGTCGCGACAAACATAGGTTGGAGATATATAATAAATGATACTTAGTTACATTAAGAGAAAGCGACCTCGCTGTTCGAACAACAAGCGATTGCAGAAGTTCATTTGCTATTCGATACTATGTCACTACGCATATGAGTGTGTTGCACCACACAAAGTGTCTCACGACACGGAGCGGCCGAGATGCTAACAAGGGCAGCGAGTGCGGGTCCGACTTTGTTGCGAAGCTGCAATAAAGAGGCTGACCATAAAAAACGGTCGGGGTCAGTAGGGGGATACCGCTCTACTGATCCAGCAACCTCAATACAATTCACAATTCTATTGACATAATTTGCTGTAAATACACTATTATTGTGTGTCTCTACACCTGGTGATGATGAATCCCTTACCCTTATCACCTTGAACTTGTAAGTGACAAAACCTTGTCACTCAGTACCTAGTGGACTGTGAAGAGTTGAACAACTTCATTTTATGCCAGCCGATAGATAATCTTAGGTTAAGTTCGTTTAGCGCGACATCTCTCACACGAGGATGATGATGCTCCTTGTTACAAACGCATCAATAACAGCAAAGAAAGTGAAGAAGGAATCTATTACACGTTAAAAAATCAGTGCGATGACGATAACATCGTATCGTACTAGATCTGGATGAAAATTGGATCGTCCTATATGTGGATGATAAATATGATGTCATTCTAGGATTACATTGGCTCGGACGGTAGGATCCAATAGTGAGCTGACAGCATCTATCCGTTTCAATGACTTCTGCTAGTTCAACAGATGTCCAACTGCTGGACGTCTTGGAGAGTCCATAAGCGTATACATTTTCTACGAACTGTGCGATGGCCCCCCTTGTTGTACAGCCGCTAGTACGACTGTACAAGACTTTAATGTAGTCAGCCACTACACTGTGGAGCAATCTTTCGACGGCTGTGCAGATGTATAGACAGTGCCGAAGGTTAACCACCCGAATAAGTCGAGCGGATTGAGGCCTTTATGCGTGCCTAGCGGGCAGCACACCCAGTCAAATGGAGAGTCGACCGTAAAGATCTGGTTCTGTTAGTGCGACTTCAGCCAGAAGCCGTTGAAGTAGTAAGTCCTCACATACCTAGCACATTCTCAGTAAGTATCTGCGGAGGCAATCATCCCTCAGCACATTGAGTAAATTAGCCCTCAACAGCTTGTAAAATTAAGGTTTTAAGAAGAAACGAAGACGTTAAATGTGTTAATATACGAAGGATCAATTGCAGGTTCTTACACTCTGGATCAGGTTGCATATCCGAAGATATCCTAGCAGACATTAAATTGCTAACGTCGCAACCGAAACGGTTCCTTCGTGATCTGCGCAGTGGCAAAGTCCAGCAGATCTTCATACTCGTCACAGAAAATGAGTATGTGGCCGATATTGGGTCGGTAACATTATTTGCTGAGACCGAACGGGTTATCAGCTATACATCTATGGACAAAAGCGTCATCGGTGGACGAAAGCGTCCTCGATGAAAAGACTCCGATTGAGCAATACACGACTCAATCCTGGGAGTCTCTTCAGTAATAACCTTTTATTAAGGATTTGATCGAATTCAAGGATGTGTACCCTGAATTTGTGCTTTGCTAGTCGCCTGAGGACAAAGACAATCGATATGAGATCGAGCTCAAACCGGGCTCGAGGTACTTTGACACAAAGCATTGTCCACTGCCTCGTGAATCAAGTGATAGCGATCGACAAGTACTTTACCGATCGCTTGGATGCGGGCTTTGTAATGGAGGTACCTTGCCTTCATACCTCTTCAATTTTCTGTTTGCGAAAAGCCACAGGAGAATGGCAAATAGTACACGGATTCAACTAGTTATATCCTGCAACGATTCTTGCTCAGACGCCGATACCGAGGAAGGACGTAATCATAGATGGTATGTTAAAGAGTACCATCTTCACGTCCATTTAAATGATAAATTGCGTCTATCAGATTCGTATGCGTGAGTAGAAGATACCGTACATGTCAGTAAACACCCAGAAGAATTTTTTAGTAGTGGCTAGTGATGGCAAAAGAGCTGAGCAACGCTCTGTAACAACTTGAATAAATGTGCACAAATCTGTTGAGATCGGAGCTAGAAATCGCACCGCTTACTTCGGCGATGTATTCTTTCATAGCAGAGCTATGAATGGAAAGACGGACGTGAAAGTTCACAAAACACACGTTAGTCAGGTTGTTACACCGATGCGTAAGCATAAGTTGTGCTCCGATATTAAGAGATATATATTCACGGCTAGTGAAATACCACTTCTTGGGTGAATTGTAAATAAACACGGCGCACGCCCGGATACCGCAAAGATTAAGGAGATCACCGAATGGCCCGTGACAGTCGATGGCAAGGTACTTCGTAAGTTTCTTGGCCTAGCAGCGTACTTGCACAAAAATTGCACGCATACGCTGAGATGATCGTTTATCATATTATTGCTTGCCAAATCAAAATAGAAGTCGTCAAGGGACGCCAAATGTCAGCGTTCCTAAAAGGGTATCAAGCAGAGCTTGTGTGGAGAAGCGCAGAAGAATAATGATGGAAAGTTTGGATCGCGTCTACCGCATTAGGTGCGAGATCGATTTGATAGGTGTAGTGCGCTCGGAGATAGGACCGTTGGCACGAATGATGGGATCAAACGACTGAATGACAGAAAACGACTGTGTAAATTATGCGGATTAATCTACCTAACGGTAATGGAGGAGTATATTCGAGAATCGTGGACTGACCGATCACGATCCGCGATCAAGGGCTTAGATGGCCAAGTTACAAGGACCGGGTCGCTCAAGGGGCGAAATTTAACCGGAGTACTAGATCACTAACGACAATGGAAAATAGATGAACATGGAAACAAGCTGGAGGAGTGGGTCGTCAAGATCATCAAACATGCGAGGTCTAAGAAGTGACAGGGATCCGACGGTGGATGCCCGATCGGAGACTTGAAAGATTGATCACGATCTACCCTGGGTTTGTAATGCTTGATTGTGTAGACACATAAGTGTGTGGGCCCATGATTGGTGTGTATCACATATCGTGATCCACTACCCAAGCGATCCACCCCGAGCGATACACTATGGAGCGATCCACTATGGAGCGATCCATTACTGAGCGAACCGCTTCCTAGCGATCCGCTACGGAGTGTCTGCTGTGAACCACATGATGCACGAGGATAATTACAAAGACAGGCGAAACGGAACAGCAGACCTAGAGAACATCTATGCATATTCTTAGGTTTTAGATTTGGTTGGTTGACATTAAACAGACTTGAATTCGCAACGAAAGACACGCGTCGACTTCTCCCGGGCAGGAAATTTGTCCTCCCGTTGAATCGAGATTCACCCGCGTCTTTACAAACTTCGCCTTTGGATAGTTTGGCCAGGCGGACATCAGTTCTCACCCCCCACTGCTATCGGACGCAGGAAACCTAACGGTTCTGATTCAGGATCGCGAGACGACTTAAGTGGTCAGAAGGCTCGCGGATCAAGCATCTCCTTCGGATACAGGCGACTAAGAGAGAGCGCCCAAGCATACACGCGATCGAGTAAAGAATTTCCACCCGATTTACCCCCACGTTTGGCCGAGTGAAGAATTTCTACCCGATCAACTCCTATCCCCAAAATGGTCAAGTTTAGCCTCAGCTTAAGTCCACTAAGAAGAGCTCAACCCGCCCCACCGACGGGTACACAAGGTGAGCAAGAAGACACAGAGCACGTAACCAGGGTACCCATTCCGTTAGTCGGTCGTCCAAGCGCCAATGGAAAGTCGGGGTCACAAAAAAATTGTGATCACTACTCCACCCCAATTGATGCAATCGCCCATACTAGATACCTAATAATCGGTATAGACCAGTCGACGTGGTCTGTGACGCCAACAATTTTTTATCCGGCTGTGCGTTGATGCAATATGATACATAGGCCGCAGAGCGTGACTTCTTCTATCAGTCACGTCAAGTACAAGCGGCCGAGAATAAGTAGCCAGTGTAGATCAAGCAGCTCATTTTAATGAATTAATTGCTCTCTATGTCTCGTGTATTAACGGGATCTGCCGTATAATGAACCCTGTCCGAATGCTTTACCCTATCAATTTTTTCAGGTACACAAACAGTATTATACCGTGTCCATTGGTATCCCATTAATTGGTATGGGAAAAATTGTTTTTAAGCAATTATTGCGTTTGATAAATGGTTGGTAGCTAATTATTAGAAAAGACCGTTCACCCTCCATACGTTTAAATCGCTAGCAATAAAGCTCTTTTCGCTTTAATGACCTCCATCTTCTAGTGCACACCATGGCACCCAGGCGCGTTTCCAAGATCAATATTGAGAAGCAGGAAGTGGTCGAGTGGATCGAAGGTCCTGGTGGTGGGGGTCCTACGCGTGCATTGAAGCACTTCCAAACGGAGTGATGGTGGAAAGTGTCAGGGGCCAAATTTTGCTACTGGTGGAAGAGCCGCTAAGCCATCACGAACTCACCGGCGATGCAGCTGCGTGTGACAGGTGGCGGTAGACACCCACGGCTTGGCGAGGTAGAGGATGTCCTGTTTGATCGGATCATTTTTCTGAAATCGAAGAAGGAAAAGGAGTCGCGTCAGTTGATTCAAGTAACCGCACGCGAGCTCGCTAAAGATAAGCTAAACGATGATGACTTCTGCGCATCGAAAAAGTGGCTCGCTTGCTTCATGACGCGCTATGTCCTCTCTCTCCGACGGACGACCAACCTCAACGCATTAAGTGACGACGATCTCACTGCGCGTGCCGTGCGAATACTTACGTACCTCTCATCGAAGAAGAGCGAGCTCAACCCCAGCGGCACGCACCTGATGGATGAGACGGCAGTATTCTTTGAAGACTCGCGGCGCGACACTGTGGACTTTACCGGCGCACGTCATGTCGTTTTGCGGTCGACTGGGTTCGCTTCGATGCGGATCACTGTTGCGCTTTACGTCACAGCCACGGGGACATAGCTGCCACCTCTTTTGATCTGGGAAGGTGCGTTAAAATCGATCCAGAAGAGCGGCGCATTTTACGTTGCGTATCAAGAGCGGGCCTGGATGAACAGTGAGCTTCTCATTAAGTGGATCGACTTAATGCTTTCGGAGCTTCTGAATCTATGCGACGCAAAGGGATCGTGTATAACTCGATGCAAGCGCATGTTGCGAAGGACGTCAAGGCGAAGTGCATCAGCAAGAAGATCGATCTAATGGTTATTCCTAGAGGTCTAACGCCGTACCTGCAGGCAATAGAACATCGTAATATTCAAGTCGCTTCAAGATTGCCCATCGAGCGTGATTGACGACTGGAAGAGATCTAATCGGTTGCAGTACACCAAGAACGGAAATCCGCAATCAACTAGCGTGGAGGAGGTGGTGGCGTGGATCAGCAATTCATGAAAAGCTGTCTTTAACGATCATGTCCTCAACTCAATTGCCGCATCTGGGTTCAATGTAGACTACCGCGACTGGCATATTACCAAGCACTACGTGTTCGGTGGACTCTTTCTAAGTAAATTTTTGAGTGCTGACGAAGAAAGCCCTGATGATGCAGATGGTGCTGATATTGCAGATGAGTTTGACGACCTGATCGTTGAATATGAGCTTTTCAGATTTGTGTTTGCAGCTCTTTTCTTCTGTGCATTGCAATAAATCTGAAATAAAAGGACTTACGTGGCGGTTCCAGATCCATCTTATGGGGAACCTATCTGTGTGACCGCTGCTAGGTTTAGTCCCGGGCTATTTGTGTAACTGATAGCCGCTACACCACTCCACCACTGCCGTCGTTTACCATCCGAGAAAAAATATTATTATAAAACATGTGAATTTATAGTGTACCCTGCTGAATACAATACCCTTCTTAAAATTAAGGTATAATAGGGGAATATGATACGGTATATTAATCGGCAGAACCCGTTATATCTGAAAAGATGGATCATTTTTGGGGGTACGGACCATGCGGCATCACGCACGGCCGTAAACAGTACTAGCCTCTCGCAAAGATTGGCGAAATGGCTGTCTTTTTTCGCGAAACCTGACTTCTCAGTGGAGTACAAGCCTGAAAAAAAACAATGCAGTAGGCGATGCACTTTTGCGCTGACCTAATGTCGAGCCGGCTGTGCAGGCCAAAAGTGCGAACAATTCCACTGTTCCTACACTTACCGACATCGTTCTGTCTTCAATACCAATTATTGTGTTATAGGCCTGCTTAGGCGAAATGAATATCTTGCGTATGATGTTTCACATCGTGGATACATGTCAAAAATCTTTAAAGATTCACCGGCGTTATACCGTTCCTTATCGTATCGATCTACAACATGAATGAGTTGCTTCATTAGCATTTACGAAATAACACTCATCGTCCCGTCGTTTCCACTCATAATTATTTGCGCTTGTGCATAATGAACGAGATTCACGATGCTATAACAGGTGGTCAACTTGGTCGAGAAAATGCTTACCCTACAATCAGTCCTAATTTACTGGATCCGCCTGAAACCGATTCCATCACAATTAGTTCTTGCGCAAGTACGTACGTTCTTGTGAATTGTGTCAATGGTTGCAACCAAGTTCTTCATCTCGTGCGCCTGTGCTTCCTCTGCCTGTTCCGGCAAGTTCTAGGAGTACGTTTTGGTGGGCTTCGTCTTCGACTTTCCAGAAGACAACGGTAAGAATAATGATTTTCTTGTGTTCTATATTCGATTCAGCAAGTTGATAAAATTTTCGGCTGTCCCAATTTTGATCGCAGCACAGGGCTGTGCTCATATTTATCTACACGGTGTTTCGACTTCACGCACTTGCTCGTGAAATCGTCTCCGACTATGAACCTTGGTTCACAGCGAATTTCGAGCAGTACGTTTTCGAATAGCTCAGACACATTTAAATCTGTCAACAATTGACAATCCGGAAATATACGATACGACGAAACTTGCAAATAATATCCTTAAAGAGAGTATATGAGGATAAGTCCGCTCAATAATGATATGTAGTGACATTTTGCCTATGGTCGAGTTTTCCATCAACTGCTCGTTGCATCCGTCCACAACACATGCTCTTTATTCGTAAAAAGGCTTAAGACATACTCGCATTTCCCCCAATTAGATTGAGACTCTCATACAAGAAGTTTGCTTGTTTACTTGAACAAGAAATATTTATAACTCGTGTTATGCACTTGTAGACGCTAACGATGTCAGGTGAGATGCCGATATCGACCTGGTCAATATCGAAGAAGAAACGAACCTCAATAAAAGTGATGACGCTATCACTGACTTAGATGATTCAACGATGCTGGTGTGTTTAGCATCTCTGTAACGGGGGGGTTGTTACATGAACTGTATACAAATGTATTAAATTTAAGATAATTTTTTTAACATTATTAAATTAACATAACTCCAGAAGCGGTAATGTAGGCGGAATATCACCCCGAGGGTAATTATCTTGGGCGCTACACTTATTGGTTGATGTAGAAGCTACATCAACGAATTAAACCAAAAATCGATGCTGGACGCGCGCAATGGGTGGCGAGCAAGAAATGTAGATAGGAGATTGTAGTTTAATATAGTTAGATCAAGACAAACAGGATAGCAGTAATCTTAACTAAATTAGAATACAGCTTTACTTTTCCCTAAAACAGAGTTTTCAGTTCGGTTCACTTCCTCGCGCTTCCTCACACCACGTGCAGGTGACGACGGGAGTACGCAGCCTTGTGTGCTATAAAAACAAGATCTTACCAGTCATCGAGTAAGAGCTTGCCCCATTTCAATATAAATGAGTATGTTAGCGAGGATGATAACATCCTCACTGAGGAAGAGAAAGATAAATAGCAGAGCGAAATAATCGCACTGCTACAACCACAAAGGAGTCACCAAAGGGATTTCTGCTGACATAGGAATCATTGGTCCGTTTCGTGCAGGATTCCATAGCTTAAGTGGTACGCCGATGTTTACAAAACGTTTATTACAATAAAAGAGCAATCATTCATCTATATAGTGTTAACGAACTAGTACTACTCTTTTCATAACAATATGTAAAGTCATATTTTTGCCTAACCATTTTGTACATGTAGTCACTCATGTCGGCACTAGTAAACTACTACCGATAAAAAATTGTCCATCAGGTGTACTGCATCGCCAAGGCAATGCATACAATATTGATTTTCCTCGTAGGATACGAACACATCCTACGTTTGTCTTGAGTTTCTCCAACCATATCCTCAGTGCGCGGGCTTTTTCGAGAACAAAGACTTGCACCACGATCAAGATTCTCCAACAGATGATAGGTGAACGTGCAAGTTGGTCTTGTATCGACTCTCGAGATCCAGCCTTTGCTAAGGCATATTATAATGTTCTACGTGATTTTATGTGTTGTATTAAACACAACAAATATATAGGGTGGGTAGTTCTCATCTGTGTTTTGACAAGCCCC
Source organism: Hyaloperonospora brassicae (assembly GCA_947650285.1). Lineage (NCBI taxonomy): Eukaryota > Oomycota > Peronosporomycetes > Peronosporales > Peronosporaceae > Hyaloperonospora > Hyaloperonospora brassicae. The sequence goes on from CANTFL010000017.1 coordinate 60,258, forward strand.
TGGCGAGGGACCTGGCGAGGCGCTGAAACGCGTCGGCGCGCGTTTAAATATAGGTCGTTTAATTTACTTAATGACTACTATTTTACAATTTTTCTGGTCAAAAGCCAAGCTTGCGGATCAAATCTTCACCGACACGATCTCGCGACAAGCTGATACCAATTTGTCGTGCAAGAGATGACAATTGCATTCAAGCTCCAGTTAACCAAGTTCAAACTATATTCTGTCATCCCCCCGGTCAGCTCCGTGGCGCTGCACAGTTTCCGCCTAAATACGGCGACTTTTTGCCCTAGGAATCGACGTCTTCTTGCAGCTTGCAGAGGATACGCTTGTATTGAACAATCTTTTCTTGCTGGTCCGACACGCGAGTAGAGTCGGTTCGGTCCGCCTCCACCACAGCCGTTTGTTAACTCGCACGATTTAACTCTTTCACGTCGATCATATCTTGAACCAATGCGACTCGAACATGCAACATTCAAGCTACCTCATTCGCTAGTGAAGGTACCTACCTCAAACGACAGCTGAAATTCCTTGCCCAACTGCTGACTGCTTAAGTATCCCTAATCGAGCAGTATCATCAGGTGCTATCTGATAATCCAGAAGTCCCATCGGATAGCACACTCCCTATGGACTTGTATATAGACTGTAAGTCCAAATAAGCAATCGCGTAGCGTATATTCGCCGAAATGTGAGCTTTACCCAAGGAAGAACTAATTTAAACTACTTCCTTTACGCACGCTGCGTTTCGAGACCACAAGTGCACGTGATTCACCTCACGTGAAGAAGGGTAAACCGGCGTCATGAGACAACGGATACAACACAAATCGCACACTGGTTCAGGTTATAATCTTATACTTGAAACATTCTTTATCAAGTTTCTAAGCCATGCCTTACGCCCAATTTCCGGTTTTTTTCGGAGATCGCGTTCCACTTGTTTAACAGGTACTTTATGTCGCGCTTGTGGATCATGCTATACCTTAAAGGCATAAAGAATTCATTAAATCGAAAAAAACTCTCTTCAGCGCGGAAGTAGCTCGCGCTGATGTCAAGGTCGTGAAGCCTTGTAGCAATTAATAATGGAACTCGATGATGTCCGTTTGTCTCACCAGGCACGGTATTAATGAGCCGCTCGAGCAGACGCCACAACTTGCCATAATAGGATCGCTGTGCATCAGGAGCCTCCGGCGTGGTACCAACATAAGGTGTGGTACCACGAGCTTCAGTTTCACGATGGCGCGAGTAATCATCGTAATTAATAGAATACGAGAGCGCAGACGCGGGCGAATTGACATGTAATTAGACTTTCTATTATAGCGAAACAGACTATTATGCAAAACATAGGTCAGTAATATTGGCTGAGGATATCCATGGTTCAGGCTTAGCTATAGTCTCTACGAATGATCCAGGCGGCGTAGCAAACTTATTTGAGTTGGGCTCACCATTCTACTTGCCAGCGTAGACGAGCTTTAAGTCGGACCCATCATTGGCACGTGTGCATTACTACGTTCAATATGCAGCAACTTGTGCTGCAGTAAAGACGAAGAAGCAGAAATCGACGAATTGCCTGCCGTGATAGCGTGAGTAGTTAAATGCTTTGTGGCCTTCACTGCGCGTCCCATGGTATTGTGGTGATGCGCTATTTCGACAATGGTGGACCTGGAGGCTGACGATGGGAGAGAAAGTAGGAAAGGCCTAAAGAGAAAGAGACCCCGAGACAAAGGGGTGGTGAGGGAGAAGAATCGTCGGGAGCAAAGTAATGGAAGGATCGAGGCAAGGGTGCTTGTAAAGCTGTACTGAAAGGAGTGTACCACGACCCCTCATGGTAGACCCCTCTTTCTTTGGTAAGACCCCGTTCTATCATCAGTAAATCACTGTCCTTTAAGTTACTATACTCCTTACAAATCCAATAAAAAAACTTGATTATAGGAAAATATATATTTAAGGATATAGAGGATGGGACTCAATAAATTACCATTCAATTGTCGATCTACATGGTATATCTCCGTCGTGCTATACGAACTTTTCAGGCTGCGCGCCTGTTCCGGGAAGGGTATGCACTTTGTCCCCGCCACTTTAAAGATAGTTTTGTGCCAAGACCAAGTGCAAATAGACCTACAGGAATTATCTGGCGTGTGGTTTCGTCGAGTAGTAGCCCCCCTAAATATTTCTCTATTGGAAGCGGTTTCCCGACTGCATCGTCAAGGAGAAGAGCAAAGTTCAGGTGGTATTAACTCCTAGATCAACAAGGAAACGCTTTGAGCAACTAGCTTCCTAAAAAAAGAATGATACTTCCACGATCGACTGAGTAGATCAAATGACCACCTCCTGGCCCACGGAGTGAAGCGTTACATTCGGGGGCCCCAAGTATAGCTCTATCAAGACCAATATCTACATCCCCAGTAAGTATACCAAGATTGAAACCCGCTAGCCGAGTAATACAAGAGTAGAGTCAAGGTATATACGCGGCGTCGGAATAAATTCTCCATTAGGCGGTAGTTTGACTCAGTCACTGTTTTGAGGTCTCATCACACAGGCTTTAGAACCCACTCCATTACGGGCTTGTATAGTTATACATTGAGATTCTTCAAGAGTATGATTCACACAAATAGAGCTCTTTGACCCAATTATCTCAATGGGGGACAATAAATCGAGATAGCCACTCGTGTGACTATCTTGCACCGAGGGTGATGTAACAAAGCATATCTGTTACATGATGCTATCAGTAATGACAATAAAAACAATATGCGATATTAAATTTCGTATTCTCATTATAATTTTCCACGATCAGTGATTATTCTGCAGTGACCCGAAGGGTACTTATGGATTGATAAATGCCATTATATCAAACCACCAATCGCAGATAGATGCGCACAATATGTGGGGAGTGTCCACTCACAATACTTTATGTTGAATCAATATACTCAACACAGGACTAATCAGACAAGACAAGACACAATTTTAGACTTAATATATAAACACAAGTCTAGTTTTCTACAACTGAGCGTAGTCGTTTGTCTAAATCCTTCCCTTAGCGTAAAAAGTTCATTCCATAACATGATACTAGCTCACTCACACTACTGTCAGGGGCTCACACTACTGTCAGTGAAAGCTTTTTGCGTACTGAAGACAATACGTAGCTACCTGTGACACATTACAATAACAGACACATTGGCCAAATACTAAATAATAATCGTAGTATATGTAGCTGAATAAATTCAGGATGCCTTATTAATGAAGCCTTTTATCATCATTTACTTTTCGTTACATTTCATTAACTTCAATTTCTTTTTATCAATTGCATACTTCTTTCGCGCTGTAATTAGCTATATGTAAATTAAGAAAAAGAAAGTAACGAAATGCAAACTATACGCGAAACTATATAATCGCTGAAAAGTAGCGATGCATTATAACGCTTATCGGATTTTACTGTATTATGGTCGACTCTTCGCAAGCGCTACCATGTCCAGGAACTGCTCATTTACGTTTCGTAGGAATCCAAAGTGCTTCCACTCATCATGAACATCGACATTATTAAAACTCACCTACTGCAGTCCGTGCAGGAGTTGGTAGAGGTAGCTAATATCTTCTTTAGCTGTGTCCTGCTTCAACGCAGTTACCGTATCGATGTACAGGCCGCGAAGAATTATACACTTTTAAATGCGAGAAGCCTGCTAGATAGAGCTTATCGATCGCCTTCCAAGTAACTTAGGTCTAAGAGCACCAACAGGACGCCCGTGGCCATGCTAAAAAGTTGACTTATATTCTTCGATGCCGGGAGCACATCGAGATGGTCGAGTGCATCTTGTTACCTGTACTACGTTCCCTCTTTCAATTCTGCTTGAGTGCGCTTCGTTTCTTCCATAATTGATGTGGTGCTACATGTAATACTTACTGCCAAGAAGACTGCACCAACCACTAATGTAAATAAAAAGTTCGAGGCTTAACACCCTTGGCGGTGTGAATGATATTGCTGCTGCTGCCCCGGCTGCTTCTAGTCAAAACCTATCGCTGCACGGCACCCAAAATTATAATTTGAACAAACCGTGACATTCCACATCGATGTTCTCTTGTTGTTCTACTGAGATGTACCGAGTCGCAAAAGGTACTCATTTAACGCTATCTCATAAGCTGCAGCAGAGATTTTGCCGGTCACGGCAAAAAGACCGACTTGTAGGCAATACTTATTGACGCCCATTCCTGACCTGTATGCAGTCTAATAATCTCAATCTGATTATCACAAGCAAGATATCAAGCACTTTCCACTGTAAACAGATCCCCCGGAGACACAGTTATTCATGATTTGACTGCTGCATGCGCGCTCACAACGCGCGAAGTTGTGAATTGTTATTAATGCAGCGTATTTCATATAAATGCTGCTACGAACCGGTCATCGTACAGCAGCCAAGTCTCTCCAAGATTAACCATGACATGTCGAGGAAAAATGTCTTTCATCCTCGTCAATTGTCTGTTGTATGTAGCTGCCGTTTCCGACACGCCAAGCAGTTCCAGTGCTCTTCAAACACCAGAGGCTGCAAAGATTGCAAAGGTCTAACGGTGCCGTGCAAACATATATATTTGCTGATGTGCCACTGGAACATTGAAAATTGAGGTTGTCATCGTCAAAAAGTACAGTGATCCGTGTCAAAAGTTTTTGGTACCAAAAAAACAGCAGAAGCATGTTGTATGTGTCGTAATGCCTGAGTGTAATCTCCCGCACGCTCCCCACCATGAAACAGTACGCAAAGGTAAATGTTTGGTGAGTGACCATAACTCCCGCAACGTGCATCGAAGGCAATCCAAAACAAAGGTCTTGTACGTTAAGCCGATCAACCAAACCTTTCCATCATTAAATCGGCGGCAAATTGCTTTGGCGGAAGGGGAAATAATAAGCCGGTGCGTCAATTCTCGTATCCATTACATTTAATAAAATATATTGTATCAGGGCGGTCATCTAGACCATCTAGTAGAGAAACAAGCGAAGAACGACCAGCTAGTAGTAGTAGTAGTAGTAGTAGTGGTAGTAGTAGTAGTAGTAGTAGTAGTAGTAGTAGTAGTAGTAGTAGTAGTAGTAGTAGTAGTAGTAGTAGTAGTAGTAGTAGTAGTAGTAGTAGTAGTAGTAGTAGTAGTAGTAGTAGTAGTAGTAGTAGTAGTAGTAGTAGTAGTAGTAGTAGTAGTAGTAGTAGTAGTAGTAGTAGTAGTAGTAGTAGTAGTAGTAGTAGTAGTAGTAGTAGTAGTAGTAGTAGTAGTAGTAGTAGTAGTAGTAGTAGTAGTAGTAGTAGTAGTAGTAGTAGTAGTAGTAGTAGTAGTAGTAGTAGTAGTAGTAGTAGTAGTAGTAGTAGTAGTAGTAGTAGTAGTAAACGTGAGGTATATTATGGAACGATTAGCGACCAGCAATACCCTGTCCAGACAGAGCGAACTATCCGGCTTACGAGCTTCAGCATCCGGTAGTGGTCACGCACGAACGCGATGCCTGTTCACAATTATATATTCGCAGCCGAACCCCGGCCGCAAGCACTCCGCGAGCGACAGGAACGGTTCCCGACGGGGATGGAGTGGGATGTTTCAAGCCAGAAGTCGGCATCATGGGGGAGGTATGCTTGCAGTGTTCCGGCAATGGCGCGATCAGATGGTGCGTGAACTTGAAGCGATTGATTAGTGTCCATTTCAAGGTTTGCCGCAAGGTTTGCCATAGTATTGAGGTCACGGTACTGTTGAGACCAGTTGGCGACTATAACATCATTAGCAAGGCACCGCGCGTTGCGGTAAAGTGTGGCGAGGTGTTGCTGGCGCGGGCAGCGTTGCAGCCCAAGGTGAGTGATAATCATACTGCTATCCTCAACAACATACGGATAACGATAGCTGCTGACCTTCGCCTCCTGCAAACCGTGGACAAGGCCGTAGTACTCAGCCATAACAGGCGTCGTCGACGACCCAAGCGACATGCTTGCCATCCATACGATTTGAGCGGCAGAGCCAGAACCTCCTGATCCGATGCTTCCTCGACACCTACCACAAAAATGCAGATTCTTGTCGGATGGCAAGTGTTGTGAAGCCAGGGATCGGAGTTGTGGCAACTCAATGTGGAGCAAAGTCTCATCAGCAAGCGCAGATCGAACGTGAGAAGGAATGAAATCCTGTGTATCGCCACCAGGTTGGTTGGTCGATCCACGAAAACAAGTGATCACTCGTCGCAAAATAGCGTGGGCGATCAAGTTGTGGCTTTCATCGGATACTGACGAGTCCTTTATTCGTCGTAGCCGCTCCAGCCAGATAGCGTGGATCGTTATCGACACAATAAAACGCCATAATTCGTTGACAGCGTCAAAAACGGCCGCTCGAGCCTCAACATTGCGTATGTTTGGCTGTAAAACAGCTAGTGCAATATGCCATGCATGGTCAGGGGTCGTCGAAAGTCTTAGTGAGAATACAAAGTGCGATAGGTCGGTGTCAGAAATTCTACCGATCCTACTCCACACGTCGGACAGTATCCGCCACCGTCGCTAGGCGAGTGGGCAAACCCAGAATACATGAATTGTAGGGGCATAGTCACGGGGCGAGCAGCCCAGATTAGGACATGACAGGTTGTTCGCCAAGCGATTTCAAAGTGAAAAACGGTTACACTTGAGCCGATCGATCGTCTGGGTAACTAATGGAGACGTGGCACGGATTCGTCGGAGACCGCGCCAACGCACAGGGTCAAAACCGAGGGTGAAAATCGCGTTTTCTCGACTGTACATCTTACGATTTCGTTGCGCGAACATATTATGTGTCCGCAACCTTGCTGCAATTTTCTTAAGTAACGTAGCCCAAGGCTTCCAGCGACAAGTGCCAGTCCAGATCTGTGCAATTCGGGTCAGCTTGGGATGTGCTGTAAAGTGTACAGGGGTACCGTAGGCACGTGTCGCAACCTGATCGCAGTCGACCATTGATTGTACAGCAGGGGGATTAAACACTTGGGCGGTGTCATAGGTCAGAGTAATCCTGCCGCTCTTGTCGAAATTCCAGACGTGAGGCTGGTGCGTTTTGGTTGCATAAGATGTCATAAATCCAGCGAGAGGCGGGGAAAATAGTAGTGTAGGGAAGTCATACATCAATGCGTGGCAAAACCCCACGAACTGTCAAGTTTTAGCAGGATGTACAGCACTGGTTAAAGCTGGATGCGGGGTAAAACGCAACCTACCGGGGCCAATCCATGTCCAGAAAAGCACATCCCCGAGAGTTGTCTTGCCGACCGCATCACTAGCACCGTTAAGTTTGTAATGCAGGCCGTCACTGAAAAGAAGCCATGACATGTTATCAAGAGATACATGCACTAACCAGTGCGGATTCGATCGACCAACTTTGCCGTTGTCAGAGTTCAAGGCGGCTATTGTTTTACTGTTAAGAGCGGTGGACACATCGAAGATGACACTTCCATCGATGTCATAAGTATCTGTAAAATTGGCCAAGAATCGTTTCGCCCTCCTTCTCAGGCTTGCGGTGGTGCCGCCTCTGGCATGCTCAGCCGCCGCCACTCCGACAACACCAGCACATGTGTCCCATAATGTGTTGAAAATACGTGCTGGGGCACGTTCGTCCCAGTTTGAAGTCATATAGGCAGGTTGTGATGTGATGTCTGTCCAGAGGATGTCACGTAGGAGAAGGTCCAGCGGAGCTGCAGAAGTGGCCCAAGACCCAACGGTTTTTGCATTAAAAAGTAACAAGCTCGATATGTATACAAGGAATTGATAACCCACCCTCTTTGATCGGAAATTCAGCTTGTTCTTCTAGAATCCAAGGTCTGTTCCGCTTCCCGTCCCGCATGACCCACACAAAATCTTTCATAAGCTTGTGTAGACGCTGAATAGTGTTTTTTGGTGGCCAGCAATGTCTTGCGACGTACAAAAACTTTGGCAGAGCAATCGCACGAACGAGGAGAGCTCTCTTATCAACAGAATGAGTCTTCTGGCACGCCAGTGAAAGTCTTGCCCTAATGGACGCATCAACTTGGTTAACTTGTTACCAAGATAGCGGCAGGTGTCGGTGGGCTGCAGTAAGGTTAGGCCGTGCGTGTGCGCTGCAACCATTGTTTCATAACGCCCAAGCACGACGACAATGGACTTGGCCTTGTTGATAGCAAGTCCTGAAACGGCCTCGAACGCCTCAAAAACCTTACGAACCTTAGGAAGGTTCCCGCGATGACGAAGGTAGATGGCTGTGTCATCAGCGTACCCAAATACAGTAATTGTCTCGATTGACCCGCCGCGTGAAGTGTGATTCCATGAATGTCCTCGCGCACTCAAACACTTTGTAAGCGCTGTCAAGAGCGAGAATAAATAATTAAGGAGCCATTGGGCAGCCTTGTCGGATGCACCTATTCATTTGTACACGTCGGGAAAAAAATCATTTACAATGAACCGGCATGTCGTGTTCTCGTGAAGAGCGGCGACAATATTGATAAATGTTTCCGAAAACCCCCTCCAAGTAAGCGCTGCATGTAACGGGGTTACATGTCGGCTGGTAGCCGACGATAGGTGTGGTGCACACACGAGAGGGGGGTATCCTATAAGGTAATATTAGAACACAGTAAGCGTATCAATTGTTGAAGACTGGTGTCTGTCATCAATTGATTGCAAGATCTTTTAAGAGGTTATTTAGGGCAGGTTAAATACGTTGTTCTAAGGTGTTCTTTTAGGTTAAATGAAGAAATAAAATTCAGTTCCCATTTTGATCAACATAAGACACGTGCCTTACGAGGCGTCTTTGATCGGGAGGACAGAAGTAACGCCTGTAAAGGTAGCTTGTCCTCGAGCACTCTGTGCTGTGATTCATTTGAATCGTTTGGTCCCTCTGGAACGGGGACCGTAAGCTCTCTGAGCTGTTGACTCTCTGAGTCGGGTTCTCTGAACCACCCTTTAAGCTCTCTGAGCTGTTGACTCTCTGAGTCGGGTTCTTTGAACCGAAGTTGCTCATTGAGCGTAAAGTCTTCCTCTGACTTAAGGAGCTGTGTATCTCCGCTACACTTGGTAGCACTTGTAGTCAATCTACACCTGAGTCGGTAACGACTGATCCTCTGCGAGGATGGAGCAATCCACACACCTCTCTGAGGCTCAAAAGGTCGCGCTTGATAAGCTGACCGCGGCCGTAGGCCATGAGTATGTGGAGTTTCTAGCTGCACAGGGTCCCGATGTGCTCAATGCACGAGTCGAGGCCTTTATGTAGTATGAAACGGCCCTGTTGGGCCAGGTTCAAAACCAAGTAGCGTCGGCTATGCCGACACGCTACGTGGCTATGCCACCAGAAGAGGCTAAGCCTCGTCCCCTTCGGGTGGACGTTAAACTTTACTCCGGGAAGGAGGGGGAAAACTTGAACCTCTGGATCCGTGAGATTGAGATGGCCATGGACTCTGGTCTCATCTCACTAGAGAACCAGCGGGTCTCTTTGGATATCTCTAAGCTCGATGGTAGAGCTAGAGAGTGGGCTTTGACGTGTGGCACGTCGGTCAATTTGGCATTTCCCACGTGGGAATCGCTCAAGTTAGACCTCATGCGAGTTTTCTCGCCGCCTAACCAGGCATATCGCGTGCGATCACGCTTCTTATCAACCCGTCAGGGTAAGAGCGAGTTAACGGTATATGTCCAAGAGTTGAGAACTCTAATGGCTGCTATGCAGTCTGACCCTCTCCCTGAGACTGTCTAAGTGACAGTCTTCATGGAAGGTCTCCGCACTGGCGTGGCCAGAACCGAGGTTTTTCGGGTTCATCCCTCTACTTTTGAGGAAGCTGTGAGCGTCGCTCAAAATGCTGAGCACAACTTCAAGTCGGCCAGACTTGGTTGGAATGGGTACAACCCAAGCTTTGCGAGGGCGGCCTCTGCGAGGACTTCGGCTTACTGTAAGCCAGAACCGATGGATCTCAGCCATGCTGAAGATGAAGGCGAAGCGGAGCTTCATGTTGCGGAGCAACGACAGGACGTGAGGCGCTGTTACACGTGCGGAAGCACTAAACACTTGCGTCCCACTTGTCCCTTGCGTAAGCAACAACCGACTCCTATGAGTCGAAACCCCAGCCTCAACCAGAAACCTGGTATGGCACGGGGAAACGTCGACACCCAGTAGGCGCGGGGCGCCCTACTGGGGTAGAACTAAGTTCTGTCACATCTCTACGAGATAAAGTGAAACAGGGCTTAGCCCCACTTAGCGCTGTGCCAGCCAGCACAGAGCGTGGATACAAGCCTGGCTTGTTGGTCGCCGAGGCGACAGTAAAAGGCTTTGAGAAGCCGTGGTCGATTTTAATCGATTCAGGAGCATCATGTAACTATGCTCGACGTCGTTCCCTTGAGGGAAGTCAGCGATACGCTGAAGCGCTCAAAGCGCACGAAGGTGATTCGATCACCGTTCGTTTAGCGACTGGTAGTCGCGTCACGGTGCCTAAAGTTCCGTTGAACTTAGGTGTGAAGTTTTTGGACTTTGACAGCATTGAACGTTGTCTCGTCCTCGATTTGGATTCGAGATATGATCTCATCCTGGGTATGGCTTGGCTTGAACGACATGAGCCATGGATTGATTGGAGGACTAAGACCTTAGGCGCCACGCGCAATGTTCCTAGCGAAGCTTTGGATAGTCATGAACCCACCTTTGCTAGGCAACAAAAGCGCTATTGGCGCGAGCCATTGACGGAAGATGTCAATGTGCTGGACATTGGTATGTCAGAGTTATTTAACTCGAATGTCGATGACATAAATATTGAGCGGAGCTCTTCTAACGCGTTTGGAGAGAGTTATACTCCGTTGAGTGATACTCGTTGTGATACTGAGTCACTGCATGCGTCAAGCATGGATGGCCTAGGGCCAAAATATCAAGAATGTAATTCCTCTGATGTAAGTGCGGTGGCACGTGAAAATACACAGAGTGAGGACGGCCGAGGTGGCACCTCACTAAATGTCGGTAATGACATTGATGGCGAGAAGCCAGAGTGTTCAGGGCTAGGCCCTAATGCTATAAGTGCGGTGGCACGTGAAATTACATAGAGTGAGGGCGGCCGAGGTGGCACCTCACTGAATGTCGGTAATGACATTGTTGGCGAGAATCCAGAGTGTTTAGGGCTAGGCCCAAATAATGTACGTGAAGTGGTACGTGTAAATCCACTGGGTGAAGTGTTCGAGTTACGTAACACTTCACCAGATGTCGCTCAAGACATGAGCTCTCGTATAGAGCGTGCTAAGATGAATAGCAACCATGGAGACTTTGCTGTCCCGGCCTCTAAGAGGCGTAAGGTTTCTTTGAGGAAACAATCGAAGCGTAGGGTGGTGACTGTTAAGCGCCCAACGTTTAAGAAGTCACGAAGTGATAATAGTAATAATACACTGTATACACTTGTCAATGGATTGACTGGCCAGATCGATGGCAATATTAGTCTTGAGACTCTTCTATCCTTGGATAAAATCTTTGAGCTAGACGAGATGTCTGACGGCGAATTTATCCAAGCCTTGCAGGCAGGAGAATTCTCCGAGTTAGTGGTCATTCGGCCTGATATTGAGTTGAACTCATCCTCGTTATTGGACGAGTCTGTCCTTGAAGACACAAAGGCGGCATTGGATGCCCGTAGTGGATCCTCGATCCTTAAGGATCCTCTTGATCCGTTTTATCCTTTGGTAAAGGAATTTCAAGACGTTGTGTGTCACGACCCACCGTCTGTATTACCTCCTGATAGAGGTGTGCGTCATGAAATTGACTTGGTTCCTGGAACTAAATACTGCGTAACACGGCAGTGGCCTTTGCCCAAGGAACAGTGTGACGTCATAGACGACTTCTTTCGTGCAAAGCATGCGGCGGGGATGGTTCGTGAGAGCAAATCTCCCCATTCCACACCGACCTTCTGTGTCAAAAAGCCCATCGGGAAGTGGCGCATTGTTCATGCTTACAATAAGCTTAATGTGGCCACCATCCCGGCTCAGACACCAATTCCGAGGAAGGATGTTCTTCAGAACAATATGGTGGGATGTACAATGTACAGTGCGCTCGACTTAGTCGATGGTTATTACCAGCTTCTCATGCGAGAAAGCGATGTTCCGCTGACAGCGGTCAGCACTCCAAGCGGTATGCTCTGGGAGTGGCTCGTTATGCCGCAAGGGCTATCAAATGCCCCGGCTACATTCAACCGTCTTGTGACACAATTGTTTAGACCTCACAGAGGTTATGCACAGACGTAATTTAATGACATCTTTGTCCATAGTCGTGCTATGAACGGTCGGTCAGATGTGGATAATCACATTGACCATTTACGAGCGGTGCTCGAGTGCATGCGGACGAATAAGTTGTACACCAACGCGTCTAAGTGCATTTTTGGTGCAGAAGAGATTCCCTTTTTAGGGTGCTTTATTGGTAAGCAAGGCCTTAGAGCGAATCCCGCCAAGGTAAAAGCCATAGTTGATTGGCCGGTTCCAAAGAACCAAAATGACTTACGTAAGTGTCTTGGCCTCGCCAATTACTTACACAAGTACAGTGCGAATTACGCAGACATGGCTCGGCCATTGACCAATCTCCTTAGAAAGGATGTAGAATGGTGCTGGACTAGCACTGAGCATGATGCTTTTCAAGCAGTCAAGGAGAGTCTCCTACATGCGCCCATATTGGCTTTGCCTGATCCTGAGCGATCTTTCAGTGTCGTCTGTGACGCATCTGACTTTGCCATAGGCAGCGCTCTGTCACAAACAGATGATGATGGGCGGGAACGCGTTATTGCGTTTAAGCCCCGACAGCTAAAAGCTGCGGAGAAAAACTATCCTGTTCATGACAAAGAGCTACTTGCAATGAAGTATGCTCTCGTCAAATTCAGAGTTCATCTTCTTGGCTCTAAGCCGTTTGTGATCTATACAGATCATGCGTCACTACGCACTGCGACCCAGTCGCCTCACCTCTCTCAGAGAATGGCTCGTTGGCTTTCCTTCTTTGTCGAGTACAACTTCGAGGTGAAGTATAAGCCGGGCAAGCAAAATGCTTTGGCGGATGCGTTGTCACGCAGGCCTGACTATGAGCTTGCTCATGTTACGACTCTGTCGTCACCGGTCACTGACCTAATCCGCACGACATATGTCAAGGATGAACATTGTGTAGCCCTGCTACGTGCTCTAGGGAGCGAGGAGTTTAAAGACTCGGACATAAAATTGTCGGCACGGTTACGTGCAAGGTTACATCGATATTCCATCGATCAAGGCCTGTTGTGCTATAGCACGGATGTGGAGGATACCCCTCGCATCGTTGTCCCTCATGATGAGGAGTTGAAGTATCGGATCCTCTATGAGTCACATGATACTGCGTTGAGTGGTCATCTCGGTCGTGAAAAGACCTACGGCTCTGTGAGCCAATTCTATTGGTGGCCCAAACTAAACAAATGGGTGAGCACCTATGTACGTACGTGTGAAACGTGTCAACGGGTGAAACCCTCACCACATGCGGCAGCGCCGCTGGCTAGTTTGCCTATACCCAAAGGGTGTTGGGAGTCCATCAGTATGGACTTCCTGCTCGGTTTACCGAAGGATTCGTATGGAAATACGGGTATTGTGGTCTTTGTTGACCGTTTGAGCAAGATGGCTCATTTAGCGGCGGTGCCAGACACCATTGATGGTGAAGGTACAGCGACGCTGTTTATCGATCGCGTGTTTCGACAACACGGTCTGCCGTTGGCAATTGTCTCTGATAGAGATCCTCGCTTCACTGGAAAGTTTTAGAATTCCATCTTCAAGGTGCTCGGCACACGTTTGGACATGTCCACAGCGGATCATCCGCAGACCGATGGTCAAACGGAGCGCGTTAATCGTGTCATTGGTGACATCTTGCGCAGTGTTTGCGCTGAAACACCTAAGCGTTGGAGCTCGATGCTCCCTGTCGTTGAGTTTGCGTTGAATAACGCTGTGCATGCCTCCACCGGCTACACCCCGTTCTACGTGAACGGTCTCACACACCCTCGCGTTCCGTTAACGCTACCACTACGTGGTTCAGGGCTTGGTGGGGGAGGAGTTGCCGATCGGCTTGCTGATATCAACCCTGCTACTGTTCAAAAACAGGTAAGCGAGTTTCTCGCAACGCGATTGAATGTCTTACGACATGTGCGTGACGCACTGGCTGATAGCCAAGATAAGCAGAAGGAACAAGCAGATGCCAAAGGCAGAGGTTGTATTGAACGTTATAAGGTCGGAGACCAAGTTCTACTCAATGCTAAAAAACCTACCTACAAATGTAGTATTCGCCGTCTTCAAGACGAAGTTGCGCCCGCGCTTCATTGGACCTTTACGGTCGTCGCAAAGAAGGGACTTGCGTATACGCTCAACCTTCCGCGCAAACTGCGCAGACACCCCGTGTTCTACGTTGGCATGCTTAAGCCGTATCGGGATCCGTCCCACGTGACCTTGGAGGCGCTTGCGCCGGGTAGGTTGGCTTTGCCATCGGTTGCTGAATCCGTATCAGGAGGTCAAGCTGAGCCTCCATCCGGGCTTGGCCCGACTCCAACGCCCGAACACGGGCTCGCATTGCGTCGAACGCACTCTGGGTCTGACCCAACGTGTAGCGGAGCTACACAGCTCCTTAAGTCAGAGGAAGACTTTACGCTCAATGAGCAACTTCGGTTCAAAGAACCCGACTCAGAGAGTCAACAGCTCAGAGAGCTTAAAGGGTGGTTCAGAGAACCCGACTCAGAGAGTCAACAGCTCAGAGAGCTTACGGTCCCCGTTCCAGAGGGACCAAACGATTCAAATGAATCTCAGCACAGAGTGCTCGAGGACAAGCTACCTTTACAGGCGTTACTTCTGTCCTCCCGATCAAAGACGCCTCGTAAGGCACGTGTCTTATGTTGATCAAAATGGGAACTGAATTTTATTTTTTCATTTAACCTAAAAGAACACCTTAGAACAACGTATTTAACCTGCCCTAAATAACCTCTTAAAATATCTTGCAATCAATTGATGACAGACACCAGTCTTCAACAATTGATACGCTCACTGTGTTCTAATATTACCTTATAGGATACCCCCCTCTCGTGTGTGCACCACACCTATCGTCGGCTACCAGCCGACGTGTAACCCCGTTACACCCTCCCCCACCAGACTGACGTTACCACAAAACGTCAATCGAACTTTTCCTCGAAGAGAACGGTGTTTGTGCGCTCTAACCTCACGGTTTGCAAAGCACGAAACACCATGGCATCGCCACCTTACGAGTCCCCGACTCTCTCTTGTTACCTCGGCATTAATGTGGAGGAGGACTATGGTAGTGATACCGATGTCCGTGGTGAAGAACGGACAATGTCCAACTCACCAGTGCAAGAGGCATCGCCTCATACTGCACCAAACCCATTTGCCGAGCGTAGTGAGACCACCGCGTTAGAAACGCAGCATCATACCACAGATGCAGGTGAACACATCATCACCAACCCGCTCGATGAGCAACAAGAGTTGGTAATCCAACAAGAGGAGAGCGCTCAGCGCCGTATGCAGCTTGCGGCAGACCTTGAGGGTCGTCGTGGCTATCAGTTCACGCCACTCAATGTGGAAGAGCGTATACGCCAAACGACAGGTCGTTCCCTGGCAACGTGGGCCATTGGCGCTGAGCCGACATCTTCTGATGAAGTGTCGAGCCGACAGGCACTTCGTGAGAGGTACCTGCAACCTCACTTGACGACTCTAAGTCAATACAAGTTGCGACTTGACACGCAAGCACGGGGTGCACCGGTGCCACCGATGAGGGGTATACCCATCCTCTTATTCGCAGGCGAATCTCCGGAGGAGGATGACAACACTTTTGTGCGCTGGGTGCACCGGAAACGTCACCTCAGCAGCATGCTAGCTCTCAGAGCAAGTGCCAATGTGGCAGATGTTCGTCTCGAACGAAAGCTTCGGTATGACTATGCCAAGCTTAAGGCCAGAGGCCAATTTCGATTTCGCACCCGCTACGCTCCGGCTGTGCCGATGGAAGTGGGAGTTGGTCAAGCGGAACCAAACTACCCACCTGCTTCCACCACTATTGGTGGGAAGCGATATCGGTCGAAGGATGACCCCTGCCACGATGTTCAAAAACATCAACGGCGTATGGGCAATCCTGCCGAAGGGGTACCTCAAATTCCCACGAGTTCTCCGACTCCGGGTACCCTCGCCACTTAACCAGATACTGGTATTGACCCTGACGACGACGTCGTTTCAGGAGTCGTTCCACATGGAACTGGCGGTTCCCTTGCTCATCGAGCAGCGTCGGAGGTGGTCGGTATACCGAAGGAGGAGCACGAGAAGGTGCTTCTCGAGCTGAGTGGTCTCCGTGAGACGTTGTGTAACGGGGTTACACGTCGGCTGGTAGCCGACGATAGGTGTGGTGCACACACGAGAGGGGGGTATCCTATAAGGTAATATTAGAACACAGTGAGCGTATCAATTGTTGAAGACTGGTGTCTGTCATCAATTGATTGCAAGATATTTTAAGAGGTTATTTAGGGCAGGTTAAATACGTTGTTCTAAGGTGTTCTTTTAGGTTAAATGAAAAAATAAAATTCAGTTCCCATTTTGATCAACATAAGACACGTGCCTTACGAGGCGTCTTTGATCGGGAGGACAGAAGCAACGCCTGTAAAGGTAGCTTGTCCTCGAGCACTCTGTGCTGAGATTCATTTGAATCGTTTGGTCCCTCTGGAACGGGGACCGTAAGCTCTCTGAGCTGTTGACTCTCTGAGTCGGGTTCTCTGAACCACCCTTTAAGCTCTCTGAGCTGTTGACTCTCTGAGTCGGGTTCTTTGAACCAAAGTTGCTCATTGAGCGTAAAGTCTTCCTCTGACTTAAGGAGCTGTGTTGCTCCGCTACACTGCAAGTAGGAAGTGCCGCTGCAGGGTGTCGTAGGCCTTAGCAAAGTCCAAAAGCAGCACAATTGATTTTTTCATCGCCTTATCACTTGTAACGGAACAGCCCGTTTCATGGAATTGTCACTTTAAGGAAAGTGACAATAAAGAATATTAAGTTGAATATTCTTTAAACAATACAACCAGTAGTGATATTGGTGAGGCGACCAAAGGGTCTGCTCATTGGTTGATATCTTGATGATATCAACCCACCAATCGCCGCAAGACGCGCGCAATGAGTGGTGACGAGACGTCACCGTACACTCAGTTATAATACCATAATTAAGTTAAGTCAAACAGAGAGACAGTAACAAAAAGACTTAATTATATTAACACAACAGTTTTACTTTTCCCTTATCCTACGCTTCCTCGTTCGCCTCGTGTACGTCTGTTGGGGCGACCAAAACCCTTGCGTTAAGTTCACGCAAGGGTGTGACCCGTTAAATCACTGTTAGAAGCTTTCTTTGCAGCCGTAAAGATGTCTATTGCAGACATAATGTTGCGGCCCGGAATAAAACCAAATTGGGCAGTGTCAACCACTGTGGGAAGAATCGGTCGTAACCTTGTCGCGAGGATCTTACTGAAT
Organism: Hyaloperonospora brassicae; assembly: GCA_947650285.1. NCBI lineage: Eukaryota > Oomycota > Peronosporomycetes > Peronosporales > Peronosporaceae > Hyaloperonospora > Hyaloperonospora brassicae. Next base: position 77,693 of record CANTFL010000017.1, read on the forward strand.
ATTGCATAATCATGATTAAGTAGAGCAATCGGTGTAACGGGGTGAGCCCGTTACATAAATTGGTACGAAAGTACCAATTTTAAATATTATCTGTTTTTGATTATATTCAATCAACAACACTCGAGAAAAACGATGTTGTCGGAATATTACCTCTAAGGGTAAAAAATGTGGAGGGGTCCACTTCTTGGTTGATGTACAGTGTACATCAACCAATTTGACCACCAATCGCTTCTGGACGCGCGCAATGGGTGGTGGATAGAAGACCCACATAGGAGACAGTAGCTTTATATAGTTAAATTAAGACGAAAGATGATTTAGTAAGAAACATTACTATATTAAATAACAGTTCTACTTTTCCCTCAAGACAGAGCTTTCGAGTTCTATATTGTCCTGGACCCGCTTCCTCACGCCACGTGTACGTGACGTCGGGCGTACGCACCTTTGTATTGTTATCAATACAAGGTCTTGCTCAGTTATCTGAGCAAGAGCGTGATGTAATTTGAATTGCAGCGACAGGTACCAAGTAGCAACAGTTGTCAAAAATGTAATGGGTGCGAAGCGACAGGGTTAGTGCGACGTTGCCAGGTCTTGGTGGGTGAGGAGCGAAGGGGTTTGAATTACAACAAAATCGGTTGGTCTAGAAGCGTGCGGAAAAGAGAAGGTATGAGACCATGCACAGCACCTGCAAAAGTAGTAGTAGTGTGCACCAGGAATAGCCAAGTGCGCAGGTATATGAAATGTCAGTTCCAAACACACCAGCCCGTGCTAACATCTCCATTGAGCAAACCGTAATCTTCAACAGGGTTATGAGCCCAAATGACGCGGTGAGCTTAATGAAGAAGATGGGCAAGCAGAAGTACACGAGTAAAGGAGTTCCGATCGAGTGGGATGGGCGTGATTGGCAGTTTTACAAGCTGGTCATACTAAATGTCTATGATGAGCAGAAGATGAGTGACATGATCGACGAGCGGTATGATAAGGCCAAGCTTACCACTGCGGAAGGCCAAGAAGCATACGATCAACTTCAGCTCCGGGCGAAGCGCTGCATCTTTAATAGCCTATCGCGTTTTCTGCTACATCAGGTGCGCGAGCACACAACAGCACCAGAGCTATCGAAAGCTTTGGTGGATATCTACGAGGACAAGTCGGGCTCCACAGTTCGAGGACACCGTGTAAGAGAGCTGGTTCATGAGCTTTGAATGCAAAGCTGGAGGAAGGTGGAAATGTGAATGCGCATTTGGCAAGGATGTTTAATCTCAGGACGGATCTGGCTGATCTACAATACACCGTGAACGAACTCGATATGCGTGAAGCTTTGTTATCTAGTTTGCCGACAACGACTCAATTCAACCAACTGCGACAAACAGAATGGTTTGCGAGTGACGCGGCGATCTATACACCGGTGAAAATTCGAGAGCTGATTCGAACAGCTGCTGCTCTGCAAGAAGAAGCCAAGAGCGGATTTGGCATTGGCGCTCTCATGAGCACAAGGCGCAGGGACGTGGAAAATCAGCGTGAACATAAGAAAGGCGTTTATGGTGGTAATAGCAAAGGGTTTAACGCTATTAACAGAGCGAAAGGGCTGTATAGAGCGAAGGAAAAACAGAAGAAGTGCTACACGTGCAGCAGTTACGAGCATTTGAAGAGAGATTGTACTCATCGTGCAAAATATTACGATGCATCGACACCAGCCAGAGATAAAGGCGGCGATCGTGATGAAGGTAAACGCAACGTGAAGACAAACTTCACGCGACGTGACGTGCTTGGTATCTTTGGTGAGGATCAAGACGTAGGAACCAGTGAAATGGGGCATGTGGACGATGTCGAATGCATTGTTGAAACACAGAAAGAGACCAATTCGTTAGAGATGCAGGAGTGGTACATCGACACTGCATCAAACACTCATGTGGTCGGTGACAAATAATACTATATTCGATATAGGGAGCTTTCGATCGACGAACCATTGTGCGTGGCGTTGCACCAAGCTTCCAGGAACAACCAGTTGGTGTTGGAACGATCGTTCTTGAGACACTTTGTTGGCAATGTTTTGCTTCTTAAGGAAGAGGATGATAAAATTCTGAATTAACATGACTTATTATCTGCTAGAGCTGCTCTTCCTTCTAACTCTCTCTGCTCCAACCACTACAAATTTGGTTGGTTGCAAGCACTAACTACTTCCTCTTACTATGCACACAGGAAATAACCACTGGCGCTAATCGCATCTTCAACTCCTGTCACCTTGAACTTCCAACACTCCTCCTCGAGTTCTCCTTTCGTTTGTTTCCGAACCTTCCTTCTCTTCCTTCAACGTCCTTGACTTCCCTTAAAAGTCCTCATACGTTTTAGTCCGTCTACTCGATGCGCATCAGAACACGAAGCCTTGTAAGTTTCTCCGCATCGTGGGCCTTCGTCATCAAGTCCGCAAGCATCACTTCAGACCTCAAATAGTGCGCAGCGATCACACCGCGGCGCGAGAAATCGCATAGAAACTTGAACCGTACGTCGATGTGTTTGGCCTTCATCGACGATGCTTCGCCATAAATCTGACTTATAGCCGCTTGATTGTCCACGTAGAGCTTCATTGGCAGTGCTGGTGACATGCCGATCTCGCTAAGCAGCTCTCGCAGCCCGAGCAGGTCACGCGCCATCTCCGAGGCAGCGACAAATTCAGCTTCCATCGTCGAAAGGGAAACTCCACCTTGTTTTCGAGCTCCCCAACTCACCGTCATACCGTTTAGCCGCAGCACGCCACCTGTCATCGACTTCCTTTCGCCCTTGTCTCCAGCAAATTCAGCGTCGCTAAACACTTCCAGCTCCAATCCCTGATATTGTTCTTGACCTGGCGACATCGTTATTTTCAAGCTTGCGGTACCCTTTAGGTACCGAGCAATCCTTTTAGCGAGCTTCCAGTCAATCACTCGCGGTGCATGAGTCTGTCTTGTAGCCTTGTGCACAGCGAACGCGATGTCCGGCCGTGTGCAACGCGCAATCCACAGCAAACCCCCAACAAGCGACTGAAAACTGCGGACCGTTGGGCCAGTGCCTGCGCTTGTAGATCCAAGCAGCTCCACGTCGTCCGGTGGTACGTCGTAACAGTCGTTGCCAATAGGCGCGCGCGTCGGATTTGCTTCTGCCAGCCCATTGGTCCGAAGTAGATCAGCGATCGCCTCCTCTTGGTCCAGTGTATATTTGCCTGTATCATCCAAATTAACCCGCATACCCAAAAATTTACTTACGCGTCCCAGATCCTTGATCGATATTGACGACAGACTTTCGAAAAATCGCTCGACTGCTTCCACACTTGTTCCCGTCGTCAAAAGGCCGTCCACATAAACGCCCACAACCACGAGATCTTCGTCTTCCTTTTTCCAATAGAAAAACATATCGCTTTCACAGCGCATAAAACCTGCCTCGACGAGACGCTTGTGCAGCAGCTGACTCCATAGTCGATTGGCCTGCTTAAGCCCATATAGGCTCTTCCGTAGTTCCAGTACCAAATCCTTTTCACCTTCCGCGTCTTGTTCACGCATGATCTTTGCAGATATCGTCATTCCTTGTGGCACATGTAGATATATCTGTAGATGCTCCTCCTTGTCCGCCTTGACATATGCATTGGGGATGTGGCCGTGCTTTGCAGGCACTCTTCATATGGCCGCAAGCGCCAATATGACCTTCACTGTTGACAGGTCCATCACGGCGGCGAACGTGAGACTGTAGTCGACACCTAGGACCTGTTCATTGCCGCAAGCAACAAGGAGAGCCTTCAGTCGCTCGACCTTGCCTTGTGCGTCTGTCGTGGTCTTGAATACCCACTTGGTATGCAAGGCGTTTAAGCCAGGAGCGCGCTTGACTACTTGCCAGACTTTATTATTCAGAAGTGCTATGACTTCTTCTTCCATAGCCTTTACCCATCCATCGCGATTCGCACTTCGCATAGCTTCACTGTGATTGGTCGGATCTTAGTCAAAAATAGCATTTACGACTCCGCCGCTTGACTGCGACTCCTTCTGGAGTGCTACCGCCTGCGCACGCTTCGATGCGCCGCGCGTACCATGAGCAGACCGCGTCCACTCCTTCGTGCTTTTCTTTCGTGTACCCACATTGGCAGCACTTGTGTTGCTTACTTTCGCTTGTCTTGGGGCGGGTGTCGTCACATCCTTATCCTGCTCCACCATCTCTTGCTGCAGCTGCGCGTTCTGTGCTTCAGACAGAGTGTCGATGTTCTTGACGTGCTGAGTCACGATCACCTTGTTCTTCTTGCGTAGATAAACCTTGTAGCCCTTGGTTTCTTCACTTACCCCCACGATCGTGGCAAGTTGTGCGCGCTGCTGTAGTGAATTTTTGCTTGGGTCGCGATACACGCTACACGTGGGGCCAAAAACAACGATCTTGCGCAGATCCGGCACCTTTTCCGTCAACAACTTAAGTGGAGACGCTCTCTTAGCGTTTGCGCGCGTAGGGCTGCGATTCGGTATATACGAGGCGTACTGAACCGCATCTCCCCAAAAATGAAATGTTAGACCGCACGCAAACATCATGCTTCGTGCCAAATTAAGCACCGTCCTGTGCATCCGTTTCGCCTTGCCATTAGAAGCTTGGTTTCCAGCTTCCGACACTTGCCTTGTCACCCCGGTCCTTTTACAAAAGAGGTCTATGTTAGTGTATTCTCCACCACCGTCTGTCCTTAGCACGTGGATTCGGCAGTTGAAACGCTTTTCAAAGAAAACGAGGAAAGCCTCAAACTGTTTAGCCGCCACATCCTTTGTTCTTGCGAGAAATATCCGGCAGTAATTCGACTTGTGATCGACGAAATTAACCAAATAACGGTTTCCAAGCCTATCCCGTGGCGTCATCGGACCTTTCAAATCCGAACAGATGACTCCACCGACTCTGTCAATGGGCGCGTTAAAACCACTGTCCGTCTGGTTTTGGGAGTTTCGCTTCTGTTTACCCTCCATGCACGAAACGCACGCCATGCGCTTGCTGCTCGTCAGCCTTATTTCCGAGGCTGGGTTTCGAGCCATGCGCTCAATAGTGTCGAATTCAAGATGCCCAAAACGCTGATGGAAATGTAAAAGCGTCCCTTCTTGCACATCGCTCGTAACATCTGCGCTCGCACTTGATTCGAGCGCGGCCATGATTGTATCACTTGTGTCCTGTCGCCCCTTCTTCGCTGATATTTAAACGTATAAAACGTTTCTTCCCATCTCAACGTCAAACGCGACAGAGCCGTCGCTGCGCCATTCAAGTGCACGCCCCTTTAAATCGTAGACAAGAGCAAAGCCTTTTCTTTCCAGCTTGCCATACGAAACGATGTTCTTTGACAATCTCCGCGCCAGGTAAACATCTGTAAGCACCACTGTGCTCTCCATACCACGAGCCACCACCTTAAGGCGCACGCTCCCAACTCTCGTCATTTTCAATGTCTTTCCATCAGCCATCGCGATCTCTTCGCTGCATATGGCAGAATCGAATAGCAACTTCTCGTCATTCACTAGATGTCGACTGGCGCCGCTGTCAAGAATCCAGTCACCATCATCGTAGTCATCCGACTCGCTCACCGCAAGTATCATCTCACGCTTGCTCTTTTTGCCACGCTTTAGTTTCTTCGCTCCTTCATTCTTGTTCTTTTCGCTCAGTGCGAGCACCATACCTCCACCTGTCTTGTCCTCTTTCGGCCTTCCACTTCGTATTTTGCACTTATAGCGACAGTAAGCTTGCACGTGACCGAGCTTGCCGCATGCATAGCAGGTGCGCGTGTCCTTACGCTTTGGTTCGACATGAGCAGCGACGACTTCACGTCCAATTGCCCCGCTTCCAAGCTCGATTGACTGGGCAAAATGCGCCAGCTCTTCTGCATGTCGAAGATAGTCGACACGCGTCGGGTCGTACTTGGCCCGCATTACGTTCATAAGCTCGGGCGACGCGTGGTCCACGACGTTATCTAGGACGAGTGAGTCCGCACCACCACGTGCGTCGCTTAAAGAACCATGTATAGGTAGTGCTCTGCCCATGTGCGCTTAGAATCTTTCTTTTGCATGAACAGTTTCATCGCCTGGCTAGCCGTAATAGACGTCTTGAATGTTGCAAGTAGCTGGCACATAACATAGTCCAGCGTCGGATGCTGGTTCCACCACGTGTCTACCTGTTTGTGGTAGTAACGCTCAGCCGTTCCGCTGAGGAAGTGACCAAGCAGGTCAACCTTGACGTCCTCACTCCAGGTGAAACCGCACGAGGACTCAGCCAGGTTGACAGCGCGCAAAAACGTGCGCCCCCAGTCGAGGAACCCAGAGCCTAGTCCCTTATAGAGTTCAGTCCCGTCAAATTTCCGAATCGACAGCTTGCGCTGACTCGCATTCGGTGTCGCATAGAATGCTGCTGCATTAGGAGCTTGTCCCGATGGTGCTGGTCCATCTGCTGGACGCGGAAATGCGCCGGGAGTCGGAGCATGCGCCCGTGCCGATGCGAAAGACGCAAACATGGACTCTTCAATCTCGGGCTCATGTGCGCGCGGTGGCCGTGCGACCGGCTTGTGCTCAGGCGAGTCCGTAAGTGCGTCGATGGTCATCGGTCTTCCCCGCGCGTTAGCACCAAACGCTGATGAAAACATCCCGCTCTCTACAGCACCCATCATTCTCTCTTGATCTTCACGATCGCGCTGGGTAGACTCCATCTTCTCCATGCGGTCGGTCAGAGCGGCGAGGGCCGCGAGAATCTTTTCGTCTGCTGCCGAGCTCCTTTCGCGAGCTGGCGAGTATTCAACGGTTGCGGCAGCACGTGCGGGCGAGGCAACGCGCGCCGGCGAAGCACCACGGGCCGGCGAGGCCCTTGCGTGACCTGCTGGTGCCGGTGTAGGCTTCGTGTCCGTTGTCTCAGCTGTTGGGCTCATAACCTGTTGGCAATGTTTTGCTTTTTAAGGAAGAGGATGATAAGATTCTGAATTAATATGACTTATTTGTCTGCTAGAGCTGCTCTTCCTTCTAACTCTCTCTGCTCCAACCACTACAAATTTGGTTGGTTGCAAGCACTAACTACTTCCTCTTACTATGCACACAGGAAATAACTACTGGCGCTAATCGCATCTTCAACTCCTGTCACCTTGAACTTCCAACACACTTGTCGAAAAAAAAGACAGTCCATACTGTGATCGACGACGTGCTCTTCGTTCCTGGTGCGATCAACCCGCTTTTGTCGATGGGACGTGCAATCGACGATGGATTCGAGTGGGACTCGAACACGCACCGATTTACTATGACAAAGAGCAACGAAGCAGTGGCACAAGAAGACAAAGTCGGAGCAGTTTGGGTGTTCGAGGGAAAAATCTCATCTAGAGACAAGGTTGGCAAAAGTGTAGAGACGCGCGTGATAAACTTTACAGCTCAAGATGGTGTCGCTGATCTGCAGTTGTGGGATAAGCGCTTGGGTCATGTGTGCCCACAGTACATCAGGCTGATGGTAGATAGGAAGCTTGTCGATGGTATGATGCTCTCAGGACGAGATGTACATGACTGTGAGACATGTCACTTGGCAAAGCAAGTACGAAAGTTATTCAGGAAGTCGCTGGACCGCAAAATTGTCATGCCAAATCAACTTGTTTATGCAGATTGCTAGTGCCGGGCATCTCTTGCGGCACAAGAGTTGGAGCAATTTTGGTCATCATGGATGCATTCAGCAATTTTGTTACGACCTACATGCTGCGCACGAAAGCAGGAAGTGCAGCGGCCGCTGCTTTGAAGCGGTACTTTGCTTGGGCTGAACGACAAGCTCGTCGTCGTACAAGCGAAAACATCGGCGATACAAGGGCTGTATATCCGGTACGACAACTACTTACGGACAAAGGTGGTATGTTCGCGAGTTCCGAATTCAAGCAATGGTTAAATATTCGAGGCATAGAACATGTACAAGTTGGACCAGCCATTTCGCAGCAGAACCCATTTAGACGGCTTCACAGGACATTAATGGAGATGAAGCGAACAATGTTGCAACACTCGGGCATGTCTAAAATATTTTGGACGGATACGTTTCAATACGCTGTCTATATTTAAAACCGCATATTTTCTCGTGGATGCGCAAGCACACCGTACGAAATTATGTTTGGAATGCGACCAGACATCCACATCTTCGAACTTTTGGCTCGCTGTAGTATGTGCACGTCAAAGCTAACGCACGTCGTCACAAGCTGCACCGTAACGCAAAAAAAACCAAAAACGTTGTCTACCGCGACCGACATATCAAGGCATATATTGCAACCTTCACCGTGGATTTTTGCGATGTACCCATCGACGAGGGCGACAGCGGTGTCGATGCAGACGAAGACGTGACCAATATGTGCTACGACGTATGTGACAGCGATGACGTACGTGATGTAACCATCGACGAGGGCGACAGCGGTGTTTGTTAAAACGAAGACGTGACCAGTATGTTCAACGGCTTGAGTGACAGCGATGTTGTACGTGACACGGATTCTGCGTCAGGTGTTGGTGAATTTGTCGGTGGATGTCAACCAGGCACAATAGGCCCAGAATCAGCAGCGACATCAGACATGAGTCATGTCAGTGAGATAGTCGAAGAGAGTCATCAAGATTCGAGCGCAGGTGAATGTGCACGCATTAAATCGGTCGATGGAGAACAGGGATCAATAGACTTAGACGAACATACGGGAGATAATGATATGACGACCGCATGCAGCGCGGCAAGACTCGCAGATCGAGTTGAGGCAGGAAAGCGCAAGCGTACACAGCAGTCATCGACAGGCAGTAACACGGGAATCATGGAAGTCAAGAAGCGACGTGAGGGTTTGCGGCAGACGATTCAGCGTCGATTGCCATCGCGATTTAATGGCTTCATTGTCCAATCAACAATATGTGCATCTGGTGATGGGGATAGAGCTATACACAAAAACGAATTCAAGATCCCAAAGACCCATGCGGAAGCAATGAATACTGAGTACGCAAGCAAGTGGCGGGACGCGGAATTACTGCAGCTCGAGGCACTGAATGATGAAGGAGTTCTCGAAGAAATTGACGCAGATGACGTTCCACCGTCTACCAACATGTTGACTACGATTTAAGTCTATGCGGTGAATACCGACGAGCACGAGAGAGTGATTCGATTTAAAGCTCGACTCGTTGCGCGCGGTGACAGGCAACGCGCAGTTGTTAATTTTGTCGACACGTATGCACCGGTCGCTTGCATGGCGTCGTTTCGCTTGTTTGTCGCATTGTCGGCGATATTAAACCTGGAAATCTACAGTTGTGACGTAAACACATCCTATCTCAATGCGGACTTTCAAATTCCAGAGTACGTAAATCGAATTCAAGGTCACGTGAATGATAGCAGCAAAGCGTATATAGTGAGGAAAGCGCTATTTGGATTGCGTCAAGCTGGACGAGCGTGGAACACGGAATTTGATTACTTTCTAAACGAACAAGATTTGAACATGGACAAACAGAGCCGTCCTTATACGTACGTTGACAAAATGGAGAAGTCTGTCTAACGCTGGTATACGTCGACGATGTACTCACAGCAACAAAATCAGAGCAGAAGGATGATCTGTTCAAGTTGCTAAATAAGCAGTATGGCATTAAAGATCACGGGCGAGCAACACAGTATCTTGGAGTCGAGATTGATCGCAGTGACTCCAGCTACTGCTTGCAGCAGACTCAGTATACACGTGAAATTCTCGAGCGGTTCGGATTCACAGAAGCTCGCAAAGTCGGCAACCCAGTGGATCGCACCACGCGACTTGTGCATGAAGAACCAGAGACAAGTACTGAAATGGTTTCTTATCCGTACCGTGAGGCAGTAGGGGCGCTCATGTACTTGGTAAAGTCAACGCGACCAGACAGCGCGTTTGCAATTGGGTTGCTCAGCCGGTTTGTCAGTAATCCGAGTAGCAAGCATGTTGGAGCAGTGAAGCGAGTATTTCGCTATTTGTCAAGTACGTTGGCGTACCGATTAAGCTACAAGCGCCAAGATGGAAGTGAAAGTCAAATTGATGTCGAAGGATATAGTGACAGTGATTGGGGCGGTGATCCAGATTCGAGACGCAGTGTTACTGGAGTCGTAACAACTATTGCGGGCGGTGCGGTGTCATGGCTATCACGGCTTCAAATCGTAGTTGCACTGAGCACAGTAGAAGCGGAGTACATAGCATCGTGTGAAGCAGCTACGGAAGCAGCGTCTCTTCGAAACGTCATTGAAGAAACATTAAGAGTGATGAAGCAGGGCATCGCAGTGAAGCTCGGCGTCGACAACTTGAGCGCGATGACACTGGCGATGGATCCGACATTCAGTCGTCGGACACGACACATTGAATTGCGCTGGCACTATGTGCGCGAGCAAGTGAAGAAGAGAAAGATTATACTTTACAAGTTCAAGACGGCTAAAAATGCTGCAGATCTTCTTACGAAAGCAACCAATGTGCACTAGGAATAGCCAAGTGCGCAGGTATATGTAAATGTCAGTTCCAAAAACACCATCCCGTGATAACATCTCCAGTGAGCGAACCGTAATCTTCAACAGAGCGTGCTCCGTTACAATAGGTCTGTGATATAGAGGGCTTAAAGACGTTAAACTTTCTTAAGAAAGTGAATGTTGGAATCTCTGAAAGAAGCAGGCGTCAACCCACACGTAATTTATTGATTATTCAATGCTGCCAGGATAGAGGCAAGTTTGTCCGAATGGTCCTTGTAAAAGGAGTTGCCTTATTTCTTCCGGCACAGCAGCCTTCCCATGCTTACACTTTTTATAGCAGCGGAAACATCCTCAGCGTCAATATCATCGATCACTGCAGCATCTTGTAAAATAGTAGGATGGGGTCCGCGAGCTAGAAAAGCTTTAGTACGCTGAACGTTAAAAGTGCATCGTTGGATCAGCTCAGCCCACCCGTCATCCATGTCATCAGCTAATCCCTCGATCTGTTAGGGCCGCGAGATGCTTCACCTCCTAGTGTGATGACAGTGTTATCTCGAAACTTCGTGGACACCCGTGCAATATATCGACAAGTTATTCAGCCTGGATAATAGAAGTGGTGGAAAAGCTGCTCGAGCTTCTTCCGCTGACAACGCCGCCGACACTCAGCCACTTTATCACAAAACGCCTTAAGTTTCTCATTCTCTTACATTTGACCAGTGTTTGTGGAATGTATACGCACTTAAAGGCGCCACAGGCGGTGGCGGTAACTCTGCGTCATCTGTTGGCGCACCCTCCGCACGGCACTCAGTAGTGATGTTCGAAGTTGCACTTTTCACGCATCCCACCATCGTGCAAGGTGCTGTGCTGTCGCTTTATCGCCACGAGGGAGGCACTACACATCGGCTAGCTGTTGGGTAGCCTCAGTAAATGCGTGCGTGATGATTGTATAAGCTGTTGCAGTCACCGCCGCTACGACGGGGTAGATACGCCGAGCCTTGCGGTGCTGGACAGCTTATAAGGGCTCTGCCAACCGTAATGTAACTCCATTGTGGTCCGACTTAGGTCCTGGGACTGCCGTGCTGACGTTGCGTATCCAATCGGCAGTCCGAGCTCTTAAGTACCAGCGATCGAGATGCGATCTCGCCTGGGCTCCTCCAGCCAAAGTGTAGATGTGGGTCTGAGTCTTTGAGTAAAAAACAACGTGACTGCGCTCTGCGTCCGCCAGTTCCATCTCATCCTCAAGTGCATCGACCAACTCCTGGTTCCGCAGCATACATCGAAGATTAGGATAGCCATGACGTTTACCCTGCGTTGCATGGTGTGACCGGTCCAGGCTGGATGCAAGCGTACAATTCCAATCACCCCCTAGTATTACCGGCCCAGTCACGTTCACAAGCAAAGAAGAGATTTACTGAAAAAGACTTTCTCGGTCATGTAACGGCGCACACCCTTGCGTGAACTTAATGCAAGGGTATCGTGCACCGTTAAGCGTACACGAGGCCACGGAGAAAGCGGTAGGTAAGACTGACGCAACACTGTCTTAATGAAAAGCAGATCTGTTATATTAATATTATTAAGTTCTTAACCACTGTCTCTCTGTTTGACTTAACTTAATTATACTAATCTAACTGAATGTATGACGACGTCTACTCACTACTCATTGCGCGCGTCTTGCGGCGATTGGTGGGTTGATATCGTCAAGATATCAACCAATGAGTAGACTCTTTGGTCGACCCATCAATATCACCACTACTGGTTGTATTGTTCAAAGAATATTCAACATAATATTATTTATTGTAATTATCTCTCAAATGACAATTCCATGTAACGGGCGGCCCCAAACATCAACCCCCCCCTTAACTGATAGTCACCGTGTGAATATCGAAAATATGATGGCCACTCATTGGCCACCATTGGGGCAGGGAGCACTTGTTGGGTCCGTTCCATTCACTTTCCACCCGACCTCGCATAGTTAACATGTCTATGCGGGGTGACTCAAGACACGCACAGCCCGCTGCTAAGCCAGCCTTTGCGGCAGACGATTCGTCGTCTGCTGCTCGTTCTCCGCCTGCAGCAAGAGGTGCTGCAGGTGCACGCGGTAGAGCACCGCGTGCGCATGATGACCCTGATGTAGAGGTCATCTACTCTGGCGAGTCAGACGTGTCTGACTCGGGCAATGCTGCTAGAGGCGTCTCGATCACCGGCGACGCCGCAGTATTCGCCAAGGACACTGCCGAACGAACGGACTCGTGAGTTGCAACACAGTCTGTTCGGCAGTGATGATGAAAGTGATCAAAGTGGTGAGGAGTATTACTCCTTACCACCGCCGACTCGTGCTTCTTCGCACGAGAATGATGACGATGGCGCAAGCCGTCGTCATACTGAAGACCGTGGTACCGACAAGAGTACCACTGTGAAGCGTGATGAGCTTAAGCCGTGGCGTTTGCCTGAACGTCTCATCAATGGCTTGTCTCACGAGACAAGTCAACACCATCGAATACCCTTATTCGATGCAACCGAGCTTCACGGCTTGAGCTCCAGCGCGAAGAACTTTCGCGCTGAGGAAGACTTTTATCTCGATGTCTTCCTTAGACATCGATGGTACAACAGCAACCAAAAGCGTGACAAGGCCTCGATTTTGGCTGCGTGGAACGCATTCGTCCAAAACGTAAAGAATTTTGGACGAGAAGGGTGGCTCAAGAAACTTGAGGCGACATGCCTCAGGTTTGAAAGGCGAACGCCAACCGGTGCCAGGTACCGGTTGCACTGTTTGTCGAGTGAGGCAGGCATTCCTTGCCTCACATGGGGAGATCCTTGTGCGAGTTGTGTTGACAACTCGCAGCGTGCACCTAGGGATGTGTACTCCCTAAGTTCGCCCTGGGGAAGGGCACACATCTCGAGTGAGATGCGGGACACGATTGCAAATTTACAATCCGTCTACAAGCGCCTAGGTCGTGTGTTTACTGATGGTCCCTCGGACAAATCGGATGAGTCTTGTCATACTGATGGACGAGACCAGGCACATCCATCATCAGCTGGGAGCCCCGCTCCCAGCTGTTCCAAAAAGATGGATACCTCCGCAATTGGACGAGGTAGCTCGTCCTTGATCCTGCATCGTCACGGTGGTTCAAAATACGCTCCACTAGAAAGCGTTGACCACCGTGCGAGTCCACCAAAGGATGTGGTGGAGGAGGAAAGACCTCCTCCAGAACCCCAGGCCCACCATCTCGACCCTTACGAGATGGATCGCGCAATCGACAAATTGCGCGATGATTTGGCGCACGAGAGGAACAGGCGTTACGACCTGTCTGATTCCTTGCGGAAGTACCGCAAGGAACACGAGACTGATCATGCGAAGCACCGCTCTGAGTATGCGGTCTCAAAGCTGCAGGTCGAGCGCGACGTCCGCTTCCTCTTTGGCGAGCTGGCGACAGCTCGCGGAGAGACCTCTCGTTTGAGTTATGAGGTCTCTCGTCAACGCGACCAGACGGATCGTCTGGAGCGCGAACGCAAGAACCTGATGGAGGTTCTTGAGCGTGGGGGCTATCTTCATCGGAAGAAGAAGGCTCGTACTGACAGTACGGCCTGAGCCTCCCCACGTAAAACGTAGGATGCGTGCGCATCCTACGTGGCAATTCGAGTGTGTATGCATTGCCCTTGCGATGCAACACTCGAAATGGCCCAATGTATTTCGGCAGTAGTTTACTACTGCCGACACTAGTGACTGCATGTCCAGGTAAGTTTACCGTAGACAGTAGTACTAGGTCGTTAACCTTAAATGAAAGAATATTCGCTCTTCCATTCTTGTCTGCGTTCCGTTTCTGACGGTCCACCGCATTTGCGATGGAGTCCTGAACGAAACGGACTACCGCTTCTCGAGTCAGCAGGAAGTTCTCTGCTGACTCTTTGTTTTGTCTGGCAGTGCGCTTCGTGCGCACTGCTAAGAGATTGCTCTCTTCTTCAGCGAGGTTGTCTTCTTCCTCGCTGACATAATCGTTGGCGATGCTGAATATACCAGCATCGTCATCATCATCCGAATCAATAATAGCGTCGTCGCTATTATTGAGATGATCTTCTTCATCGATGTCGACTTGATCGACATCGGCATCATACGTGACGACGTTAGCGTCGACACGTGATGAGCAAGAGCCAAAACGGTTTTTGCTCGAGCGAGTCCCCCCCCTTATCCAAGAGTCACACTCTATAAGGGTGGGCACACGTGGATGGCGTAGGCCATTCACGTAAAACGGTGTGTGCTGTGTGGAAGCATGCACCGAATTATTGATGGCGAATTCCACCATGGGTAGGAATTCGCTCCAACTCGAAAACGAGTGGACATATCCTCGAAGGATCTCTTCGAGGACACGGTTCGCACGTTCCGTCTGACCATCTGTTTCCGGATGGTCAGAAGTAGACATCTTCAATCGTGTTCCGAGAGAAATGAACACAGATTGCCAAAATGCCGCCGTGAACCGAGGGTCACGGTCGGATACGAGTTCACGGGATAACCCGTGGAGTCTAAAGACCGTGTCGAGAAAGACACGAGCACAACCTTGAGCCTTGGTCGACTCGGGTACAGCAGCAAGATGGACCATCTTGCTGAACCGGTCAACAAACACAAGAATACCATTATTCTTGTGAGCGTCTTCGGGAAACCCGAAGACGAAGTCCATTGAAACGGACTGCCAGTACTTTGCCGGAAACAGGCAGAGGTTGCAATGGTGCACGGGATGAAGGACTAGGCTTCACCCGTTGACAAACTTCACAAGCACGTATGTACTTGCGTACAAACTGATACTGGAGTGGCCAGTAAAAGTCACGACTTAACGTGAGGTAAGTCTTTTCTCTCCCACGATGGCCACCTGTTGGGGCATCGTGACACTCGTACATGATGCGTAATCGCAAATCATTATGAGTGGGGACGACAACACGAGGCGTGTCGCCGTCAACGGCTGTATAATATAACAGTCCTTTACGCGTTGTGTACCGATCCGAGGAGGATCGGTACAAAGCCGGTAAATCTTTCAATGATTTACTGGATGGATTCAACAGATGATCCATTAATCTCAGAAGATCCTTATCTTCTGCGTATGTATTTCGTACGTCGTCAAGTAAGCTTGACGACGGAACACTGTCTCCCAGTGTCGCAACAGTGGGCTTATCCGCACTGTTGGATTGTGCGTCCGGCTCGAAATCAGGCCGGCTCGAAATCAAGCCGGCGCGAAAGCGCATCAGCGACGACATTGAGTCGTCCATGTTTATACTCCACGGAGAAGTTATACTCCGCGAAGAAAGACAGCCACCTCGCCATTCTCTGCGAGAGGTGTGGGCTGTTTACGGCCGTGCGTAGTGACGCATGGTCCGTAGAGACAACAAACGGTCTATCTCCCAAGAGATAGACCCGGAACTTAGCCAGTGCATATTTCATGGCAAGGAGTTCCTTGTCATGCACTGGGTAATTGCGCTCAGCTGCTTGCAGCTGACGCGACTGATAACAGATGACGCGCTCCGCACCATCTGCGTCAAACTGCATTAACGCACAGCCGATCGCAAAATCTCTGGCGTCACAGACCATATGAAATGGTCTGTCCTGATCTGCAATCGCCAATATCGGCGACTGCATCAAGCTTTGCTTGATACCTTCAAAGGAACGCTGACACTCAGCGTTCCATGGCCACTTGACATTTTTCTTGAGTAACCAAGAAAGATGTACCGTCATCTCGGCGTAATTACGTTAGTACTTGTGCAAGTACGCCGCTAAACCAAGGAACTTCCTCAGTCCCTTGACATCGACTGGCACTGGCCATTCGGTAATCGACTTGATCTTTTCGGGATCAGGGCGTACGCCGTGTTTACCCACGATGCACCCAAGAAGTGATATTTCGTTTGCCGCGAATATACACTTCTTGATGCTGGCATACAACTTTTGCTTGCGCATAAGTTGAAGGACTTGACGAACGTGAGCTCTATGAACTTCAACGTCCGTCTTTCCGTCCATAGCCCGGCTATGGACGAACACATCGTCGAAGTAACTCGGTGCGAAGTCTCGCACCGGTCTCAACAGATTTGTAACACATCTGTTGAATGTTGCAGGGGCATTGCTCAGCCCCTGTGGCATCACTAGCCACTCCCACAGCATCCCGCTGGGGGTACTCACTGCCGTGAACGGGATGTCCCGTTTACGCATGAGGATCTGATAGAATCCATCCATCAGATCCATGGACGAAAAGATGGTACTCTTTGACATACTATCTATGATTACGTCCTTCCTCGGTATCGGCGTCTGAGCCGGTACCGTTGCAGCATTCAACTTGTCGAACGATGCACGATCCGCCATACTCATGTGGCTTTTCTCACACGGAAGGTCGGAGAGCTGTGAGGGGATGTTGATTCCCTCACATGGCCCGCTGCTAAGCGATCGGCAAAGAACTTGTCGATCGCTAGCACCTGTTCACGAGGCAGTGGCCACTGCTTCATGACACAGTACTTCGAGCCCGGTTTGAGCTCGATCTCGTGTCGAGTGCCTTTGTCCTTAGGCAACTCGCAAGGTACGGATTCAGGGAAACTATCCCTGAATTCGATCAAATCCTTGTACAAAGGATTTGTTTGAAGTGACTCCCAGGATTGAGACGTGTATCGCTCAATCCGAGTCTTCTCATCGAGGACACTTTCGTCCATCGATGATCTGCTGAGAACCCGTTCGTTCTCAGCAAATACTGTCGCCGACCGAATATCGGCCACATACTCATCCTCTGTGACGATTATGCAGATCTGCTTGACTTTGCCACTACGCAGATCACGCAAGAACCGTTTCGGTTCTAGCGTTGGCAACTGAGTTATCTCCAAAGTTAACTTCGGAGGCACAATCAGATCAAGTGTATAAGCGCCTACGCTTGATCCGTCATTAACCAATACGTTCAACGTCTCGGTTTCTTCCTGGGAACTTCGTTCCACAGGTTGCTGAAGGCCTGATCCTTCAGCAAGTGACTCTTGAGGACTTCCTTCCTCAAGTACGTGGGGACTTATTCCCTCGACGTCTTCTGACTGTGGCTGTGCAACCACAGTCAGGCACCGATCCTCTACGGTCGACTCTCCAGTCGACCAAGGATTTACATATTTCCCTTTGGGGCAACAGGTTTCTTTTGTCTAAGATGCTTCCCGCTAGGCATGCATCCATTTCCCGGTCCACTCGACTTCTTCGAGTGGTGGACCTTCGGCGCCGCCTGTACTTCTGTACAGCAGCCGGGAGCTTGCTCCACAGTGTAGTGATCAACTACACTGTGATCTTGTGCAGTCGTGCAAACGACCGTACCGCAAGTGAGGCCATCGCACTCACTCGCAGAACATCCACACGCTTGTGGACGCTCCAAGACATTCATCAGATGGCCATCTGATGAACAAGCGGCAGGCATCTTCACGGATCGATGCTGCCAGCTCACTCTTGGCTCGTACTTTCTGAGCCAAGGTAATCCCAGGATGACATCGAATTTGTCATCCAGATCTAGTACGATGAAGTCATAATCGTACTGTTCGCCCTCTAACGTGTAGTGGATTCCTACTACACGTTTCTCAACGGTTATCGATGCGCCTGTTGCAAGGCGCACCGTCATCCTCGTGAGGGGAATGTCGCGCTCAACGAACTTGAGCCTACGACCCTCTAGTGACTGGCGACGAACAAAGTTGTTCGACGCCCCACAGTCTACTAGGGCACGAAGGGACAAATCATTTGTCGCTTCCAACTTCAAGGTGATGAGCGAAACGTCATCACCAGGTGCAGAGACACACAATGATTGTGTATCTGGAGCAACTTTCGTCAAGAGATTTGCAAATTCTCTTGAGGTTGCTGGATCAGTAGGGAGCTCCGCCCCTTCTGACCCCGACCATTTTTTGATGGTCCGTCTCGCTGTTGCGGCTTCGCAACAGCGCTGGACCCACGTCCATTGCCCTTTCTGGCGAATGGTCGTCCATTTCGCTCAGTACTGTTTGGTACTGGGCGTGGAGCACTACACTCGTATGCGTAGTGCCCTAACTTCTGACAGCGATTGCACCTCTGCAATCGCTTGTTGTTTGAAGAGCGAGGTCTCTCGTTCTCAACATAGCAGAGGTCCATTGGTTCTGGACCTACGATCTCTTGTCGTCTCGGTGGACGATAAGAGTTTGAGCTAGCATGAGCCTGTCTCATGCTAAAGTCTTCCTGTTCCGCGGCTGATATCGCTTCTTCAAGCGTACTCAGCTCAAGGCGGAACAGATGGCTCCTGACGGGCCCTTCTGCGAGCCCTTGCTTGAACACCGTAATCAACGTGTGTTCATCAACTGGGTTAGCAGTTATACTACTCGCAAGGAGTCGTATATGTTGAGCGTAAGTATGCACATCACGCTTACCCTGCTTGAGTTTCAGTAGCTCTGAACGAGCCCTGAAATCAGCCCGTGGCGGCTCAAACGTTTGTCTGAGCCGGGACTTGAAGTCATCTAGCGACCTAAACACATGTGGGTCGCTACTCTCGAGTCCCAAGTACCAAGTTTTGGCACGCCCTGCCAAGTGGGTCTGAGCAAATGTGAGTTTCATTTGCTCATCGTCGACGCGACGAGCCCTTAGGGCTCTGTCGAGTTCGACAAACCACAGTAACAGGGAGTCTTCCGGGACTCCACTGTACTTGGAGATGTCAACGTTCATGACTTCGGGACGACGCGCATGTGCCGTCCCGCCCACAGCAGCATGGAATTGCTGCTGTCTCAACAGCTCTGTCTGTTGAGCACCGAGTTCTCTCAACTGCTCGGCCTGTTGAGAGCCTTGCTGGTGAAGCAAGGCTACTTTCTCCCTTTCGGCGACAAGTTCACTTTGAATGAACTTGGCTATAGCGGCATGTTGTTGGTCTCTGTCTAGAGACTCCAACATGGCGCTAATGGCGAACTCGCCTACGGTAGAACTCATTCGTTCTACCGCACTCCATTCGATGTCACTCAAATGGTTAAACCCTTCACGCGTGGCGTGAAAGGTTTCTTCATCATCCAACATGAACATGTTGGATGCTGTGGTCCTTGGAAGGTCTACAAAGTGCTACCAGGTGTAACGGGGCACACCCTTGCGTGAACTTAACGCAAGGATTTAGGTGCCCCGACAGTCGTACACGAGGCAAACGAGGAAGCGTAGATAAGGGAAAAGTAGAACTGTTATATTAATATAATTAAGTCTTTTTGTTACTGTCTCTCTGTTTAACCTGACTTTATTATGTTAATATAACTGAGTGTATGGTGACGTCTCGTCACCCCTCATTGCGCGCGTCCTGCGGCGATTGGTGGGTTGATATCATCAAGATATCAACCAATGAGCAGACCCTTTGGTCGCCTCACCAATATCACTACTATCGGTGATATTGTTTAAAGAATATTCAACTTCATATTCTTTATTGTCACTTTCCTCAAAGTGACCATTCCATGTAATGGGCTGCCCCGTTACAGTAAATGGTTCGTGATTGTGATCGTGGATTACCAACTTAAACTGCCCAATGCGCTTCTTGTTCAAATCGTCAAACCGTACACTTGAAAATATAGCCTGCCCCACGTCGGGATTGAACACCCTTACCCCTACTAAATGCGGAGCTTGCTGTCACTTTTGGTGCACATGAACACTGCAAAGTAATAGCTTTGATGTCACGTCCTGCTTGTTTCCGACTCGCCTAGTGTGCAGAACAGTCACAATGTGGCCTTTATTCGAAAAACTTGGGTAAAGAACAGCACGCGCAATTTCTAGACCTATATAGGTGGTGTTAAAAGGTTCGCGGTAACGGTCCATGCTGATGTGAGTGGTGTTTTACATGTCGATGTCTGTGCAGTAAGAAAGCAATCGTTGGTACACGAGCAAGAATAATGTCATCATTCAATTCTTTTTTATTAGCTTATCACAATTTTATGAAATGGACGGTGAGTGGTGGTTAGCGAAAAGTGAAAGGTCAACAGCAGCTCCCTTTTATAAACCATCAACTACGTAGATCTAAAGACACGCGCGTTTTATAAGTATCTGCGAGCCACCCGGGGCGCGCGTCCGTCATTGGTTGGACGCTCTGATGGTCGGTATATTGGCCTACATTAGTCGATATGCATAAGTCACTAAATATTACCGTATGCACTTATATTTTACTGACATAACGCGCTAATAGAACATTTGCATTCGCACTTACAAACGTCAATATCATGCGACGGGCTCATATCGTCAGCGACGGGCCGAAATCCTCCAATGAGCAAATGTAGCAGAATATCATCAGGTGGGCAATTGTCGCGTTGTATTTTCGTGTCATGTCAATTTTGCAACACGCTCGCCCTGTTCGCACTGCAGCCGCAATAGACCTCGGTCCGCTTATCCAACGCGCATGTCCTTCTCGCTCGCATCTGAAACGCGTCAAGTGTGAAAGACGCAAGAAGATGATTGAGTGATGGGTCGTGCTTTGCCCTCGTCACTTTCGCTCAGGAAGATACCCCGATAACGCAATTATGGATAGTCACAAATTATTCGAAGAAGTGGCTAAAGCGCTACAGTAACAGGTACTCGTCCGATTGCAACTTGGCTTCTTCGTCCTACCGCGACGACGAGACGTCCGTAGTAGCGCTCGATCCGTTTGAAAAGGGGCTCTTACTTCCAGTCCTTCCAGTGTCGATTGCAACACAGGGACAATTGAGTATGCCGCGCCTGCAGTGTTTGCTTTGTGCGGGCGACAACGGGCGTGTCGTGACCATTGAGGTTTCTTCGAGTGAGCGCATCGGTGTGCTCCAAGATCTCGTCCACGTCGAGCTGAACACGATGGGCTTTCAAGCGGAATCAAGCAGCATTATGAAACTCTACTGCGTGCAACACCAGAGACTAACCTACCGCCCAAATCTGACGACAAAGACGGACGCGCTGTACCTGGATCATGCTGCAGTATCGGTTTCTGACGCAAGTTGTGCTGTGGTGCTTCTGACGTTTACACCGCTCGTGCAGTGGGCGCTCGTGTCATGGTATTTCTCAGACCAGCAGTTTACCTTTCCTGACGTTGTCGACATTGTGGTCGTCTGGGAGGATGTGGAATAGGGTCTAGCGAAGGTGAAGCTTACCGAACAGAGTGGAGGCTCATTGAATGCAGATTGTCTGCAGAGATAAAGTGCACGGAAGTTGTGCACAAAGCCATTGTGTCGACGCGCGATCACAACATTTTCTGGGGGCTATAGCGCTTACACTATATCCAGCCGAGCACACAGACCTAACCTTCGACGCACCTGGACCTATGACGTAGACCTTTAGCTTGATCGTACATGAGCTTATGATAAGCCATAAAGCACACGACCTTATGGTGGTGTCATGGCTCGTATGTCGTACAGTACATGAAGGCCGCATAATGAGTAGATTGTCACGTTATGCATCAACCTCCCTCAGACTTGCAAGTCCAGGAAGCGTATGCAGTGTCAACCACAACGACTGCAGGCGCATGATCTGTTGCCACATTGTCACACGGATCCGTGCAGCGTTGCTTTACTGTGGCAGCCACCTCGATCAGAATACGAGAGCCAGCAGGAACTGCAAAAGAATGCTCAGAGCCGCCATCAACTCTCAGATAGTTATTGTCCCGTTTGCAAGCGCGCTAAGAGTAATGAATACCAGACGTTTGTCATACAAAAGCTTGCAACAAGTTCTTCGTTAAGCTTCACGCGCACTGCGTTGTTTCGGTGAGCATCGAAAGCACGACATGGCCTGCATCATATTCGAATCGTGCGAATCAAGGCACACATACGGTTGCACAGGAACTGCCGTGTGGTTCTTCCACCCACTTCATTCGTATGCGCATCCTGTGAATACCCAGCGATATCTGCCAATTCGTGCATCCATCGATCCAGTGTTCAGCTATCAGTGGTTTGACGAAACGCAGACCATCCTTCGAGTCGTAAGATGAAACGTCGCTTTGTCGCTTTGGATGACCGGTCAGTGGAGACGGTGTAAAAGCGCAGAAATACATGCAGCTCAACTCGTCACCCGCAGCGGGCTTCACCCTTTATTGTGATCAGACAAATCCGTCACTGGCGGCACATCTCGCGTCGAGCGTCCACTACACTGAGTCTCTAGCTGGGCCAGGCGGGAAAAGCGGGCTATACTGTGGCTGCTGCTGACCGGGATATTGGTAAAAATTGCTTGCCCCTGGTGAGCCTCGTTGCTGCGGCTGGCCGTAGGCTCCTTCGTGCGACGAAGGCGGAGCAGATACCGCCGAGAAACTTCCGAACGAAGGCGGGCCTCCTGACTGTTGGGATGGCGCATGGGCATACGGTTGATGTTGCTGAGACTGCAATATCGCCCAATCGTACGAAGGCGGCACTGACTCTTGCTGCGCTGATCGGTAATGTTGTGGCGTGCTTCCTGCCAATTGCCGAGCCAATTCCTCATCGCTTGCGTTTGGCCTCGTATCTACATTTCGAATGTTCATGTCCTCCATCATTTTCTGGGCCAGAGCTGCATCGTTCGACTCGCGCTTTTGCATTTCATCGTCAGCAATCAAATTCATCTCTAGCTCGCGTTTTTCGAGCTCTCGCGCAGAACAGTGGTCTGCAACAGTTTGGTGCAACTGTGCGATCCGGGCACCAAGCTCCCCGTAAAACTTGGCGCCTTCTTTCACATGCGATTCAAGCTGTTCGAAAACGTCAATAGCATCGCTCAGATGCTGGAGGAAGCTTTGCCGCTGACGCAAAACATGATCGGTCTCTTTTTTCGATTCGAAACGGGTATTTGCCTCAACCAGGTCGGTCAGTAAAGCCTGTTCTGCTTCGCATATAGCGAATAATTTCTGCTCGAAGTGATCACGGAAGAATTGCTTTTCAGTTCCAAGCGCCGTATCGAACGAGACATCTTTGCTTACGCTTCCACTCAGCAGCACGACAAGAGCGCTGAACTTGTCGAAAGAGCCCCTAGAATCACGGAGAACCTGGTCTTTCTCTTCCACAAGCTGCCCCAGTTGGAGCAACAGCGACGATACTCGCTCAATATCCTCCTTGCACTTCGAGCTGTCTTGCTGTAACTCTGGCAACTCTTGGTCAAGACTAACCTTGGACCGCGACAGTGCTCTAAGATTCGCCTGGTTTTCGTTGAGCTTCTCTTGAACTATGCCGTCAGGTACTTTGGCCTCCATTATCAGCCGGTAGTACCGATCGATATCTGCCCGAAAATTCTGGTTCAGCATGGTAGACACTGGGCGAGTCCACTTCCTTTCACCGTAATTCTGCAAACATATGTTGTCTTCGACTTCCTCTTGGCTCAGGTACGACTCAATCATGTGCAGCCTCTCTTCGGCCTCCACAGACATGTTTCGGTTCCCATGAAGTTGCAGCTCGATGAAAGCCGCTACCACCATCTCGTTTGATGCATCAATGCACATGGCAGATACTTTTGACTGGATATTTTCAATCCGTCGCCATATCGTGTGTGGGATGCCGTTATCGCCGGTCTTTTCAAACGCTTCGATAGAGGCAGGGAGTTCCATCGAGTGAAGTTTCTCTTTGACAGCTTCATTGCTCGTTGAAATCTTCTCCGCCATTTGGTCCAAGATTGCTTTCACCTCTCGTTTTGCATCGTCAGCGCGAAGTAGTAGGTCTTTCGATACGAACTGCCCAAAGATATCAGCACCTCCAAGCTCTTGCTGTATCTCATCAGTCGTGAACGGCAACGGTTTGACCATGGCAGCCTTGCCCACTGACGGTAGCTCGGAAAACTTGGGCACATTCTCCAAATACACGCTGGCATTGTCTTTCTTCGCTGCGGCAAGATGCTCTCGCACCATGCACTGCAACGCCTGCGCAGACTGTGACAGCGACGTTGGCAGCTTATTCTGCGCTGCCACATTGCATGCCTCATTACATTCCGTGTCTGCGGCAACAAGCCGCGCAATTTCCTCGCCATATCCCTGTCCTCGATTCAGTGCTGCTGTCTTGGATGCCGCTCCTTGCCAGTATTGCGTAGCTGCACGCAGACAATGCACCTGAAACTGCAAATGCACACCCCATGATCGGTCAATGGCTCCTGCTAGCGCTGGCGAGCGACAGAACTCGAGTGCTGAGTCGTAATAGTCTAGCGCCTGTTGCACGAGCTTTGCTTTGATCGCGTCCTTCATCTGATCTTTGATTGCTTTCTCGTAGAAACAAGCCTGAGCTTGGGCAAGCATCAGGTACATGAGCATTCCAAGTCCTTCCGCACTCATGTCGGGCGTTCTGACACCCACAGTCTGATCGACGATCGTATCTCTCACCTCTGCGAAAGCTCCAGCTGCTCTCATAAAGTGATGACACGCGGTCTTCAGTCCTTCAACCGTGCTGCGGTCTGTCTCCACGCCCAATTGGCTTTCCAAGGCCCCCACATTGAACATAACAGCGCCCTTCTCGAACGGAAGACCAGTCTGTGTGCTCTTCTTGCGCGGACAGAACGAATCATTCCACGTGAACTGGAGCTGCAGAGACGTCCGCACGGACGAACTGGAGAGCGAATCGGGTTCGCACGTAAAGCGCTGTGACATCTTATCGAGCTGTGCATAGTATCGCAATAGCACGCGGCGGGAGGAGGCAGATGGCGTGCGCACCAGATCCACGTCGGTCTTGAGCTGCGCAAACTCGTCCAGCGCCGTCTCGTGCATCTCCTTCTGATCTTCTCCCGTCTCGTCCGCATACTCTCGACGCAGGAACTCGCCCAGCACGCTGCGGAGCGAGGACGTCGACGTGTCGCTGAGCTTAAAGCCGATGGCCAACATGGTCAGTCGATTTCTGCCGCCGTCTGAGTTACGGCGAATTGATGTTCTAGCCCCCGGTTTAGTGACAAGCGGCTGCTCATAGCTGAGGTGGATTTTCTTCGGGGTCAGCAGCATTATTAGATATCGGTTTGCTCGATTTGACGGACAAATTGATGAAAAAACCAAGGTGAAGTCTTGATTTTTCCTTTTGTCAAAATTCGAGCTCGAAAGCTTTCAAGCATTCTTCTAACCAGTAGTTCATCATAATGTCCGTACGTAGCTTTGTCAAGGGAAGTCCATTTCCAAGCAAGTATAACCAAGCGTTGAAAAGATCCCTAGCTCACGGCGACTGTAAATTGTACGCTCTAGGCTTCCTTTTTTCACTTGCGTTGCAAACAGCCGTGTTAATCTTTTACAACGCCTGAGCCAAAAATGGTCGAGTATTAAAATTAACTCCCCGCTATCCCATCGTTTGTTGGATTCGGACATGTCTCGAAGATGTCCTGAAGATGCATTCGTCATTGCTATCAAGAAATATTTATATATGTAAAATATTACATTACGAGCTCAGAATCGATAAAACAACGGTGTAACGGGCCAGCCCGTTACATGGAATTGTCACTTTAAGGAAAGTGACAATAAAGAATATGAAGTTGAATATTCTTTGAACATTATCACCGATAGTGGTGATATTGGTGAGGCGACCAAAGGGTCTGCTCATTGGTTGATATCTTGATGATATCAACCCACCAATCGCCGCAAGACGCGCGCAATGAGTGGTGACGAGACGTTACCGTACACTCAGTTATATTAGCATAATTAAGTCAGGACAAACAGAGAGACAGTAACAAAAAGACTTAATTATATTAATACAACAGTTTTACTTTTCCCTTATCTACGCTTCCTCGTTTGGATCGTGTACGCTTGTCGGGGCACCTAAACCCTTGCGTTAAGTTCACACAAGGGTGTGCCCCGTTACATTTACCGAACCAGCAGCTTATCCGCACGGACACGCGCTGACAGCATAGCAACGCAAAGTAGTAAATTAAGCAGTTGATCGACAGAACCCAGCCCGAGTTGTGGCAGCGATGCGATGTCGTTGAATTACAATAGCCCCACGAGATGTACACTTTGTCTAACAAATCAAGCGGCTGCGCGTCCTAGCTGGTCGTTTTAACTGGAACACAATTCCGATCGGCAGTTCCTTCCGAGCAAGCAGCTATTGAGGCCGTCACGCAAGCAGAGATGTGTCATCGTAGCTGGGTGCGAAAACTAACCAGGATGCCATGTGAGGACTTGTGGTTTACTTGGTAAATTGAAAACTGAATTAACATAGGTCCTTCGTTCGCTACCATGTGCTACCTCTAATCATAACATTCTATGTCGCTCTAGAATGTTCCTAATGACGTCATAATGTGACGTCAAACTGTAAGGTCAGACCGTGACGACAGACCGTGACATCATGGCTATCTAGCTTAAAGCTAGCTTAGTCGTGCTGCACAAATCGGGGACATGACATGCCACCTATGCCTAATTCCGACATTGTACCGTCTTCAAACCATGCTGCTACACCTATGGACGCCGAAGACACTCCTGACACCATTGCCGAGAGACTGCAACAGCGCAGCAGGGAGGCTTCATGGGTTTCCTACTCACATTCATACGCTAGCGTCGCCCTTCAAGACACCGATTACACAAGCCCATGGGTTAGACGACAGCGCACCGTTCCATCTTGCCGATCCCAGCAACGACATCATGACAGAGACTCTCGGTCTGGCAATATAACCCGACCAGACGATACCGTCGATCCCTCTTCTCGTTACATTGATTGTCCTTCTGCGGATGCTGTTGTCACCATGGAATCGGAGTGCAACCTTCAGGGCACCATGAGACTTGATGAAATTGGTCAGCATGATGGTGTGCTAGATGAGCTAAATTCAGACCTCACAATCTTTAGCCAAATTCCTAATTCCGTCCCAATTCCTGCTGCTCTTGTGGCCACATTTGATTCTGAACGTCCAGCTGCTATCTCTGACTCGTCCGAAACCCTACCGACCTCGGATCTGACTGCTTCTTTCGAGCTTGCAGTTTATCACGACCAACAAACGGCGGCACAATAAGCTGACAATCATTCCCAGACTCTAATGGAGTCTAGGGTCCGCAAGTCCCCACAGAAACCTTCTTCGTTAACAGCTGCGACGTCTGTTGGGGAAGAAAATCGTTACAGCACCGCCAATTCAAGGGTGAGACAAAAATGAAACACTGAGCGCACAGGTATTGTCGAGCTTTCTCGCTCTATGCCTACGGCACCAAGTGGTCAAAATGACTGGCTACGACACTGCGCCGTAGAGCTCGCAGCCCTCGTCAAGAGTCTGCCTTTTCCGATTAATTATCGAAAGGGTCTGACGCGAATGTCACGAAATCGTTCACGCCATAAACTGCGAAGCTCAGCTAGCCGTCATTCGCCGGTGTGCACAGCATGAAGAATTCGCCGTCCGCGAGTTTTACATTGCCTGGGATGTAGTAACTTTTCAAAAGCAGGGTGCCATTAAGTGGAAACCACGGATTCCATCCAGAGGTGGACCAAAGTTCATAAGTTGCAGCCGCAATTGCTCTGCGCTACCCCCGTGTACTCTATTCTGATTGGCGAATGAGGGATCCTGAACGTTCTATGTTTGACGTTGCATTTATTTGGCGCCGGTGGATAACCCGACAGAAGTGGTGATGCCTCATACTAAGGCATCCCTTTGTCACACCTGTGATGATGTGCGTAAAGCCGTCTCAGGGATTCTTCGCACCCAGGACTAGAAGCCGGCTTTCGATCTGATAACGAACGAGAGGCGTCTTGTAGCACATTAATCGTAATGGCACCAACAGTGGATATGTACTTAAGTGGATTTGTACATCGATAGATGGACAATCTCTTACTGGGTTGCATTGGCCGCGCATTAGCGTGGCCGATGCCGTTTTTTAAATCGTGGCAGTAGCATTGTTCGGCCCCCGTCCACCCGAAAGAAGCTGACAGCTGGTCGGACAAGACATATTCTTAAAAATTCGATTGCCCTGCATTTCCAAAACGTCTAACGTCTCTCAAAAGATCATGAGCTCTGGACGCATTGAATTTTCCAACTTTCGTCAGCACGACGAGGGTATGCCTCTCGATGTTGTGATGATGCAAGAACCACATGTGGTTGAAGGCGAGGCGGCGGGCTTGGCCTCACTATATTTTTCAACCTGGGGCTTTTTACCTGCAGAAAAACTTGGACTGTCGCTGTGTTCCTAGTCTCCTCAGCGTCGTGGTGGACTTGCAATTTTACTACACCCGCATTCAGAAATACAAGAGATGACGACGTGGATGATGGACGCATGGACGCCTCACTGGATGGCTGTGATCGTTCGTATTCCCCGCGATACATTTATTCTATTTATTATTTACGCTCTTAGTGATAGACGTGACCTGTAACGGGGCAGCCCGTTACATGGAAATTGTCATTTATGAGATAATTACAATAAAGAATATTATGTTGAATATTCTTTCAACAATATCACCAATAGTGGTGATATTGGTGAGGCGACCAAAGGGTCTGCTCATTGGTTGATATCTTGACGATATCAGCCCACCAATCGCCGCAAGACGCGCGCAATGAGTAGTGAGTAGACGTCGTCATACATTCAGTTAGATTAGTATAATTAAGTTAAGTCGAACAGAGAGACAGTGGTTAAAGACTTAATTATATTAATATAAAAAGTTTACTTTTCCTTAAGACAGTGTTGCCTCTGTCTTAACTACCGCTTCCTCGGTTTCCTCGTGTACGCTTGTCGGTGCACGATACCCTTGCGCTAAGCTCACGCAAGGGTGTGCCCCGTTACACCTGGTAGCACTTTGTAGTCCTTCCAGCGACCACCTACACATCATCAACCATGAACATGTTGGATGATGAAGAAACCTTTCACGCCATGCGTGAAGGGTTTACCCATTTGAGTGACATCGAATGGAGTGCGGTAGAACGAATGAGTTCTACCGTAGGCGAGTTCGCCATTAGCGCCATGTTGGAGTCTCTAGACAGAGACCAACAACATGCCGCTATAGCCAAGTTCATTCAAAGTGAACTTGTCGCCGAAAGGGAGAAAGTAGCCTTGCTTCACCAGCAAGGCTCTCAACAGGCCGAGCAGTTGAGAGAACTCGGTGCTCAACAGACAGAGCTGTTGAGACAGCAGCAATTCCATGATGCTGTGGGCGGGACGGCACATGCGCGTCGTTCCGAAGTCATGAAAGTTGACTTCTCCAAGTACAGTGGAGTCCCGGAGGACTCCCTGTTACTGTGGTTCGTCGAACTCGACAGAGCCTTAAGGGCTCGTCGCGTCGAAGATGAGCAAATGAAACTCACATTTGCTCAAACCCACTTGGCAGGACGTGCCAAAACTTGGTCCCTGGGGCTCGAGAGTAGCGACCCACATGTGTTTAAGTCGCTAGATGACTCCAAGGCCAGGCTCAGACAAACGTTTGAGCCGCCACGGGCTGAGTTCAGGGCTCGTTCAGAGCTACTGAAACTCAAGCAGGTTAAGCGTGATGTGCATGCTTACGCTCAACATATACGACTCCTCGCGAGTAGTATAACTGCCAACCCAGTTCATGAACACACGTTGATTACAATGTTCATGCAAGGGCTCGCAGAAGGGCCCGTCAGGAGCCACCTGTTCCGCCTTGAGCTGAATACGCTTGAAGAAGCGATATCAGCCGCGGAACAGGAAGACTTTAGCATGAGACAGGCTCATGCTAGCTCAAACTCTTATCGTCCACCGAGACGACAAGAGATCGGAGGTCCAGAACCAATGGACCTCTGCTATGTTGAGAGCGAGAGATCTCGCTCTTCAAACAACAAGCGATTGCACTTCTGCAATCGCTGTCAGAAATTAGGGCACTACGCATATGAGTGTAGTGCTTCACGCCTAGTACCAAACAGTACTGAGCGAAATGGACGGGGTCAGTAGGGGCGGAGCGCCCTACTGATCCAGCAACCTCAAGAAATTTTGCAAATCTCTTGACAAAAGTTGCTCCAGACACACAATCATTGTGTGTCTCGGCACCTGGTGATGAGATTTCACTCATCACCTTGAAGTTAAAAGTGACAAACAATATGTCACTTCGTGCTCTGGTTGACTGTGGGGCGTCGAACAACTTTGTTCGTCGCCAGTCACTAGAGGGTCGTAGGCTCAAGTTCGTTGAGCGCGACATTCCCCTCACGAGGATGACGGTGCGCCTTGCAACAGGCGCATCGATTACCGTTGAGAAACGTGTAGTAAGAATCCACTACACGTTAGAGGACGAACAGTACGATGATGACTTCATCGTACTGGATCTGGATGAGAAATTCGATGTCATCTTGGGATTACCTTGGCTCAGAAAGTACGAGCCAAGAGTGAGCTGGCAGCATCGATCCGTGAAGATGCCTGCCGCTTGTTCATCAGATGGCCATCTGATGAATTTCATGGAGCGTCCACAAGCGTGTGGATGTACTGCGAGTGAGTGCGATGGCCTCACTTGCGGTACGGTCGTTCGCACGACTGCACAAGATCACAGCGTAGTTGATCACTACACTGTGGAGCAAGCTCCCGGCCGCTGTACAGAAGTACAGGCTGCGCCGAAGGTCCACCATTCGAAGAAGTCGAGTGGACCGGGACATGGATGCATGCCTAGCGGGAAGCATCTTAGACAAAAGAAACCTGTTGCCTTCCAAGGGAAATATGGAAATCCTTGGTCGACTGGAGAGTCGACCGTAGAGGATCGGTGCCTGACTCTGGTTGCATAGCCACAGTCAGAAGACGTCGAGGGAATAAGTCCCCACGTGCTTGAGGAAGGAAGTCCTCAAGAGTCACTTGCTGAAGGATCAGGCCCTCAGCAACCTGTGGAAGCAAGTTCCCTGAAAGAAACCGAGACGTTGAACGTCTTGGTCAATGACGGATCAAGTGTAGGCGCTTATACGCTTGATCTGATTGTGCCTCCGAAGTTCACTTCGGAGATAACTCAGTTGCCAACGCTAGAACCGAAACGGTTCTTGCGTGATCTGCGTAGTGGTAAAGTCAAGCAGATCTGCATTCTCGTCACAGAGGATATGTATGTGGCCGATATTCGGTCGGCGACAGTATTTGCTGAGAACGAACGGTTTCCCAGCAGCTCATTGATGGACGAAGGTGTCCTCGATGAGAAGACTCGGATTGAGCGATACACGTCTCAATCCTGGGAGTCACTTCAGGCAAATCCTTTGTACAAGGATTTGATCGAATTCAGGGATAGTTTCCCTGAATCCGTGCCATGCGATTTGCCTAAGGACAAAGGCACTCGACACGATATCGAGCTCAAACCGGGCTCGAAGTACTGTGTCATGAAGCAGTGGCCACTGCCTCGTGAACAGGTGCTAGCGATCGACAAATTCTTTACCGATCGCTTAGCAGCAGGCCATGTGGGAAATCAGCTATTCCTCATAACTCTCCGACCTTCCGTGTGAGAAAAGCCACATGAGGATGGCGGACCGTGCATCGTTCGACAAGTTGAATGCTGCAACGGTACCCGCTCAGACGTCGATACCGAGGAAGGACGTAATCATAGATGGTATGTCAAAGAGTACCATCTTTTCGTCCATGGATATGATGGATGGATTCTATCAGATCCTCATGCGTAAACGGGACATCCCGTACACAGCAGTGAGCACCCCCAGCGTTATGTTGTGGGAGTGGCTAGTGATGCCACAGGGGATGAGCAATTCTCCTGCTACTTTCAACAGATGTGTTACAAATCG
Source organism: Hyaloperonospora brassicae (assembly GCA_947650285.1). Classification (NCBI taxonomy): domain Eukaryota; phylum Oomycota; class Peronosporomycetes; order Peronosporales; family Peronosporaceae; genus Hyaloperonospora; species Hyaloperonospora brassicae. Next base: position 109,638 of record CANTFL010000017.1, read on the forward strand.
GTTGAGACCGGTGCGAGACTTCGCACCGAGTTACTTCGACGAGGTGTTCGTCCATAGCCGGGCTATGGACGGAAAGAAGGACGTTGAAGTTCATAGAACTCAAGTTCGTCAAGTCCTTCAACTTATGCGCAAGCATAAGTTGTATGCCAACATCAAGAAGTGTATATTCGCGGCTAGCGAAATACCACTTCTTGGGTGCATCGAAGGCAAACACGGCGTACGCCCTGATCCCGAAAAGATCAAGTCGATTACCGAATGGCCAGTGCCAGTCGATGTCAAGGGACTGAGGAAGTTCCTTGGTTTAGCGGCGTAATTGCACAAGTACTCTCGCAATTACGCCGAGATGACGGTACATCTTTCTTGGTTACTCAAGAAAAATGTCAAGTGGTCATGGAACGCTGAGTGCCAGCGTTCCTTTGAAGGTATCAATCAAAGCTTGATGCAGTCGCCGATATTGGCGATTGCAGATCAGGACAGACCATTTCATGTGGTCTGTGACGCCAGCGATTTCGCGATCGGCTGTGCGTTAATGCAATTTGACGCAGATGGCGCAGAGCGCGTCATCTGTTATCAGTCGCGTCAGCTGCAAGCAGCTGAGCGCAATTACCCAGTGCATGACAAGGAACTCCTTGCCATGAAATATGCACTGGCTAAGTTTCGCGTCTACCTCTTGGGAGATAGAGCGTTTGTTGTCTCTACGGACCATGCGTCACTACGCACGGCCGTAAACAGCCCACACCTCTCGCAGAGAATGGCGAGGTGGCTGTCTTCCTTCGCGGAGTATAACTTCTCCGTGGAGTATAAACTCGGACGACTCAATGTCGTCGCTGATGCGCTTTCGCGCCGGCCCGATTTCGAGCTGGAAGCACAATCCAACAGTGAGGATAAGCCCACTGTTGCGACACTGACAGCCAGTGTTCCGTCGTCAAGCTTACTTGACGACGTACGAAAGGCATACGCAGAATATAAGGATCTTCTGCGATTGATGGATCATCTGGTGAATCCATCCAGTAAATTCATGAAAGATTTACCGGCTTTGTACCGATCCTCATCGGATCGGTATACGACACGCAACGAATTGCTGTACTATACAGCTGTTGCCGGCGACACGCCTCGTGTCGTCGTCCCCGCTCATGATGATTTGCGTTTACGCATCATGTACGAGTGTCACGATGCCCCAACAAGCGGCCATCGTGGAAGGGAAAAGACTTACGTCACGGTAAGTCGTGACTTTTACAGGCCCCGCCAGTATCAGTTTGTTCGCAAGTACATACGTGCTTGCGAAGTTTGTCAACGGGTGAAGCCTAGTCCTTCATCCCGTGCGCCATTGCAGCCTCTGCCTGTTCCGACAGAGTGCTGGCAGTCCGTTTCAATGGACTTCGTCTTCGGTTTACCCGAAGACGCTCACAAGAATAATGGTATTCTTGTGTTTGTTGACCGATTCAGCAAGATGTTGCATCTTGCTGCTGTCCCTGAGTCGATCAAGGCTCAAGGTTGTGCTCGTGTCTTTCTCGACACGGTCTATAGACTCCACGGGTTACCCCGTGAACTCGTATCCGACCGCGACCCTCGGTTCACGGCGGAATTTTGGCAAACCGTGTTCCGTACTCTCGGAACACGATTGAAGATGTCTACTTCTGACCATCCAGAAACAGATGGTCAGACGGAACGTGCGAACCGTGTCCTCGAAGAGATTCTTCGAGGATATGTCCACTCGTTTTCGAGTTGGAGCGAATTCCTACCCATGGTGGAATTCGCCATCAATAATTCGGTGAATGCTTTAACCCAGCACACACCGTTGTACGTGAATGGCCTACGCCATACACGTGTTCACGCCCTTCTAGAGTATGACTCTTGGATAATAGGGGGGCTCGCTCGAGCAAAAACCGTTCTGGCTCTTGCTCATCACGTGTCGAAAATGTCGACATCGATGAAGAGAATCACCTCAATAATAGCGGCAACGCTATTATTGACTCGAATTATGATGATGATGCTGGTATATTCAGCATCGGCAACGATTATTCCGGCGAGGAAGAAGACAACCTCGCTGAAGAAGAGAACAATCTCTTAGCAGTGCGCACGAAGCGCACTGAAATACAAAACAAAGAGTCAGCAGAGAACTTCCTGCTGACTCGAGAGGCGATAGTCCGCTTCGTTCAAGACTCCATCGCAAATGCGGTGGACCGTCAGAAACGAAACGCAGACAAGAATGGAAGAGCAAATGTTCTTTCATTTAAAGTTAACGACCTAGTACTACTGTCTACGGTAAACTTACCTGTACATGCAGTCACTAGTGTCGGCAGTAGTAAACTACTGCCGAAATACATTGAGCCATTTCGTGTGTTGCACCGCAAGGGTAATGCATACACGATCGAATTGCCACGTAAGATGCGCACGCATCCTACGTTTTACGTGGGGAGGCTCAGTCCGTACTGTCAGTACGAGCCTTCTTCTTCCGATGAAGTTAGCCCCCACGCTCAAGAACCTCCATCAGGTTCTTGAGTTCGCGCTCCAGACGATCCGTCTGGTCGCGTTGATGAGAGACCTTTGAACTCAACCGAGAGATCTCTCCGCGAGCTGTCGCCAGCTCGCCAACGAGGAAGCGGACGTCGCGCTCGACCTGCAGCTGCGAGACCGCATGCTCAGAGCGGTGCTTCGCATGATCAGTCTCGTGTTCCTTGCGGTACTTCCGCAAGAAATCAGACAGGTTGTAACGCCTGTTCCTCTCGTGCGTCAAATCATCGCGCAATTCGTCGATTGCGCGATCCATCTCGTAAGGGTCGAGATGGTGGGCCTGGGGTTCTGGAGGAGGTCTTTCCTCCTCCACCACATCCTTTGGTGGACTCGCACGGTGGTCAACGCTTTCTAGTGGAACGTATTTTGAACCACCGTGAAGATGCAGGATCAAGGACGAGCTACCTCGTCCAATAACGGAGGTATCCATCATCTTGGAACAGCTGGGAGCCCCGCTCCCAGCTGATGATGGATGTGCCTGGTATCGTCCACCAGTATGACGAGACTTATCCGATTGGTCCGAGGGATCATCAGTAAATACGCGCTTTTGGCGCCTGTAGACGGATTGCAAGTTTGCAATCGCGTCACGCATCTCCTCCGAGATGTGTGCCCTTCCCCAGGGCGAACTTAGGGAGTACACATCCCTAGGTGCACGTTGCGAGTTGTCAACACAACTCGCACAAGGATCTCCCCATGTGAGGCAAGGAATGCCTGCCTCACTCGACAAACAGTACAACCGGTACCTGGCACCGGTTGGCGTTCGCTTTTCGAACCTGAGGCGTGTCGCCTCAAGTTTCTTAAGCCACCCTTCTCGTCCAAAATTCGTTACGTTTTGAACGAACTCGTTCCACGCAGCCAAAAGCGAGGCCTTGTCACGCTTTTGGTTGCCATTGTACCATCGATGTCTAAGGAAGACATCGAGATAGAAGTCTCTTCAGTGCGGAAGTTACTCGCGCTGGGATCCAAGCCGTGAAGCTCACCTTACCGAATAAGAGTATTCGATGGTGTTGGCTTGTCTCGCGAGACAAGCCATTGATGAGACGTTCAGGCAAACGCCACGGCTTAAGCTCATCGCGCTTCTCAGTGGTACCCTTGTCGGTACCACGGTCTTCAGTATGACGACGGCTCGCGCCATCTTCATCACGCTAGTGTGAAGAAGCACGAGTCGGCGGTGGTAAGGAGTAATACTCCTCACCACTTTGATCACTTTCATCATCACTGCTGAACAGACTGTGTTGCAACTCACGAGTCCGTTCGTTCGGCAGTGTCCTTGGCGAATACTGAGGCGTCGCCGGTGATCGAGACGCCTCTAGCAGCATTGCCCGAGTCAGACACGTCTGACTCGCCAGAGTAGATGACCTCAATGTCGGGGTCATCATGCGCACGCGGTGCTGTACCGCGTGCACCTGCAGCACCTGTTGCTGCAGGCGAAGAACGAGCAGCAGACGACGAATCGTCTGCCGCAGAAGCTGGCACAGGCACAGACTCTGTGTGCCTTGAGTCACCCCGCAAAAATATGTTAACTATGCGAGGTCAGGTCGAGTTATGAACGGAACTGACCCAACACGTTGTCTCTGTCCCAATGGTGACCAATGAGTGGCCACCATATTTTCGATAGTCACACAGTGACTATCAGATAAGAGGGGGTGATGTAACGGGGCAGCCCGTTGCATGGAATTGTCACTTTAAAGAAAGTGACAAATAAGAATATTAAGTTGAATATTCTTTGAACAATATCACCGATAGTGGTGATATTGGTGAGGTGACCAAAGAGTCTGCTCATTGGTTGATATCTTGATGATATCAACACACCAATCGCCGCAAGACGCGCGCAATGAGTGGTGACGAGACGTCACCATACACTCAGCTAGATCAACATAATTAAGTCAGGTTAAACAGAGAGACAGCAACAAAAGACCTAATTAAATTAATTTAACATTTTTACTTTTCCCTTATCTACGCTTCCTTGTTTGCCTCATGTATGCTTGTCGGGGTACGATACCCATGCTTTAAGTTCACGCAAGGGTGTGCCACATTACAAACGGGGTCTGAAGTACAACGACTTCATTGCTAGAATTTGCATTAAATTATTTATCATCGTTAACATATTATCTTGGCGAAGAATATTGAAGAACCAGAAGATAAAACAAATTCCCCACTTCCTAGTTTGACGAAAACTCTTATGGCATCACCGCACGTTTCCTCCCTGAAATAGGTCTGCATACGACGAAGTCTGTGTTGGAGTGTTGGAGATGGAAGCTCGGTAGACGATCACCCGATGTGCTAAAGTGACCGTCACTGGTTTAAGTGGACGGCAGGCGCGTACCACTAGCAGATGTTGTGACATGAAAAAGATATAGGCCTCCACAAGGATGTTCAAGTTTGATTCATTTAGGTTAAATCAGATAGCTTATTCAAATGTGTAGGGTTTTATAAGAGCTAATTTACTTTCCCATTAACTTCCTCGTTAATTTTTCCTCTCTGCTTACTGTAATCCCAACAATCTGTAGGCAATGAAGCCCTACATAATGCTAAATGAAAACAATAGATTCATTGGGATCTATTGATATGATTATGAGATTTTAAGTAAAGAAAATAAAGAACTGCCCCATTTAATCACGAAAATTGATATTGCCCCAGATAAGTGAAAAACAACCAATGAACCACGTTCTAAAAGACCAAACACATCACATTTATACAGGTTCTGTTTCTGGTTGTAGAGATTCTCAACGCAATTTGTATGAGCACGATGCAACCTACTCAACCCCTCCCAGTAGGTGCTGGCAATTCAGAGTGCAAGTTGCTTAAATTTTATCGTTATGCGAAACCTTGTCACTAGTCTTAAAAGCAGCTTGGTAGGAGCAGCACCATACTCGTCTTATACTAGCTACACACACACAAACGTACACTGTCATTCATTGAGCACCAGCACGCGCGTGATGCAAGCGTTCGTGCACGCGCCGTATCGACTGCAACGACTGAATCTTGCAGCTGCAACTGTTAGTTCGCGATGTCGCTAGACGTAGGAAGGTAGTACATAGCACTATGGTAAAAGGTTTCTGTCATTTAGCATGTGTTATACCTCGATCTAATTTTCCCGTGTGATCCTTCCTGTCCACTCGATCAGCAAATATTGCATATCGTTTCGGACAATGTATCACCTTATGAACACAAAGTCATCGGCCGCATTCACCATCGCCGTCCGGCGCGCTTCCTGCGCGGTCGTACTTACAGCGGAACTCCTTTTTACTCTCCTCCTCAGCCATGACTCACCTTTTGCACTTTCACTACCCGAGGAATTACAGTTCGCACAGCGCCGCTAGCTTAATTACATCGAGTGCCTGCGTAAGCAGGTCCGCGAGCTGATGCTCCGAGCGAATGTACTGCGTCGAGACTAATCCACTTCGCACGTGATCGTAGACGAACTTCATTTGGATGTCGATGTGCTTCACCCGGAGTACCGAAGCCTCGCCCGCCATCTTCTTTAAAGCCGCCTAATTGTCCACGTTGAGCAGCATCGGGAGAGCTGGTGGCTTCCCGATCTCGCTCAGTATCTCGCGGGTGCCGAGTATTTCATGCGCTTGTTTGAAGCCGCGACGAACTTGGTTTCCATCGTGGAGATCGAGACGCCGCCCTAATTCTTCGCCGACCAGCTGATAGCCATGCCGTTTAGGCGGATACCGCCACCGGTCAGCGACTTAAGGTATCACTTGTCAGCTGCAAAGTCAGCATCGGAGTATGGGTCGAGCCGCAGCTTGCTATTGTAGTCCTTGGTCGGCACCATGCGTAGCTTGAACACACGGGTACCTTTCAGGTACCGTGCGATGCGCTTCGCTAGCTTGAAGTCATACACGCGTGGCTGGTGCGTCTGGCGTGTAGCCTTGTGCACGGCGAATGCTATGCCAAATCGCGTGCAGCGCGCCACCCACAGCAGGCTAGAGACCAGGGACTGAAATGTGCTGATGCTCGGTGCACTGTCCTTGCCGGCGACACTAAGGAGCGCGCCGGAGTCTGACGGCACGTCATTGGAGTCAGGACCGATTGGTGCGCGTGTTGTACTAGCGCTCTCGAGTCCGTGCTCGCGCAGCAACTCGTCAATAGCATGCTGCCAGGTCGAGCTTATACTCGCTGCTGCTGTCGATTGCGATGCGCATGCCGAGGAATTTGCTCACATCTCCGAGTTCCTTGATCGACGGGCTGCCGAGCTTGGTGAAGAACCGCTCGACCGCTGCCGCATCAGTTTCCGTAGCGATCAGGTCGTCGACGTAAACGCCGACGACGACCAGCTGTATGCACTTGACCTGCCAGTATAGGCACATGTCGGAGATACACTACCGGAAGCCGGTCTCAAACAACCTAGTGTGGATCAACTGGCTCCAGAGACGACCAGCCTGCTTAAGGCCATTTGGGCTCTTCTTAAGTTGCAGGAAGACCTCTTTCCTGTGCGTGACACCGAGCATCTTGAGCGTGTCGTCGCCGATGTCCATCGCAATGCGGCACTAAGAGGAGAATTTTTAGGTGTGGATCCTTATCCGCCTTGACGTAGGCGTCCGGGATGTCGCCGTGCTTCGCCGGGACACCCCACGTCGCCGCCAGCGCTAGGATTACCTTCACGGTCGACATATCCATGACGGCCGCAATGGTGAGCTGTTAGTCGACGCCGAAAACCTGCTCTTACCCGCATACGATTAGTCGAGTCTTTGAACGCTCGAGATCGCGATGAGCGTCTGTCTTCGTCTTGAAGACCCACTTCTTGTGCAGCGCGTTGCTTCTAGGCGGGCGCTTGATCACGTGCCACACGACTTCGTCCTTCCGAGCTTAAAGCTCTTTGCGCATGGCTTGTTTCCAGCCAGCGCGCTTCGTACTGCGCAGCACTTTACCGTAGTTCCTCTGGTCGCGCTCGTACACGTGTGCCAGCACGCTGTGGCTGCATATTGGCTCCTCCTGATCACCAGTCGTCTGCGCGCGCTTCGTCGCTCCACGCGTCCGATGAGCCGCGCGTGTCCATATATTTGTCTTCTTCTTTCCGCTGAGGATCGCTGGCGTTGTTGCTGTTTTCTTGTCTGTTTAATCCTCGTACTCTTGTGCACGCTACGCTGGCCGTTCTGATCTGCACTGAGCGTCTCGATGTTCCGCACGTGCTGCGTCGTCGTCACCTTGTTCTCCTTCTGGAGAAACACGTGGAATCTCTTGGTCTCGTCGCTGCGCCAAATGATAACGCCGACTTGCGCACGCTGCGCGAATGCGTTCTTGCCCGGGTCTCGATTAACATAGCAGATCGACCCAAATGCGACGATATCGCGCAAGGTCCGGCGCGTGCTTCGAGTTCTCGCTCGTCGGGCTGCGATTGAGGATGTACGCATCTTAAGCGAACGCGTCGCCCCAGGACGTTACAGGCAGTTGGCTCCCAAAATACATGCTGCGCGCCATATCGATTACCGTCCAGTTCATGCGCTCGGACTTTCCATTTGACGCCTAATTCCGCGCCTCGCTGATCTGTCGCGCGACGCCCGTCCGCTTACAGAAGAGGTCGACGTTGGCGTACTCGTCGCCGCCGTACGTGCGGAACACGTGAACGCAACAATCAAACTGGAGCTCGAAGAAGACGAGGAAGTTTCGAACTTCTTCGCAGCCTTATCCTTCGTCGGCGCCAGAAAAACGCGACAGTAATTAGACTTGTGGTCGATAAAGTAGACGAGGTATCAATTTTGCGATCGGTCCTTCGGGGTCATGGGACCCTTGAGGTCCGAGCAGATAACTCCGCCAACTCTGTGGATCGGCGAGTTCGCATCAGTGTCCTTGCGCGACTGTGCGTTCCTTGCCTGCTTTTCTTGAGCGCACGAGATGCAAGTCGACCGCTTGCGGTCCGTGAGCACGATCCCGGATCCAGGGTCCTTCGCCATCCTCTCGACCGAGTCGGCCGCGAGGTGGCCGAGCCGCCGATGGAAGTGCAGCAGCGACCCGATGTGCGTGTCTGCGTTGAGCTCCTCCGTCGCGTCGTCGCGCGTCAGAATCTACATGAGCACGTCGCTTGGAGCCATTCATCGCGAGCTACCGCCACAGTCTGCACGTGCAGCACGTTGTGTTCCATTAAAAGGTCCAACGCAACCTGGTCATCGCTGCGTCTCGCCAGCACGCGCGACTCGCCGTCGTGCTTAAGGCCAAAACCCTTGCGCTCGAGCTTTCCATACGACAATATATCTCGCGACAGCTCGGGCACGAAGTACCTTATAGTGAGCGTGATCTTCTGTTGCCTCCTTTTCGCGAGCCACGTCAGCCCCACACTGCCGACACGTAGCAGTTTAACGGTCTCACCGTCTGCCAAGTGGTATTCTTGATCGTAGTACCGCGCTTTACGAAGCAGGGACGCGTTGTTTACGAGGTGGCGACTAGAAGTGCTATCAAGGATCCAGTGGTCGTTCTCGTCATCGGTTTCCTCGCCGATCGCCATCGTCAGGTCTTGCCTTGATGCTCGCGAGCCGTTGCGGCCTCGTCCTTCGCCGGCAGCGAGCGTGTTACTGCCTATGGACTTGGACCTTTTGCTGTTCCTTATGTCGCCAATCTTCTTGCTGCTACAGTCTCTCTGTAAGAGACCGGACTTCCCACATATGTGGCAGGTGCGCTTTTTCTTGCGCGACGCGGACTCGTCCACGTACGCGACGACCTCCTTGCCTAAGGAGTGTCCCGATCGGGCTTCCATATAGATCGCTTGCGCGAAGTGCGCAAGCTCCTCCGTGTCCACGAGGCAGTCAACGCGGTGCGTCTGGTACCTCGCCATGAGGATCGTCGCCAGCTCTGGCAAGGCGTAGCGCACGATGTTGCCCAGCACTTGCTGCTCTGCGCCGCCCGTTGCGTCGCTAACCGCTAACAAGTACAGGCAGTGCTCCGGCCAGGACCTCTTGCTCTCTTTCTTCGACGTGAAGAGCTTCATCACTTGAGCGGCGGTGATTGTTGTATAAAAAGTGTTGAGCATGCGCTGCATCACGTACGGTAGCGTCTGCAACAAGGCCCACCACGTGTCGACCTGCTTATTGAAGTACCTCTCGGCAGTGCCCGTTAGGTACTGCCCGAGCACGTCGGTCTTCACGATCTCTCTCCACAAAAAACCGCAAGCCTCCTACCCCATGTCGACATGGCGCCAAAACGTCTTGCCCCAGTCGAAGAAGTGTGACCCGAGTCCGACCTACACCTCGGTACCGTCGAACTTGCGTTTGGCCAGCTTGCGCTGCCGCGCGTCCGGCGTGCGGTACGGCATCGCTATCGCCGGTTGCTGCTGCTGCATCGGTAGCGCTTGAGCAGCTGGCATCACCTGTGTCGGTGATGGTGGCTGGTACGACAGCATGAAAGCAGGCGGCTGCGGCAACGGGTCAGCTCGCTGCCGCGGTGCCGGTCTTGCCTCCGTCTGTGGACCGTCAAGCCGAAATGTTGCGTGTCGTGCTGATTGCTCGTGCAGGTCCGCGAGCTCGATCGCGCCTCCGTGAAGTCGCCCTGCGAAGTCCGTGCCGAGCATCGAGCTGAATATCTCGCTTTCGGCAGCTCAACGAGTTCGTTTGTCTTCATCTATGCGCTCTTGTGACTCTTCCATCTTCTGCAGGCGCATGTCAATACCCGTGAGTATCTCGATAACATTTGCCAGTGCGTCCGTCTCCGTGCTCCTTGCGTGAGCGGTGGGAGAAACAGCCGCAGCAGGCGCAACCGCGGTCCTTTCGTGGCCGATTGCCGGTCGCGCCTGTGCCGCGTTAGTGTTGTCGTTTGCTTTAAAGATTAAGCTCATAATCTGTTGGTTCGCGGTGTCGCTAGACGTAGTAAGGTAGTACAGAGCGCTGTAATAAAAGTTTTCTGTTATTTATAATGTGTAATACCTCGATCTACTTTTCTCGTGGGATCCTTCCTGTCCACTCGATCAGCAAATATTGCATATCGTTTCGGACAATGTATGCACCTTATGAACACAAAGTCATCGGCCGCATTCACCATCGCCGTCCGGCGCGCTTCATGCGCGGTCGTACCTACAGCTATACTCCTTTTCAATAGCAACAGCAACAGCAATATCGACAATATCAAAAACAATAGCAACCACAGCATCTACAACAACAACAGCATTTACAGCAGTAGCATCATCATCAATAGCAACAACAACAACAACCGCAGCGCCTATAACAACAGAATTAGCAACAGAATTAGCATCATCAATAGAGCAACAACAACAGCAACCACAGCATCCTACAACAACACAAGCAGCAGCAACATGAACAAAGCAACTCAAACAACATTAATGAAAGCAATAACATTATATTTCACAACATTAGCACAAATTGACTTCGTTTACGGCCGCGACCGATGATACGAGGACGCGTTTGAGTCATCATATCTCGTGTCTGTGCCCGCAACTGGTGGCTGCAAGCGCAGCACGCCCGCGGCAGAACCCTTTCTGCGGCTTCTCAAACAGGGCGGGGGTTGGTCACGGCCGTAAAGTGGAATTCGAAAACGATCAAGGACGCGTGGCTTTATGTGTGCCAAATTAACATAAGTTTACTTGGTCGTGAAGCATTTATCTTATTTTTGTGATTAAATGGGGGTATTTGTTGTATTTTACGATTGAAACCCTGGGCGATAATTTCGTAGTAGCTGCTGACACGAGACTTATTGGCAAATATATGCATGATATCAGTCATCATTATCGCCAATCAGTGCTTGACTCGTGATACGAGTGGTGAGCTGGATCTAGACATACACATGATATATATAGTCCAAGTTTTGCAATTGGGCAGTTTAGTGATGACCTGAATTACAACGACGTCAAAATATCTTTTTACTTTTTACAAAACCTCACCATTCGGGTAATTGGTCTTCCTATGATGCTATCAATGTTGATGTAAAAGTAAACAATATTTACAAAAGAGATGTGTGTTGAACGCGTACCGGACGCGTTTAGGCCTTCTGCCGGGGTCCCCGTCAGTAGTTTAAGCAACCAGGAAGTGGTGTCTTTCTTCAACCTGCACATAACCGACAAAGGACAATCTAGAACTCAGTGCAAGCTACACATTTAACCCACATATTTACCCTATCATGGCAGCTGGAACGTTGTACTGGGGAATGAGTGTCCAATATGACCACCATATTCCTGTGGTGGAGTGGGTCGCCAAAATCGATTGGCGTGACTCCAAACCGCCCAATGTGCCGGACTGCCGACTTGAGGAGGGGGTACTCCTATTCCGCTTGGATTTTAAACTCACCTTGTGTACCCGTTGGCTTGGCGGGTATCACTCTTCGGAGGACGTGGCGATGGAGTTAGATGTCGGTCTTGGTGTGTGTCGACCTTGGGGGCCCCGAGCGGATATGCTTCAGTCGGGGTCCAGTTAGGACAGCCACTCGGTCAACTTGGTTGAGAGTGGACCTATAACCAGAGTTCTCAGGGCTAGTAGCGCCTGGCCTTTGCTTGTCTCAGGGGTGTTAACCGCCTGGCCTTTATGTGTCTCAGGGGTGTCCACCGCCTGGCCTTTATGTATCCTATCCCTTACCACTAGGGTATGGAGACCGCTTCCTATAGCGGGATTGAGTTGGGGGGGTGCTACTCCACGAACCTACAGGCCAATATACTTCCTGGGGTTCTATTTGCACTTGAGTCGTACCAGCACTGTCTATTCAACGGGTGGGCCAAATAGATCCCTGGCCCGGAACAGGTTGGTAGACTTACAAGCTTCTTGGCTCACGAGACGTGTGGCTTCGATCGCAAACTGAGTAGTCTTCAATAATGTCCTATCCTTTAAACTCCTTTACTCTGTACTTGCCTTACGCCTGGACTCACTATGCTGAGTGGTCAGGGACGCTTGATCTTAATAGTCCGGGTCGGCCGATGGATGATCAGGTCGGCCCTTGGGTGACCGAGGTCGCCTTGATCGGCCGTACCCACCAAAGGGAGACCAGGTCGGCCCTTGGGTGACCGAGGTCGCCTTGATCGGCCGTACCCACCAAAGGGTGACCAGGTCGGCCCTTGGGCGGCCGAGGTCGCCTTGATCGACCGCACCCACCAAAGGGTGACCAGGTAGGCCCTTGGGTGACCGAGGCCGCCTTGGTCGGCCGTACCTACCGACGAGTGGCCCGGTCGACCGACGAGTGGTTGAAAACGATCCGCATTGGTGCCGCTCTCAACTGCTGGAACCCAACGGCCGCTTCTCCTCTGTGGCTCTTTGGCTTCCAGTCCCTTTCCGATCGCGAGGCCCCTGTCCCTCCGGTCCATCCCTCCTTGAGTCTACCCTTTCCAGAAAGTTCGCTTTACCACAGCCGCCCCTTGCACTTGCTCAGCCGTACAGCGGTTCGAGCATGAGCACGTCTACGCAGGGACCCGACCCCTCCACTGAGGGTCTATCCTCCACTCCTGCCTCACCGATCCGCGGACACCCGGCCGAGGTCCTTGGCTAAGCAGACGACATTTCATCATTGCCGGTCTCGCCATCGTTGGAGTCGCCCCCCGCCACTTCTGGGATGACACCGCCCCCAGCCACGTCTGCCCCTCCGGTCGTCGCCGCATCTCCAGTCGCTGCAGTCATTACCGCTCCCGTCGAGGTCGACCCGGCCATACCGGCCACCCTCAGCAGCGGTAGTGCAACACCCAGCGTGGTTCCAGTTGATGTCGTGAGGATGCTTCGCCGGGTCGAGGCTTGCGAGAGTCGGCTGGCCTGATGTCTCCCTCCCCACAATACTGGTCGATACGCTGTGAGCGCTTAGAGCGGGAGCTTGGTGACTCTCGTGCACTCGTGTCGCGTCACGACGGGAAGTTGCGGCACGAGATGGCACTGACCAACCACTGGAGGCGCCAAGTCGAGTTTCGACATAGTCGGCTCTCCCTCCTCGTGGCTGAGCTCAGCCACTCAGACTTCCTGACGGAGCCCGTCGAGGGGGGTGCCGACGGAGAGACTAGTCTTCCCCAGGTCGCTGACACTGCACAAGTGTCGGGCCCCGACACCGGCACCCCCCAAAGTGGTCGGCCGCTTGCTTCCGTGATCGGTAAGCGGCCTCTACGGCAAGCTTCTAGCGCTCCATCCAAGACGTCCAAACGAGCAAAAGTCGACTCGTTGAGCACCCCGAAGAAGGGGCCGATGGCTCCGAAAGGTTCGAAGACGGCCGCTTCACCTCTTCCCACGGCTGCCACCGACACAAGCCTCAGCTCGGACAGCGAGCCCATCCGGGCTGCCATGTTGAGGTCTCGGTCATCTTGCCGCCGGCCGAAGGTCGCCTCTCCTACTCCTCTCACAGCTGCGGTTCCAGAGCCGAAAATACCGACACCTCGGTTTCTCTCCAGGGTCCCATCCGGATCGTCTGGATTCGGGCATGAATCTCCCCGTCCGAAGACGGGCGACCGTCCGGTGACTTGCAGCTCTCCTACGTCGGAGGGCGAATATCTTCTCCCGGCAGAGGCCATGATCCCCGGGTCGACGCGGGTGAGAATTTTCACCGCCACTGAAGTGGCGCCCTGGTCGGTGGACTTGGTCAATACCTGGTCCCTGGTCACCATAACCCCGGACGACTTGGGCGACCGATTGGAGTTACCTTGGGGATGGTTCGGCCCACCCGTTGGGTGTCTCGATCGTCCGGCGCGTTGGAAAACTTCGCTGGTCACTTCTTCCATGGTTAAGGGGTTGCTGGCGTCACAGCCTTGGGTGGTTGCGAAGGTCGCTCTTCCCCCAGTGTCGTTAAGACTGGAAGGCTGGTTCGCCGACCTGGCTGGGGCGTATTCCAAGTTCGAGAATGAAAATTCCCAAGCGCTCTGGGAGGCCACCCACTGTCTCTGGATTTCGAAAGACCAAGCTCGCGCCAGCTCCTTCCTGGCTTCGTACTACAATGCTCGGAAGAAACGGCGGAGCAGGGCGACTTTGGCGTGGCCGGAAATTCTTAACAGAATCTTTGAGGGGATGGCGGATCATCGGTGCGACTTGGACATTCTTCTGGACCCCTTCTTCCGTCACCTGCCTTGAGCTCGCCGAGTGGTATACTGGTGTCCGGGATGTGAGGAGGGGTCGGATCCGGTCGACCTACTGGACGCTCTTCAGCTCTCGGACTCTACGTGGCCATGGCTCTCATAGTACCGACTCACCCCAGAGCCCCACCCAGGGACCAAGGTCGCTCGCCTCCAAAACAAGTTCGTTCCTCCTTCGTAGGATAATCCCTCGAATCAACACATTTTTCGTTATGCGGTTCGTGTGTCCATCGTCACCTACTTGCCTGTTACCCCCATTCTATCTGGCGTAACGTCGTCTTAGTCTCTCCTGGCTGTCATAACCGTTCGGCCGACGACCCAGCCGACCATCAGATCGACCCGGCCGACCATCAGATCGGCCGGGTCGGCTTATCAACGGGCAGGCCGACCTATCGACGGGCAGGCCGATCAGCAAACGGCTAGGTCTATCTGGTCGTCTAGGTTCACCCGGCCGACCAGGCCTTCTCCCCACGACTAGTCTTCATGGTTCTGCATCACGTCGAAACGGTTATAATTCGTCACTTCGCGTTCAAACTCCCGTAATAAAGCTCCACAATTCAAGTCCACTTCGTCGACCCACGAGGGATCCGCGTGACCCTTCCAACGGATTAAAAATTCACGCCGTTTCCGACCATACCGCGTCTTTTTGTCGACCCGACTCTCCAAAATCTCTTCGACCTCGTACTCACCCTCCTCCAGTTCACGCGTCCAGCTATCTTTGGGCAACAAGCATTCGTCAAAGTCAATCCGATCGGCCTTGTCAACCGTCAAACGATTATTGGGTCGATCAGGGAACTCCCTGACTCTCTTCATCTTGGACACATGAACAATCGGAAATAGTCTATACTTCGTACCCCTCACCTCCAACCGGACAGCATGTTCACCAACTAATTCCAACACTCGAAATGGACCATGCCAAAGGTGAGCCAACTTTTTGGCGTATCTCTACTTCACCCGATCTAGGTAGAGCCAAACTTGGGTACGTGGCTAGACCTTATGGTCGGCCACTTGTTCGTCATGAGCGAGAACCCGGGCTTGACTCGCCGACCGCAGGCACTCTTTTGCCTGTTCCCTTGCACGCTGATAGTGACTTTGAATGTGGTACCTCCACCTTCGAGCTCTTGCTCCTTTATACTTGGTGTTCACCACTGGTAAAGTCGCTTCTAGAGTGGTTTTAGCATCCCAGCCGTGGACCAAGTAGAACGGTGTTCACTTCCGCACTCTATCGTTAGCCGTGTTCAGGGCGAACGTCAGCCGTTCAGCGTATTCGTCCCAATCCTGCTGTGCCAAATCTGAAACGTACATCTTGATAGACCTAGTCAGGGTCTGGATCATTCTTTCCGCAGTTCCATTTGCCTGGGGTCTGTAGGCCATAGTCGCACGTTGACGCTGAACCACCATGCGATTAAACGCTCGAAAGAAGTCCGACATAAAACTAGGTACCGGTCATGTCGGATCACCTCGCTTTCCCCGAAACGTCGAAAAACGCACTCTTCATATCCTTCGGCCACCGTCTGAGCTGTTCGCGAGGCACTTTCCTTGGCCATCACGTACCCCGTAAATAGGTCGACCCAAATTAATAACTCGGTGTTCCCCTTGTGTGACTTGGGTAATGAGGGGATATTATCCATTGCTATGACTTGGAAAGGGTAGGTCGCCTCGATATTACCTGGGGTTGTTCCTTGAAGGGCAGGCCCTCCTTTTCCCGTCTCGCAATCCACGCATAGACATACATACCGATGTACACTTCAAAAAAAAACCTCCAGTGACAATAACGCCGAATCCGGTAGTAGGTGCGGCCGATCCCTTGGTGGCCACCTTCCAGACAATTGTGGTAATGATGTAATATGTCAGTCTGGAGGGCCTCGGGTATTACCAATCGGGCGGTCAATCCTCGGTCGTCCTCATCGGCCTTGTACCCAGGGCAGTACACCAATAGACCTTCTTTACTGACTTCATAATCTCTAGTATCTTTCTGCACGACTGTGCTGATTCGGCCGACAGGCCGCCCAGATCCCCTTTCAAGTATGCTTTTAATTCCACAATCCAGCTCTACTCCTCCTGAGCCTTCCGGATGCGTTCCATCCTCAGCTGTTGTATCCCATTCTCTTGCCTCGTGTCACTGGATATCTGAATAGGTGATCTGGATCGGGTCACTGCAAATATTAATGCTGTCCGACTCGGGTCCCTGGGAACCAACAGCTCCGGCAACCGATTTATTTCTTCCATTTCGGGTCACTCTTCCTTCGGTATCGACTCGACCCCTCCTTGCCTGTGCAACGCTTCACTAGCCAGTTGGTCTGCACTCTGGTTCCAGTCGCGTTTCACGTGAAGTATCTCGTGAGAGGTCCACGCTCGAAGTTTACTCAGAGCTTTCCCCTTCAATGGGGTTAGTCCTGCAGCCTTACAATCAATTTCGCCACGCATCTGTCGAACGACCAGATTGGAGTCTCCGCAAATAATTGACCGTCGTCGTTCCAATGGATCCAGCAGCATGCCTTCGTACTCAGCCTTATTCACCGTAGATACCTTAAGATATTTCGAGGCGGCGCTCACTATCGACCATGTAGGTAAGCTCCATACCACCGCGCTACATGATCCACCTCCTTGTTTCACGCGAGCCGACCCATCGAAACTCATCACATATAATTCTTTATGTCCTTCTACGGTGGGCGGGGGCAAGTTGACCTTGTGTTTCGCCTGTTTCTTAGGCGCAATGGCCGATACGATCGAGTCCACGCTCTCACGAGGGGTAATACTAGCTGCCAACGCCCCTAGTACCTGGTCTTCGCCCTTCTTACACTTGACTATCTCTTATGTCCACTGAGACAAGAGAGCCGACCAATTCCCCGAACGCCCCTGTAACCCGGAGGATCTCACCAACCAGGCTAACGTCGAGTGTCTTGTTAATACCTTGAGGGGTCGGGTGACCAACATCGTAAAACAGCTCTCCAGAATTCGTAATAAGGCCAACACCTCCTTTTCCACAGTACTGTAATTCAATTCGTTGGCCTTGAGAGTACGGCTCGTAATTGTCACAGGCATAAGAGTACCTTCATGGTTCTGCACCAATGCCGCTGATATGGCCCACTCACTCGCATAAACAATTATCACTACTTCTTTCGCAGGGTCGAAGTGTCGTAAAATTGGTGCGGTAGCCATCTTGTTTTTTAGCATAGCAAAAGCTACTTGAACTCGAGACCACTTCTCATCGACCTCATTCGGGGTCAATTGGTGGTCTGCGTACTTTAGCTTACTACGCCACACGTGAAAATCTACCTCCCTTAGCTCATACAAAATTGATGCATAGATTGCATAGTCCTCGATGAATCGGCTGTAGTAATTCAAACTTCCGAGGAACGACTGCATGGCCTTGAGCGTCGATGGTAGCGGTATGTCCACTAGCGCTTGAGATCCTTAGGATGGGCCTCCAGACCGTCACTCGATACCCTGTGACCGAGGTATTCGACCCTTCGACATCCCCACGTACTCTTGACTGCGCTGATCGATAAATTCCAGTGGTCGCACACGTCCAACAGCCGTTCCACCTTGTCACATAGCACGCTCCAAGACTCGGCCGATACCAGTTATTCGTCTATGTACGATCTACGACCCAATATCGAAGGGGCCGACCCTGTATCCGGTTCTCCTGACACAAATAAATCCTCTTGGCCTTCCGAGTCGGCCCCTGGGGGTATACGCAAGAACCCATACAATGCGTTTTCCAGGAGCAGCTGGTAGATCTGTGGTGCGTTCTTGAGTCCGAACGGCATTCTGAGCCACTCGACCAAGCCCAATGGAAAGACAAAAGCTTATATTAATCTTGCCCTTTCCGTCATGCTGACCACCCAGAAACCACTTGCCATATCGAGAGAGCAATACCACAACGCACTATCCAAATCTTCCAGAAGCTCATTAATCAGTGGCACGGGGTAGACCATAAGTTGCGTTAGGTCGTTCACCAACCGATAGTCAATGCACAACCTGATGTCGACCCCATTCTTCTTCACGATAATTACTATTGGGCTGGCCCACGGTGAGGTGGATGGCTGAATATTCTTCGCCGACAGTAGACCCTTGATCAAGTCGGCCAACTTTTCTTTGAACTGGGGGGCCACTTTCCGTACGCGTTGCGCGATCGGCCTAGCGTTCCCACGTCTATATCGCATATAGCACCACGAGCAGCTGGGGGTAAAGCGTTGCCTTTTCCCATTAACAGGTGCCGCTTCTTTCAGATAATTTGCTTCAAACGATCCACTTCCTTAGGCGAGTTTCCATTCGGATCAGGTATCTGAATATCCTTCAGCTCAATTCCTTCGGGCGAGAGGTCCACCTCTGGTATGACCGCCCATCCCTGGCTTATTTCTTCAGCCCAGAGTTCTCCGCTTTCAAACGTACACACTTAACATCAGCTTGGGTCACATCTTCGTTACTCGCTCTTGCTCCCATGTCACTAACTTCTCCATGTAAGGTTTCGATGGATCTCATCGGTCCAATGACCGTATGTTCGGTCGGCCGAGTGATCGTGGGTTCGACTGGTTGAATGTATAGGGCTCCGTCCTCGGGAATGTTACCTGCCGTTTCTTCGCCTGTTAGTGACCCATCTACTGGCCGCTGTCGAGACGCGACGTTCATAACTGGAGCTACCTCTTTTGACCGCTGTAAAATATGTCGTGGAGTCTCATACTGGGGTTTATCCACCAGTGGCCCTTCGTCGATCTCCGTCAGGTCTTCCTGATGGTCGTCCTGGTCACAAGTGGCTTCATATGCTAACTTCCACCACTCGGCGTGTCTTCGAGAGCCTGCCGTAACGAATCCCAGTGTTCTTGGTATTTGATCCCTCGCCATTACTATACCAATCCTAGTATCCTCATGCAGCGTTAGCATTTGTGGGCTGACGTTGGTTACTTTTAAAAATAGACGTCGGCCTACCCCTCGGTTCACCGTGGTGACCCATCGTTCTCCTCTCGTCACCCACAGCACCCTTTTTTCTGAGGTCGACACTTTTACAGGTACTTCCACATATTCGCCCACCGATAGCTGTGTAAATTGGCCCAGCCTTATATCAATCACTCTGCTACCGTACAACGTTCGCCGGACTGCTAGTTGGACTCGCACTTCATCCGGGAGACAAAGCGCTCCTCCCCCCAGATATAATCGGATACCGGCTGGGACCATAAAGTCCATACCCAGAATCGCATCTTGGCCCACCATAGGGCCGACCCATACCTTGAAGGTGTACACCAAGTTTCCATTTAAAGTGATCTTGATGCGGGTGCGTCCTTCTGTAGTGTGTACCGCTTCCCCGATACCCACGCATTCTTGTCTTGCATCTTCGTCGATCTGGCAGCCTACCTTACGAGCAAAGGCGATATCCAAAATGGATATCTCGGCACCAGTGTCAAACAACAACTTTGCGCGGTCATTGTTTACCTTCTTAGAGGCCTTGGTCTGCTGAAACCATTTCGAAGGGGCATGACTTTTCCAGTACCCCCTGGATTCACCTGGTAGCAGGTCCAATTCCATCACTGCATCCCCTCGTGTAAAACCATTAGGATAATCAAGACGAGCAACATGAACCACAGGGTAGCTTGCGACCTTCGATATAATTCCGATCTTCTTATCTCTGTGATCTTCCTCGACACATCTTCTCCACGGCGGTACCTGTATCTCCTTCGGAATCCTTTCCACAAATGCAAACACATGACAATCAGAACGCTCGGCTCGTACCTGATTTAAACCTGGCGAGCGTTCTAATTTAACACCTTCTCCACCTTCTCCGGCAACATCCCAGCGTGCTTGGTCGGGTTGTACCATTGACGGATCAAGTTATAAAAACTCTTCCATCGGGCACTTCCCGGCTTCGTGGGTCTCTCCGCACTCCTTGCACACGAACAAGCAACGATCCGTCGGATGGCCTCTCTTTCCACAGCGGTCGCATGTGAGACGCTTCCAGCAATCCAAATCACCATGCTTTCTGGATCCACAATGCGCACATCTCGGGTATTGAGCGGTCGGTGGCCCTCGAGGTCCCTGGTCACCTTCTTGGCGATGGTATTGGTCGGCCTCCCGGGCTGGTCGGCTTCTTGGGCCCCTCGACACAGAGTCCTTCTGGTTTTCCATCGCCATCACATACATTCGTCTTAGGTCACCGTCGTCTCCTGAGCTATCCGAGCCTGACGCTTCAGAGCTCGATTCTTCCAAGGTCGCCCGGACCGCATGTACCGACCGACGGTTTACCTCCCTTGGTCGGTCTGGGGGCACAGGTGCCTTTTGGCGGAACTTGCTCGACCCGAATAGTACCTTGCCTCGACGCGCTTCCGTCCTTTGCCTCGCTCTCAACACGTCTTCCAATTCATCCACATCCGCCAATAGTAACATCGTGAGCTGGTCTGCCAGTTCTGGGTCATCCAGAGTTTCAATATAGTGCTCGACATGTTCTTTCTGGATCTTGGGCGGCCCGTCTTTAATCTTGATCTTCGCCCTGAGCCCAATCACGTTCAGTCGGTACAGGTAGTCCATGGATGACTCTTCCGGCCGCTTCTTCGCGTGGTAGTATTGGCGGGAGACTGGCACTCCCAACCCGCAGCATTGCATCTGGAATTCTTGTGTGACGTCCTTCCAACTGGATCGATTCGAGCGGCCTAGTTGCCGGTACCAATTTTGTGCTGGTCCAGTCAGCAATCCAACGAAAACCAAACACTTTTCATCGTCAGGTGCTTGGTCCCTCGCAAAAGCCGTTTTGACTGTGGACAGCCACGAACGGGCTCGGTTTTCGTCTTGGTCTCTTTCGTGAAATTCTTTGAGATCCGATGTCGCTGCAAGCTTGATGCGAGGGATCATGCCGGGTATCTGTCCCGCTGCCGCCGTCGCAATTCTCGCCGCTGGTCCCTCCAGATCCATATCGTCCGGGTCGTACTCACACGTGCCGACCGATTCCATCTCCACATCTGTCCGAGTTTGTTGGCTTGACACTTGCGCTCGGCCCCTTGGTGCTTCTTGAGCTGCGGCCACTTGGGCCCTTTGTATTTCCGCTGCCACTCTTTCATCTTGATGTCCTTGTTGAACCTGTTGCACCTGTTGTTCTTGTAGAAAACGGGCCATCGCCGCGTCGAAGTATGTCTGTAGGTCACCTACCATATTGGTAGGCACATCCCCCCCAGCATCGTCGCCACGTAGCGGTGGAACCATTCCGGTATGCCCATGCTGCCTTCCCATTGGGTGAAAATCTACCCTTTCGGGAGTTTGGAAATTCCCCGGGTGGACAGGTGTCGGCGGATTCTGGACCGGTTGAGTGGCCCTGTCGCTCTGAACGCGAGCCTGTAGCATCGCAGATCCTGCCGGCCCCAGTGGCATCCGGGCACACTGGACGAGGATGGAGGAGTTACTTGACGACTGCTCCTCCGCGTCATGGTCGGCTGATGGGAGCGGCGGGTGACGTTGCTTACCCATCGGCGGGTCGACCCGTGGTCGCACTGGTGGTGGGGAGTCGAAGTCGTGAAGGGTCATCAAGCTGTCACGAGACGGCGTCGTCATCGACGGTGTCAGCGGTACGTTGTTGGGTCTGGTAGTCCCCACCAGGATAGCTAATCGCTTGTGCATCTTGTTTAACAGGCTTGTGATGTTGCCGAACCCTAGGTCGAACAAGGTGTGCGGCTCGAACTGGCCCGCCACCATGTTGGTCTCGCGAAGGAGGGTGACTAGCGCTGTGACTGCCTCTGCGACCGTCTGGGGCTGAGGCAGGGGTGACAACGGTCCCCCTAGCTGACCCAATAACCGGATGGCGAGGACTTTAGCGACGGGGTCGCTCTCCAGGAGGGCGACCAGCTTTCGGCGGTGGTAGGCCATCGTGATTGCCTCGTCCGACCAGGATGGCGGTCCTGTTGGAGCAGGGTCCCTCGACTTGGAATTAGCTGGCGCCTTCGTTTTATCGCGGGTCGGCTTGGACTGGGCGGCCTTGGCGACTTTTGGTGTCGGAGGCCCTGGCTTACCGTGTTTCACGGTTGGCCGATCTTCTGACTCGGTCGATGGTCCTGAGGTGTCAGAACCCATCGAGTTGGTGTCCCCTGACGCGTTCATCCTGGCTTTCTGCGGCTTGGACGTGGCGGCCGCTGGGGTTTGTTGTTTTTGGGACAATAGCTGATCGGTTTTCACCGTCAGCTGATGGTCCTCAGGGGCATGGTAGGTACCATGACCCAGGGCGTCCTCAAAGAGGACGTAGGGAGGGTATTTAGGTTTATCTTCGATAATCTCGACCTTGACCATGTTGACCGGACCCCTCCCAAGGTCCGGTCGGCTCTTCGACCCTTTGTTTTTGTGTTCGTGTTTCACGGGCGGTCGGTCTTCCCGTGCTTCTTCGGTCTTCTGTTCAACCTTGACCTTAGCGTCTTCTTCATCTTGGGACTCGCGGTGAAATCCCGCGTCTTCCGAAGATCCGGGCACGCGCACCATTGTGGTGAATTGGGTCGCCAAAATCGATTGGCGTGACTCCAAACCGCCCACTGTGCCGGACTGCCGACTTGAGGAGGGGGTACTCCTATTCCGCTTGGATCTTAAACTCACCTTGTGTACCCGTCGGCTTGGCGGGTATCACTCTTCGGAGGACGTGGCGATGGAGTTAGATGTCGGTCTTGGTGTGTGTCGACCTTGGGGGCCCCGAGCGGATATGCTTCAGTCGGGGTCCAGTTAGGGCAGCCACTCGGTCAACTTGGTTGAAAGTGGACTTATAACCAGAGTTCTCAGGGCTAGTAGCGCCTGGCCTTTGCTTGTCTCAGGGGTGTTAACCGCCTGGCCTTTATATGTCTCAGGGGTGTCCACCGCCTGGCCTTTATGTATCCTCTCCCTTACCACTAGGGTATGGAGACCGCTTCCTATAGCGGGATTGAGTTGGGGGGGGGGTGCTACTCCACGAACCTACAGGCCAATATACTTCCTGGGGTTCTATTTGCACTTGAGTCGTACCAGCACTGTCTATTCAACGGGTGGGCCAAATAGATCCCTGGCCCGGAACAGGTTGGTAGACTTACAAGCTTCTTGGCTCACGAGACGTGTGGCTTCGATCGCAAACTGAGTAGTCTTCAATAATGTCCTATCCTTTAAACTCCTTTACTCTGTACTTGCCTTACGCCTGGACTCACTATGCTGAGTGGTCAGGGACGCTTGATCTTAATAGTCCGGGTCGGCCGATGGATGATCAGGTCGGCCCTTGGGTGACCGAGGTCGCCTTGATCGGCCGTACCCACCAAAGGGAGACCAGGTCGGCCCTTGGGTGACCGAGGTCGCCTTGATCGGCCGTACCCACCAAAGGGTGACCAGGTCGGCCCTTGGGCGGCCGAGGTCGCCTTGATCGACCGTACCCACCAAAGGGTGACCAGGTAGGCCCTTGGGTGACCGAGGCCGCCTTGGTCGGCCGTACCTACCGACGAGTGGCCCGGTCGACCGACGAGTGGTTGAAAACGATCCGCATTGGTGCCGCTCTCAACTGCTGGAACCCAACGGCCGCTTCTCCTCTGTGGCTCTTTGGCCTCCAGTCCCTTTCCGATCGCGAGGCCCCTGTCCCTCCGGTCCATCCCTCCTTGAGTCTACCCTTTCCAGAAAATTCGCTTTACCACATTCCCAACAAACGAAGAAACAAAGCTTCAACCGACAAGGTGTAAGACCCCTACAATAATGTCAGTGTATGCCGGTGACTCGACACTTCGCGTACCATATAAAATATCAGCCTCTTTAATATGTGCAAATATAAAACTTACACTAATAATGCAAATTTTATCCTAAGTCCTTTCTGTTCGCATAGATATCGCGCACATTACGTAATTCAACCACATCGCGGTTTTACGGTAATACCATAGCGATGAGCAGTCGTTAGTGCCCGAGTTCATCCAATGTCGTGTGGTCTACTTCTCAACCATATCAAACAAAACACTATACAATCATATAAAGGTCAGTCTACAACAATAACAAGCTTAGTAGAAGGGAAGTAAAGCTTCATATATAAAAAATCAAGTTTTTAATATCTATATGTCTGTATTACTTAGCCTATATCACATAACGACACCTCCATGTAGCTACCCAATCATCTATATTGCGCGCTTCTAGCAGGTTAGTCGTAGATAACAACCTGTATAAATCAATGAGTGGAGCAGTGTAATCTCTTCTCTTAGTCGGTATCTTAATAGCAATTCTCCAAGTTTTGAGGTTCAAGTGCAAGCCCAGTTATAGATTAGCCCGACCTCATTTGGATGACTATTTTGCGACGGTTTGACAGATGGGTAGAAGATAATTTTTTGTGTATTTCATCCTCAGAATTTTGCAAAGCTAAAGAGTAACATATGTACGAGCCACGTGGAGCCACCATGCGATGACAGCGGATGAGACGGTTATCATTTACAACTTGACATGGTTATGTTCCGATGGCGTTGAAGATGCGAGTTGTAGTACGACCACGAAGAGTAGTTTACTCTCTCTCTCTCTCTCTGTGCATATATATATATATATATATAAATAGAGAGAGAGAGAACTCGTAATGTGGTCAGCTTTCTCACACGTTTAAGGACACCATAATAGTCAAAAATCCATCAAACAAAAATATTTGATCTTCATCCGAAAATCACAATATGTATTTGAAAGCATTATAGGTACAAAAAAATTCAGTCACCCATTTGTGACGTCGTTGACATGTAACGATCTCACACCGTAACATCTGCGCTCTGTAGGATGCGTAGAAGATCAAGTGTAGAAATATGTGGAAACTAATGTTCTGCGCATCAAAAATATATTTTAGTTGGCGGTGCGCCCGAAAAGGTAGATGTGAACTTCATTTTTCTCTCGAACCCCATACTCTTACTTTTATTACGACGCTGTAGTATACGCAATTACCATTCACCTTGGTAATGAGCTGTCGTTGCAACTCAACTTGGATTCACTGTAGCAGTCGATTTGTCCAAATAGTCGCGCAGGTCCAAGAGTCGTGATTTTTTCCATCAAATTCACCTGCTACTTAGAATTTGATAGACAGGATTATTTCTTCGTACGGCATGAGACACCTCCTCAAAACGTAGTTTTTTGTATCAACAACGATGATAATGCATTCACCCATTTATTTGATATCCATCAAGGACATATTTACTACAGGATATGAGCCAAGTTTTGCGAGATGGTCGGCAACGAAGGAACGTACCATTCAAGCCACTTTCGCTACATAAAAGCGATGTACATTGCCAACACCCAAACTTAGAGATCGACTGATACTCTCTGTACCCGCGCATCGTTCAAAAATGATCGCAAGGCTCCACAACTTGGAAGCAACATATCAGCCATCTCGTTTGTAATTTTAAATCAAATACCGATCCCGACGACCTATCATCCCTATTCTGTCAGACGATCGCGAGAAATATCAAAGAGACAGCTTGGCAAAATGAATTGATTAGAGCTTTCCGATTGACGTACTGAATTTTTTACCAAGTCCAGCTCGTAGGTGATGATGCGGATCTGTTTGTTTGAAGCAGCAAGACATTTAAATCATTATCCAGCCCAGTCGACGTAATTATTTAAAGTATAAACGGTTTCAGTGTAGTGTTACGATTTTCGGCCCAGCTTGTGATGACTCTTAATTTCCGCGACATTTTAAGTGCGTCACCTGCTTCGGACGCAAGGTATCACAATATACTTATGCCGGAAATTTCATTATGTCTGAGTCGATTAGTCGTTTCATGCTAGGTACGTGCATGCATGAAGAGGTGTGCTGGGGTGATTGAAGCGACGGTTAACGACTTAGGGCCTGCCGTACTCTAGCTTCGATCAGCTTCGGCTGCAGGAAACCGCTTGGATGAACATGAGCGATAGAGGGGCAAGACAGAAAACGTAAGGGCAAGAGAAAATGACACAATCTTTTTATTGTGGGGCTACAGACACTCTCTATGACACTATTACGATTGCCAGCTACCATATCATACGTAAGACGACCGTGAGAGAGCTTGGATATTGACAGGTTCGTAAGATTGTGTGTAGTCAGTTTTTCCTTAACACATTGTGGCACAAGCGTGGCATCATAGATATTATCTCGTTGATGGAAGATGAAGCACAACGAGCTTTTTGTGTATCCTCGCTTTTCGGTGGGGAGGTCTGCGATACAGAGTCGGTTAATTTTATTTCTTACATGGTGTGACACCAAGCGTGAGACATCATAGGTCGGAACCCTCCTTTCCATTGAAGATGATGATAAAATACATATTGTATAGAATATGTTGAGGTGCATGCTGTTATATGTAACACTTTACCATAAATCTTAATTATGTTAACTACGCTGTCTATGTTCTGGAGCACAATTCACCACGTGAAAACTATGAGTGCTTATCTCCGTTGAATATTATGACCGTAAATACATCTAACCTACTATGTATTGTTTGGTCCGACTTGTCATGTCTGAATGTATCCTGTCAAGGAGGTTCTGAAGGTTTACGATTCATGCTCCTCTATGTTGTGATAAAGTGAAGAAGCCTACGGCTTCGAAGTGACGCTGCGTAGTCCCTGTACAGTGTCCACAACGCGCTATGTTACATTCATTACGTTGCTAGATAAAAGGCCACCACGATCTTAGCCGACGCTTTCACTAACACGCGAGGGTCGGAAAGTTCTGGACGTTATTTCCATATCTCATGCGCATGAAGCATAAATCATATGCCGTGGCAAGAGTGTAGGGGCATGTGTTACTGGCAGATACCAACGCAGTACACAAACAGACTGAAATATCTGCTAAATTAAGTCAGTCAGCGAATTGGTTAAATGGTAAATTTCGATAACTGAGGGGTAGACTGGAGCAGAAGAAGACGCCATATGCAATGCGAAAGCCAAATTATGTCTTACATACCTGAAACATGCCTACGACTAATTTGATACCATGCTGAGTGACTCCTTGATTGATAGCATGCATATGTGGGCCTAAACAAGCGTCTAATTGATGAAGGCAACATAAATTTTACAATCAGGTTTACTGTAGTGCAAAAAAGATTTTTTTGGTAATCTGCTGAAGAGGAGGAGCCTTGGTCATTGATGCAAGCAACACTTGGACACTTGTAACTAGGCTACATCAGTCTGCTCATTATTTTGTCTCACTATCCTAATGGACGTCCAGGTCCGCGTCAAGATAAATTGAAGGATTTGGTGGCGAACATGACGGAAGTTTTTTTTAATGTGTCGTTGACAGTAAATATGGGTCATAGGTAACATTGTCATACACATTTTAAGAGTTACGAAATAGTAATATTGAACGAAATTTCTGTCGAAGGCAAAATCTGGCACTTATCCGATCATAGGTTGACGCAAATAATCATAGCAACCTCGATTGTTGATATCTACAAGACATGCACAATGATTGGTGATTAGGTAGCTCAGATTATCGCAGCCTGGTTAGTTAGTAAAGACAAATGTGCATAATGTAACCGATATAAAATTACATAAAACTACGATACTACTGTTCTCTACTACGCGTGTTCCCATAGTAGACTCATCTTTCTCCGCACGTAAAGTGTACGTAAGATTTGAGGCACTTACCTACTTTGTCATCAGTAAATGGTAGATCGTTTTTTGTCAGTACACGCGGCGTTTGCCCCAAGAAGTAATGCTGCAGCTAAGCGCACGATCTGAGCAAGTATTCTGTGACAAAGAGTGTAGATATTATGGTAAATCTTGGTCCTCGATATGCGTTTGCTCAAAAGTGCATGAGAGGGCATACAAGAAATAGCGTAATTAATGGAGTCTTAGTCAAGATTCAATCGATACTGTTGGACCGCGATGATTTAAGAGATAATTATTGACATATTCGTATGTATGTTCTATTTTCATCACCCGTTTTTATATCAGGTAATTTCTTTCATGCGTACCGCTGCACACGGATACTTTTTGATTGAATACGTCAAGACATCCATTGAATGGCTATATCATTCTGCTTCAGGTGTCGCCACGTATGAAACAGAAATGGTAACACATAGAATGCTGGAGTTGATGACGTTGCTCAGCCAACGCTGTAACTAGCACTTAGCATCTAGCACTAAAGAATGCTAGAAATCCTTTGGAACGATTTGCTTGTACCCATGCAAGTATAACGAATTATCGAAAAATGCATGACGGACTAATTAGCGTTGTAAAAGACCAATAAATTTTAAGTAGTTCTTATGGGAGTGTATGTACACAATATAATCGTCGCACGTACAACTATCGAGTCACCATAACAGTTCTTATATTATATGCAAATATTGAACTCGTGAAATCTCGGCGTACTGTTCATGTTTCCGTTAGGCGGTTCCTGTAATGCGGCGACGGAAGGATAAATGTTGAACAGGGGCATACGATTGTTAAAGCGATGGATACGCATTACCTGTCAAATGCAAATGGTCTTCGTGGTCTTGCATACCAGTGGTCCAAACGATCTCACCCGACTACTTTAAACTTCCTGCAAAGCACACTTCGCTCCCGAAGAAGGCAACCATTACGCAATTACAGTCGCTAGCTGGCAGAATTATATCAATAACCTCGAACTCGAATAGGTGTCGCATCTGCGATCCACAAGGCCAGAGGTGACGCTGCTACCACGCACAGATCACTGGACACTGGAAGCTGGCCAAGCCTGGGTACGGTGTCAGGGGCAAACGTGTAACAATTTTCTATATGGAGGCCGATCACGGCCCACAATTTCCACTACGGGTCGTGTCATGCACGGATGAGAACTTTGCAAACGAGCTAAAGGATAAAAGGTAGATTAGCGCTGGTACTCAGTTCGCAAGCAGAATAATTGTTGCATTTACTACCACAAAAAGACCTCGGTAGCCGTATCGACAGCAGAAAACGAGATTTTTCTGCTGCTACCAATGTTGTGGAGGTTATACACGTTAGAATCTCATCATAAAGATTGGTATGCAGCTCTAAGCGACAAAAGCGCTGCGAATTGACAGCAAGCCAGCGACCCATCGGTGCAGATTGCTTGTCATGTGATCAGTATAAGCGAATGATGTCACATTATATGAGATGGTACTATCTGCGCGCAGATAGTATATATCGCGCTATACCATGAAACTCTGACCCTCGGATGCATCGCGCAAGTAGAGCAAATCTAGAAACAATCAGTAGATTGTGAAAAAGTCCAGAATCCAGCACCAGTTCTGAGACGAGCCCACGCAGAACACGAATAATGGGTACCACACTATATGTTTGTGTTGTGTACTGGTAAAGTTAGATCCATAAGCGAAACATGCATTAAAATTACTAAGATGTCTCTCAAAATGACGATGATCGACATGTTATAGATTTATGGTACCAATTTACTGTCGAGGGAGGTCATTTTACAGACGGGCGCCGCTGCAACTATGTTTATACAGGACTAATTTTTTAATCATAATCGACCGTTCAAAGACAAAAGGTGCAGTGGTAGGAGCATAACGTATGTGTGCCCACAAGACGGGTGCCCATGGGAACTCCGCATGAAGAGGCGGCAGCAGAAGAATGCATATTTTGAGCACAATATTTCGACGCTAAACCATGTTCACTCGCATGTGTGCCTCGCGACCGCCAAGCCTTCAAGACGGCGAATCAAAATTCTCTCTACTCATAATGCTGCGATTTGAGGTGACAAGGGCATTAAGCGCAAGGAATTTGTGGCGCTAGTCCGCTTTCGTAACATAACTAACCTCCAAAAGTATCAAACCGAGACCTACGAAGCCCAAGAAGAGGTCATTGAAGAGATGGAAGACAATG
The DNA here is from genome assembly GCA_947650285.1 of Hyaloperonospora brassicae. Taxonomy (NCBI): domain Eukaryota; phylum Oomycota; class Peronosporomycetes; order Peronosporales; family Peronosporaceae; genus Hyaloperonospora; species Hyaloperonospora brassicae. The sequence goes on from CANTFL010000017.1 coordinate 139,876, forward strand.
AAAATCGTCTTTTGAGCTTCTGGGTCGGCATATGATTGAAATAAGGAGCGCAAATCGATCCAGCACTGTGGCTCTCTAAGTGGACCAAGAACCCCGATTTCCCGCTTGTTCGTGGCCTTTGAAGAGTCTGCTAGCAGTCACCTTCATGATGTCTCGTAGTCGGCTTCGATGAAACGCATTCGTGACATCACAAATACAATGGTGTTATACTTTCTCAAAGTGATCGAGACGAGAAGGGACAAAAAGCTACGTTGTTCATTGCCTTCGTGAATGTGGAGAGTAAGGACAACATTTAATGGTTTTTAGTCATTGTATATAGGCTAGAATATATTCAGTAAAGGTCGCGATATTAAGTTATCGTGGGAAGATACAAGATGCCGTAAAACTAGTGTACGCAACCACACAGCCTCCAGATTCGATTCTGTACCTTGCACATTTTGTGCAATATCAAACGAAATTTTGATTGTTCTGGTTCTGAATTCGAGATTGCTGTGGAAATAATTCAACTGGCAGAAGATGATATCGACTACGACTCTGCTCTATCGGCGGTACGAAAAAAGTTGGAGATGATGTTGCCGCATACATGGGGGATATTGATCCCATTTATTGGACTCTATTTGCGAATATTCAAATGGAATTTATTGATGAAAATATGAATGTCAAAAAAATTTACGACGTCGAGCGCAGATTCGGCCACTAGCACGCATCACTAAGACCGTCTTGCACCACCAACGAAACCATGTGCTCGTTTCGGGTGGCGAAAAATTAACTTTGTCAAAAACGATAAAAAATACCATGCTCGTCCATGGTATGTGTGACGCAGCTCCTCTAGAGGCATTAAAATTGTATCACAGGCGACTATGGAACTTTTTGTATGCGGCAAGATCAAATTAATAAATGGTCAGCAAAAAAAATTACTGTGACCCCTTGTGTGCGGTCTACCAAAAACAAACATCTGCGGATGGATATGAAGTCGCGCGTTCGTCCTCCACTATATAGTTTGCCTCGAAACAAGACTACTCTAGATATCGGCGCATTAATTTTTAAGCTGCAAGTTGCTCATGTTCAACTTATATGCGAATGAGGTCACCTTACCGCCGCCTTGTCACCGTATTGCATGTTACTGGTTCACAATCGACATAACGACAGCTTATCATCGAGTATACCTGGTCAAAAAAATTGAGCAAGACTTTTTGGAGAGGTCGATTGAATTGGTTGTCAGCACTAGAACACCTCTAGCGATGATAAATCCACCACCGTATTAAAAAAACTGGACGGCGACAAAAACTACGTGTCAGTAGCTCTGGATATTTGTCCAGACACATACAAATGCCGCTATTGATTTCAAGTGCGGCATAACAAGACAACATGTCAGCGACATGCGACTTCGATGGAACAAAAGAACAAGCAATATTTAAGCAAAGTGAATTGACTTAAGTGGCCCGATAAACCTTGTGAATCCGGCGTCAGTCTTCGTGACAAATACAGTGATGTCCGACACAATCTCAGACGAATGCCACCTGCATGGATTTATTGCCCTCATATTCAAATGAACTTCTTTGCATAGCTTTTACAACGAATGAACACAACAATAAATTTGCTACAAAGTTGCTTATACACGCTTGCTATATATAATTATATTGTAGAACCTCATTGCTTAAATGTATTAGAAACAAAATTCTTAAAACATGGCGGGTGAAAACTTTACGGCACCTGAAATGACACGTGCTTCTACCAGCAATTCTGGACAATGCTTGCTTCGATCATGGGGCGTCCTATATGTTGCTTCCACATGCATATTACATCGCGCCTTCCGTCTGAGCTCAGCGCTCAATGATCGCGCCATTATGGCGTAATTCCTCGCCTTCTTCTCGTTTCGCATCTTGCTCAGCCCTCCTATCCGACCCCTAGTGGTAATACAAGTAGCAACGACGTCAGAACGACTTCATACGTAAATCAGGACTGGCACTAACTCTTCGTTATCGACTTGCAAAGAATAAAAACGAGGTCTGTACGATCGTGATAACGTCCTTCCTATTACACGTTGCAGGCATTAAACAAACAGCGAGATACAGTATATAAAATAGGGTTACAACAAATAAAATTGCGGAGTACGTCAACATTCGTTCCTATTCCCCGTATGATTGATCGTCTGCAATCTGCTGTTCGCGCACTGCGTCCCCTATCCTGTCACCTGGACAGAAATTAAATTAACTCATTAAAAGTTTTTCCTATCACGTGCATATAAATTAACACCCAGTCTTATACCCTGTCAACACAAGATTTGCTTCCCGCGAGGATGAGATATCCGACACCGGGAAACTCAGAGGCCTCCGCCCTCCTTCGTAGGCGCTTGTTGGTCGGCAAATGAGCAATGAGTTTTCGGTTTGCCGAAAACATTGTGCCCAATGAGATCAAAATAACGGCTCCTTGAAAAATGCAAAGTGTCGTAACTAATCACGCAGTTTTATACAACCTGGTGGTTGGGCATTGTGCGATCCCCATTCTATGTGTCATGCGTGGGTCCGTCTCAGGACTGTTGCTGAATTCTGGACTTTTGCAAAAAACTACTGCTCGATTATGGATTTGCCCGAATAGGTGAATATTTGGTACATTATACCAATCATGTTTCGAACATCACTACCCAGTTTTTTTTCTTTTTTACGCGCAAAAATACCTTTATTATGATTTCAAGTATGGATTGAATGAGCTGCGTGATCAATGTTCTACAGCGTCGATTCTAAGTAAGCAAACCCACACAAAGACAGCAAAACGTTTTGCGCCAACCCAGTCCAACCCATCTCAATTCATCTGCGACAGTCACGACAGGATGCTACTACGATCAGTGCTCGTCTTTAATAATGCTTCTGACTGATCGTCGCACATACCTTGCGTTCCTTATCGAACACATATTGTCAGACACTTCAAAATTCGTACCGCGAGTATGGTGGAGTGGTGATCGCTCAATTTATTAGTCGATCCCAACTCTCTACTGGGGCCCGTACGACCGACTAAAGGAGGGTGTACTCCGGTTCCGTGTTCTTGATTGCCTCCCTCACCTTGTGGACCCGTCGGTGGGGCGGGTTGCACTCTTCCAGGTGGACTCGTGTCAATGGAAAACTTGACCGTGTTTGAGATGGGGTCGAGGTTCTATCACGGTGTGGAAATCTTCACAACACGATCGGGGTCGGCGTGATCACGTGGAATTCGTCACGCGATCACTTGTATGCTTGTGAGGTGCTCGATATGAGTCACCCTGATCTGTAACAGATCGCCTTGTCCAAATGTAGACCTTGATTCGCGAGCCTTCTGACCACTTGAGCCGTCTCGCGATCTTAGTTCCTCAACGACAAAGGGTTTCCTGCGTCCAGTCGCAGTCGGGGTGTTGCTTGAGAGATCTTGATCCCTGGCCAAACAATCCAGGGATATCACTTGATTAAAGTATGTAGACCTTTCCTTGACGTCGGGCGGCCAATGGTCCACCCGGAGGAGAAGTCGAAACGTGTACTTTGAAGCAAATTGAACTCTGTTTAATGTTAACCAATCAAACCCAACAAGCCTGTACCTATCCCCATGTCTTGGACATCGTTTGCCACATGTCGCTCTCTCTAGACGATAGCGATCTTGTACTTGCGTGGCCCACACCTGGTATACTTGTCTGATCGCGATCACATACCTGATCACGATCTCCATCGCCTCCTTGATCGCGATTGCCTTGCTGATAGCGGTTCCCTTCTTGATCGACTGATCGCCAACGTTACCTTCCGCCTCATACCTTGACCCAAGATCGCAGGTCCCAACCTGCCCGATCTGATATCCATTTTAGTCTGAATGTCCAATAGACGCGATCTGACCAGATGTGGGACTGGGCAGCCAACCGTTAACTGGTTCGGACATAACGGAAATGCGATCAGTTCCTCTACAGCGAATTTCCATAGTCGCTTTACCACAGTCGTCACCTGCTCAGTTAGTCGCCACACAGTGTTGATCTGACTGCGCACTTATCTTTTCGCTTGGTCAGTCCCTCGTATTACCATCATATCCTCGATCGTTATAATCCTCGTTAACCATTATTGAATCGTCTCCATGCTTCTGCTTCTATTCAACCATGCACAAACAGGTTACCCTCCGTCCAGATCGCTCGCGATCAAAGGTCCAGTGATCTGATGATCGCGATCAGATCGACCACCATCCAGATCGCTCGCGATCAAAGACCCACTAATCTGATCACCGCGATCAGATCCACCGATGCTGATCACTGGCGATCATCAATACTTCTTGACCTTCACCTGCGCGATCACGTCGGTAAACCTTCGATTGCCATACTCACAACATCTACCGCCTTTCCACCTTCTTATATAACATTCCTGTATGTGACCCCAAGTCAACGACCTGACCCTCACTGACCCGCATTCCCCTCTTCATGCGACTGCATCACTTCAAACCGATTCTTCCGCACACGATCACGATCCCATTTTTGTATCAACGCTTCACAATTCAAGTCAGCTCTTTCCACCCACGACGGATCATCATATCCTTTCTAATAGACTTTGAACTGTCGGTGCACCCTGCCATAACGTGTCCGCCGTCCTGATCGCATGTCCGCTTCATTTCCACTTCGAAATAGTCTTCTGCCAGTTTGCCTACCCAACGGATCTTCTGGTATTAAAGCTTCGTCGAAATCAAGTCGATTCGCTTTGCTTATTCTCAGTTGCTCTATCGGTCGATTCGGAAACATTTGTACGAGTTTCAGCTTCGACACGTGAACAATTGGAACTACTTGGTAGGGCTTACCTGCTATTTCCAATCTCACCGCGTGATCCCCGAACTTGTCGATCACTCGGAACAATCCATGCCACAGATGTGCCAGTTTCCAAGCGTACCCCTCCTTCACGCGATCCAGATCTAGCCAGACTTGCGAACCGCTGCATATGTCCAGTAGATCGCGATCCTGATTATGCTGATCAGCGCGATCTTAAATTGCTTCCTTCAGTCGACTGTTCACCGTCGCTCTCGCCCGTTGATAATGGCGTTGTATGCCAACCCCTCCATCGTCGTGGATCTCGATCTCGTGACGCGGTACCCCCTTGAGGTAATGTGGCTTCTACGTTCATCGGGGATTCTAACTGTGGATCAAATAAAATGGGGTGTCACCGCGAATCCGATCGTGTGTGGTGTTGATCGCGTATGTCAATCGTTCGGTATATTCATCCCAATCTCTCTGGTTCTCGTCCGAAACATTCATCTTTATCGCTCTAGTTAACGTCTGTACCATGCGCTCTGCTGTGCCGTTCGCTTGTGGTCTATAAGTCATAGTATCTCGTTGTTTCTGGCCCACGATCCGATTAAACGCACGAAAGAAATCAGACATGAATCCTGGCTCTCGATCGTGACAAATTGATTCACTTGCTCCAAACCATCTGAATACACATTCTTCGTAATTTTACGCGATTGTTTGTGCGGTCCGAAATGCACACGCCTTCGCAACCACACATCCAGATAACAGGTAGACCCAGATCAATAACTCTGTGCTACCTTTAAACGATCGCGGCAAAGAAGAAATATATTCCATCGCTAGAATGTAAAAAGGTACGTCGCTTGTACGATACCCGGCGAGCCACTTTTATCGCAGGGGCGGCCTTTACCTGTCTCGCAATCCACACACTCTCCCACATACCGTTGCACACTTCGATACAAACCTCTCCGGTGAAACTTCGCCCTGATCCTCTGGTAAGTTCGACCTATACCCTGGTGGCCGCCCTCAATACAGGTATGATAATGATGTAAAAAATCCTGCTTTGATAGCTATGGGATCACCAACCGGCACATCTCCACGCGATCTTCTGACTTTGTAGATGATCAAAGACAAAAGCGCAACAACTCGTCCTGATCGACCTCATAGTCCGGCGCGAGCAGGACACATGATTTTGCGTCCGCTGATGCAATCGTAAATACGTCTCCAGTCAAATAAATCTATAAGTAATAGACTCAACTTTCTTCATCCTGCGCTTGTTTGATCTGTTCGATTCGTATCTGTTGTACGATCGCCTCTTGAACATTTTTTGGCGAATGGCGTCGTCGTGCGGCAGCACGGGTAATTGCAGCTACTTGCGCCCTCTGATTCGTCTTGCGGGGTAACAGTAACTCATCTAGCCGTATCAGAGTCCCTATATTTTGGCGATCTTGGTCATCCATCACTATCCCACCTTTTTCTTTCCGCAGAGCTTCACTTGCCAATCGATCTGCGTTTGCGTTCCGATCGCGTTTCACATGTAAGAAATCACGTTTGGGCTAGAATCGGAGTCTGTTCATCGCTTTATGTCTCAGCAGTTGTAGACCTGGCGCCTTGCAATCGATCTCATCACGCATTTGCTTTATCACTAAATTTAAATCTTTACATATTATTACCCGTCCCCTGGTCTGATCATTTAACATATCAAAACATAAAATTTGTCTTCTACACTTTGCTTCGGTGATCGCTTGATTATAGACGAACTCATATGCGGCAGCCACAACCTTTAACATGGTTATCTCCATAATTTGCGCTGCATGCTCGACACCCATCAAAAATAGCCACCCAGATATTTTCTTGCTCTTCGACCGTAGGTGGAGGCATACTGATCGTTTGTCGTGGTTGTTTATTTGGCGCAATCGCGATCAACATCTTATCCACTTCCTGTCGAGGAGTTATGCTCGCTGCCAGAGTACCCAGTATCTCATCTTCACCCTCTCACATCGACAGATCTTCAGTGTTTAATTTGATAACAATGCAGCCCATCGTCCTAATCTTCTATTGAGACCGATAGATTGGAGCGACCTTGCTAAGGTTAAATAACGCGTCAGCACAGTGATCTCACGAGACACCAGCTTGGTATAGCATATATCTAGCATCATTAGCAATGCTAGTATCTCCTTCTCTACCATGTCATAGTTAACTTCGTTGGGCTTCAGTGTACGGCTTAAATAAGTGACCGGCCAGTACACTTCCTCATGTTTCTGCAGCATTGCCGACGACACATCCCACTTGCTGGCGTACACCACAATCACTGGCGGTAGATCCGGGTCAAAGTGTTTCAAAATGAGTGTAGTCGCTATCTTTTGTTTTAATAAAATGAACGCGATCGTTGCTTTCTCCCAGCGACTCCTGCCTTACGGATCCTGATCGCCCTCAGCGATTAAAATGTGATTCCTGATCGCCCCAGCGATTGACTGTGATTCCTGATTGCCCCCAGCGATTAGGTGTGACTCCTCATCGCTTCCAAGAAATTTATTGCGATTCCTGATCGCCTTCAGCATATGGGTGTGATTCCTGATCGCATCCAGCAATTGGGTGTGAATCCTGATCGACCTCATTAATTGGGTGCAATTCCTGATCGACCTCAGCAATTGGGTGCAATTCCTGATCGACCTCAGCAATTGGGTGCGATTCCTGATCGACCTCATCAATTGGGTGCAATTCCTGATCGACCTCAGCAATTGGGTGTGATTCCTGATCGCCTCCAGCAATTGAGCGTGATTCCTGATCGCCTTCAGCAATTGGTTGTGACTCCTGATCGACCTCAGCAATTTATTGCGATTCCTGATCGCCCTTAGCAATTGGGCGTGATTCCTGATCGCCTTCAGCAATTGGGTGTGACTCCTGATCGCCCCAGCAATTTATTGCGATTCCTGATCGCCCATAGCAATTGGGCGTGATTCCTGATCGCCTTCAGCAAATGGGCGTGATTCCTGATCGCCTTCAGCAATTGGGTGTGACTCCTGATCGACCTCATTAATTGGGTGCAATTCCTGATCGCCCATAGCAATTGGGCGTGATTCCTGATCGCCCTCAGCAATTGGGTGTGACTCCTGATCGACCTCATTGATTGGGTGCAATTCCTGATCGACCTCAGCAATTGGGTGTGATTCCTGATCGCCTCCAGCAAATGGGCGTGATTCCTGATCGCCTTCAGCAATTGGGTGTGACTCCTGATCGACCTCATTAATTGGGTGCGATTCCTGATCGCCCCCAGCAATTACGCGTGATTCCTGATCGCCTTCAGCAAATGGGCGTGATTCCTGATCGCCTTCAGCAAGTGAATGTGACTCCTGATCGACCTCATTAATTGGGTCCAATTCCTGATCGACCTCAGCAATTGGGTGTGATTCCTGATCGCCTCCAGCAATTGAGCGTGATTCCTGATCGCCCATAGCAATTGACGTGATTACTGATCGACCTCAGCAATAGATTGTGATTCCTGATCTCCCCCAGCAATTGAGCGTAATTCCTGATCGCCTTCAGCAATTGGGTGTGACTCCTGATCGACCTCATTAATTGGGTGCAATTCCTGATCGCCCCCAGCAATTGAGCGTGATTCCTGATCGCCTTCAGCAAATGGGCGTGATTCCTGACCGCCTTCAGCAATTGGGTGTGACTCCTGATCGACCTCATTAATTGGGTGCAATTCCTGATCGACCTCAGCAATCGGGTGTGATTCCTGATCGCCTCCATCAATTGAGCGTGATTCCTGATTGCCTTCAGCAATTGGGTGTGACTCCTGATCGACCTCAGCAATTTATTGCGATTCCTGATCGCCCATAGCAATTGGGCGTGATTCCTGATCGCCTTCAGCAATTGGGTGTGACTCCTGATCGACCTCATTTGTTGGGTGTGATTCCCGATCGCCTCCAGCAATTGAGCGTGATTCCTGATCGCCTTCAGCAATTGGGCGTGATTTCTGATCGACCTCAGCAATTAATTGCGATTCCTGATCGCCCATAGCAATTGGGCGTGATTCCTGATCGACCTCAGCAATTGATTGTGATTCCTGATCTCCCCAGCAATTGGGCGTAATTCCTGATCGCCTTCAGCAATTGGGTGTGACTCCTGATCGACCTCATTAATTGGGTGCAATTCCTGATCGCCCCCAGCAATTGAGCGTGATTCCTGATCGCCTTCAGCAAATGGGCGTGATTCCTGATCGCCTTCAGCAATTGGGTGTGACTCCTGATCGACCTCATTAATTGGGTGCAATTCCTGATCGACCTCAGCAATCGGGTGTGATTCCTGATCGCCTCCAGCAAATGGGCGTGATTCCTGATTGCCTTCAGCAATTGGGTGTGACTCCTGATCGACCTCAGCAATTTATTGCGATTCCTGATCGCCCATAGCAATTGGGCGTGATTCTTGATCGCCTTCAGCAATTGGGTGTGACTCCTTATCGACCTCATTTGTTGGGTGTGATTCCCGATCGCCTCCAGCAATTGAGCGTGATTCCTGATCGCCTTCAGCAATTGGGTGTGACTCCTGATCGCCCCAGCAATTTATTGCGATTCCTGATCGCCCATAGCAATTGGGCGTGATTCCTGATCGCCTTCAGCAAATGGGCGTGATTCCTGATCGCCTTCAGCAATTGGGTGTGACTCCTGATCGACCTCATTAATTGGGTGCAATTCCTGATCGCCCATAGCAATTTAGCGTGATTCCTGATCGCCCTCAGCAATTGGGTGTGACTCCTGATCGACCTCATTGATTGGGTGCAATTCCTGATCGACCTCAGCAATTGGGTGTGATTCCTGATCGCCTCCAGCAAATGGGCGTGATTCCTGATCGCCTTCAGCAATTGGGTGTGACTCCTGATCGACCTCATTAATTGGGTGCGATTCCTGATCGCCCCCAGCAATTACGCGTGATTCCTGATCGCCTTCAGCAAATGGGCGTGATTCCTGATCGCCTTCAGCAAGTGAATGTGACTCCTGATCGACCTCATTAATTGGGTCCAATTCCTGATCGACCTCAGCAATTGGGTGTGATTCCTGATCGCCTCCAGCAATTGAGCGTGATTCCTGATCGCCCATAGCAATTGACGTGATTACTGATCGACCTCAGCAATAGATTGTGATTCCTGATCTCCCCCAGCAATTGAGCGTAATTCCTGATCGCCTTCAGCAATTGGGTGTGACTCCTGATCGACCTCATTAATTGGGTGCAATTCCTGATCGCCCCCAGCAATTGAGCGTGATTCCTGATCGCCTTCAGCAAATGGGCGTGATTCCTGACCGCCTTCAGCAATTGGGTGTGACTCCTGATCGACCTCATTAATTGGGTGCAATTCCTGATCGCCCATAGCAATTGGGCGTGATTCCTGATCGCCTTCAGCAATTGGGTGTGACTCCTGATCGACCTCATTAATTGGGTGCAATTCCTGATCGACCTCAGCAATTGGGTGTGATTCCTGATCGCCTCCAGCAATTGAGCGTGATTCCTGATCGCCCATAGCAATTGACGTGATTACTGATCGACCTCAGCAATAGATTGTGATTCCTGATCTCCCCCAGCAATTGAGCGTAATTCCTGATCGCCTTCAGCAATTGAGTGTGACTCCTGATCGACCTCATTAATTGGGTGCAATTCCTGATCGCCCCCAGCAATTGAGCGTGATTCCTGATCGCCTTCAGCAAATGGGCGTGATTCCTGACCGCCTTCAGCAATTGGGTGTGACTCCTGATCGACCTCATTAATTGGGTGCGATTCCTGATCGCCCCCAGCAATTACGCGTGATTCCTGATCGCCTTCAGCAAATGGGCGTGATTCCTGATCGCCTTCAGCAAGTGAATGTGACTCCTGATCGACCTCATTAATTGGGTCCAATTCCTGATCGACCTCAGCAATCGGGTGTGATTCCTGATCGCCTCCAGCAAATGGGCGTGATTCCTGATTGCCTTCAGCAATTGGGTGTGACTCCTGATCGACCTCAGCAATTTATTGCGATTCCTGATCGCCCATAGCAATTGGGCGTGATTCCTGATCGCCTTCAGCAATTGGGTGTGACTCCTGATCGACCCCAGCAATTGGGTGTGATTCCTGATCGCCTCCAGCAATTGGGCGTGATTCCTGATCGCCTTCAGCAATTGGGTGTGACTCCTGATCGACCTCATTAATTGGGTGCGATTCCTGATCGCCCCCAGCAATTACGCGTGATTCCTGATCGCCTTCAGCAAATGGGCGTGATTCCTGATCGCCTTCAGCAAGTGAATGTGACTCCTGATCGACCTCATTAATTGGGTCCAATTCCTGATCGACCTCAGCAATTGGGTGTGATTCCTGATCGCCTCCAGCAATTGAGCGTGATTCCTGATCGCCCATAGCAATTGACGTGATTACTGATCGACCTCAGCAATAGATTGTGATTCCTGATCTCCCCCAGCAATTGAGCGTAATTCCTGATCGCCTTCAGCAATTGGGTGTGACTCCTGATCGACCTCATTAATTGGGTGCAATTCCTGATCGCCCCCAGCAATTGAGCGTGATTCCTGATCGCCTTCAGCAAATGGGCGTGATTCCTGACCGCCTTCAGCAATTGGGTGTGACTCCTGATCGACCTCATTAATTGGGTGCAATTCCTGATCGACCTCAGCAATCGGTTGTGATTTCTGATCGCCTCCATCAATTGAGCGTGATTCCTGATTGCCTTCAGCAATTGGGTGTGACTCCTGATCGACCTCAGCAATTTATTGCGATTCCTGATCGCCCATAGCAATTGGGCGTGATTCCTGATCGCCTTCAGCAATTGGGTGTGACTCCTGATCGACCTCATTTGTTGGGTGTGATTCCCGATCGCCTCCAGCAATTGAGCGTGATTCCTGATCGCCTTCAGCAATTGGGTGTGACTCCTGATCGCCCCAGCAATTTATTGCGATTCCTGATCGCCCATAGCAATTGGGCGTGATTCCTGATCGCCCCCAGCAATTGAGCGTGATTCCTGATCGCCTTCAGCAAATGGGCGTGATTCCTGATTGCCTTCAGCAATTGGGTGTGACTCCTGATCGACCTCATTAATTGGGTGCAATTCCTGATCGCCCCCAGCAATTGAGCGTGATTCCTGATCGCCTTCAGCAAATGGGCGTGATTCCTGATCGCCTTCAGCAATTGGGTGTGACTCCTGATCGACCTCATTAATTGGGTGCAATTCCTGATCGACCTCAGCAATCGGGTGTGATTCCTGATCGCCTCCATCAATTGAGCGTGATTCCTGATTGCATTCAGCAATTGGGTGTGACTCCTGATCGACCTCAGCAATTTATTGCGATTCCTGATCGCCCATAGCAATTGGGCGTGATTCCTGATCGCCTTCAGCAATTGGGTGTGACTCCTGATCGACCTCATTTGTTGGGTGTGATTCCCGATCGCCTCCAGCAATTGAGCGTGATTCCTGATCGCCTTCAGCAATTGGGTGTGACTCCTGATTGCCCCAGCAATTTATTGCGATTCCTGATCGCCCATAGCAATTGGGCGTGATTCCTGATCGCCCCCAGCAATTGAGCGTGATTCCTGATCGCCTTCAGCAAATGGGCGTGATTCCTGATCGCCTTCAGCAATTGGGTGTGACTCCTGATCGACCTCATTAATTGGGTGCAATTCCTGATCGCCCCCAGCAATTGAGCGTGATTCCTGATCGCCTTCAGCAAATGGGCGTGATTCCTGATCGCCTTCAGCAATTGGGTGTGACTCCTGATCGACCTCATTAATTGGGTGCAATTCCTGATCGACCTCAGCAATTGGGTGTGATTCCTGATCGCCTCCAGCAAATGGGCGTGATTCCTGATCGCCTTCAGCAATTGGGTGTGACTCCTGATCGACCTCATTAATTGGGTGCAATTCCTGATCGCCCCCAGCAATTGAGCGTGATTCCTGATCGCCTTCAGCAAATGGGCGTGATTCCTGATCGCCTTCAGCAATTGAATGTGACTCCTGATCGACCTCATTAATTGGGTCCAATTCCTGATCGACCTCAGCAATTGGGTGTGATTTCTGATCGCCCATAGCAATTGAGCGTGATTCCTGATCGCCTTCAGCAATTGGGTGTGACTCCTGATCGACATCATTAATTGGGTGCAATTCCTGATCGACCTCAGCAATTGGGTGTGATTCCTGATCGCCTTCAGCAATTGAGCGTGATTCCTGATCGCCTTCAGCGATTGGAATGTGATTCCTGATCGCCCCAGCGATTGACTGTGATTCCTGATTGCCCCCAGCGATTAGGTGTGACTCCTGATCGCCCCCAGCAATTGGGTGCGATTCCTGATCGACCTCATTAATTGGGCGTGATTCCTGATCGCCTTCAGCAAATGGGTGTGATTCCTGATCGCATCCAGCAATTGGGTGTGATTCCTGATCGACCTCATTAATTGGGTGCAATTCCTGATCGACCTCAGCAATTGGGTGTGATTCCTGATCGCCCCCAGCAATTGAGCGTGATTCCTGATCGCCTTCAGCAATTGGGTGTGACTCCTGATCGCCTTCAGCAATTGGGTGTGACTCCTGATCGACCCCAGCAATTGGGCGTGATTCCTGATCGCCTTCAGCAAATGGGTTTGATTCCTGATCGCATCCAGACACTGGGTGCGATTCCGTATCGACCTCATTAATTGGGTGCAATTCCTGATCGACCTCAGCAATTGGATGCAATTTCTGATAGCATTTATGGGAATTATGACACAGCCGAGTTCGCCCCGCAACCTCCACTGTCCTTGGGGCGTCATACTTGACGAATCTCATGGAAATCGTCTTCTCGTAATTCGTACAGTACCGATGGGTACACTTAAAATTCTTCGATGAATCGAATGTAATCTTTGAGGCTTCCCAGAAACGATTGCATCGACCGTAAGGAGCGAGGAATCGGTATGTTTACTAATGATCCAGGATCCTTTGGGTTTGCTTCGAATCCAGCCAAAGATACTTGATGACCCAGGTAGTCTACCTTGCGTCGTCCCCAAAAGATCTTAGCCAGACTGATCGATAAATTTAATTGATTACACACGTTCAACAATAGTTCCACTTTGTGGTAGAGAGATTCCCACGATGGGGCCAGTATCAGTATATCATCGATTTATGATCTTCGACCAAGGACCGACGCCTCCATGTCAGAATCCGGTTCCCCGTCGGTAAACACGTCGATAAGATCTGGTGATCCCGAAATGATCGTAGTTGGACGTGTACCAATCTTCAAATATCCATATAACGTATTGTCGATCGGCCGTTGGTAATTTGCGATGCGTTCTTCAATCCAAACGGCATCCTGAGCCATTCAAATAGGCATGATGGTATAATAAACGCCGAAGTTTCTCTGGCTCGCTTCGTCATTTCCACCACCCAAAAACCACTTGCCATGTCTAAGAAACAGTACCACATGGCTTTATCCATATCCTGCAGCAAGTCGCGGATCAAAGGCATGGGGTAATCCATCAATCTCGTCAGCTGATTCACCCGTCTATAGTCGATGCATAAACGAATATCTTCTCCATTCTTCTTTATGATCACCACGATCGGTGATGCCCACGGAGAATTGGACGAGCGAATTATCTGCGCCGTCAATATTCCCTTAATCAGATCAGCTAGCTTCTCGCGAAATTTGGGAGCGACCCGTTGCACTCTTTGTGCGATCGGGTTAGCGCCTCAGATATCAATATCACAGACCGCTCCACGAGCCGCAGTCGGTAGGGCATTACATTTGCCGATTAGCAGATGGATATTAGCCCATATTAGTTGTCGCAACTTCTCTTCATCACTTGACAGTGGCTCTCCTGGGTCGCCCACTTGAATGTCTTCTAAAGATATCTCGGCCGCAGGTATAACTACTTCCGGTAAGATCGCCATGTTCTAATCGACATCCTCGGCAAAGGACTCTCCACTTTCGTTACGATACGTCGGCTCGGTAAGCGGTTCCACCCCCGTCTTTTCTTCTCCGATCACCACGACGTCATTCCGTTTCACCAGTCGATCGAACTTTTCCTGTAACGCACAATCTATGATCGCACTCCCGTCTGTCTGACAGCGGGACTCTCCTTGCAGCAAACCGCTGATACCTCACCCGATATCTATTGCATCGACCATATTTCCTTCAGGGTTTGACTCCTCATGCCGATCTTGTGACTGATCACCCCTCTTGCACCCTTGGGTCGTAGCGATCAACGAATAACTTTCAGTGGTAGACAAATATCTCCCTCGGGCTGCATACAACGCTCTTCTGGGGACCTCGCGATCTCGTCTGACTAGTTTCTGGACTGTTTATGTCCGTCACCATCCATGGTAGAGATCGCGTCTGGTTGATCGATGGATCGTCTCTGTCACCGATCAGGCTCCTCGCAATCGATACTCCCTGTCACGGTCGGCGTCACCACTCTGCTAGATTTCTTTGACATTTTTTGCACACGCTCATCGTCTTGCGTCTCGTCATTTGTATGTTCCGTCCCAAGTGCCTTGATCAATCTTTGATCACTCTTCATAGCGCGATCATTGTTTCCAATCTCGTCTATGTAGTGCATCAAATCTTCGTCGATCACGTTTTGATCAGGTTGTAACTTGTCAGCACTGCAGTCGTTCGCCTCTTTTTTCTTCACTTCTTGGCGTTTCAATATCTTTCTCGGCGTAATATATGATCGCTGATCAACCAATGGCCCTTCATACTTTTGGAGTGAGACTCCTTCTCAATCACTTGTAGCCTCGAACGCTAATGTCTGCCACTATTTATAACGTCTCGACCCCACAGACACGTACCCGTGCGATCGGGTTATCGTGTCCTCTACCAACCACAGCCCCAATGGAGTTCCCCAGCGTTATATCACCTCGCGATCACATAGGTTTGTGAGCTGTAGATAGTTGATCCTGCCAGGCCCGGTAGTCGCAGTTGGTACCCACTCCACGTCTCGTCTTGCCCACAGTTTATCTCTGGGTGGCGCGATACCTATCCTCACTTCTGTTGGTTTGCCGGCCGGTATAACCACGTGTCGATCATTCAGGTTAATTTCTTGAATGGTCGATCTGTAAAGTGGCTTACGCCCCGCTAGACCAATGCGGACTTCATCGGGTAGACATAGCGTTCCGTCCGCCAGATCCAAGCGAATCACCGCCAGAACCATGAAATCCATACCCAGTATAGCCTCTTGACCGACTTGATCACCGACTCATACGTCGAAATAACACACTTGTGAACCGTCTAATTTAATCCTGATCTTCGTGCGCCCAATTGTCATGTATGCATTTTCCCCTATGCCGACACATTCTTGAGTCTGGCTTTCGTCGATCATGCACCATACCTTAAGAGAAAAGGTGGTGTCGATGATTGACACTTCAGCACCGGAATCAAAAAGCATAGTGGCCTTCTCATTATTGATCTTGCCAATCGCTTTAGCCTGCTAGAACCACTTTCCAGGGGTGTAGTATTTCCAATACCCACGTGATTTCCCTGGTGCAAGATCGAGCTCCATCTTCACGGCTGAATGGGTGTATTCATCAATTCGTTGCACACTTGAAATCGACGGGAAACAAGTTGAATCAATGCGTATATTAGCGATCGGATAGGCCTGACCGTTAACTTCTTGATCATTCGCTTGTTTCTCAACGAATGCATATATGCAGAGCCTAGAACTCTCGGCTCAAAACAGATTCCATCCTGTAGAGCGTCCTAGTTTAACATCCCCTCCGCCTTGGGCGGAAATATTCCTGCGTGCTTGGTAGGCACATACCATTGGTGCATTCGATTGTAGAGCTTTTCCAAAGGGCACTTGATACTCTCATGCACTTTTCCATAGGCTGTACACGCGTAAAAACATTTGTCCGATGGATTTCCTTTACGGCCGCACTTCTGGGAAGTCAATCGCTTTCAGCAGACACGATCATTATGCTTGATCGATCCACAGTGAGTGCACGGTTTTGATCGTTCTCCGTGATCGCGTAACTCCTCCCTATCAGCTTCTTCATGCGGCATACGATGATCTTGGTTTAATTGCACTAAAGTGGGGACGGTAGTTGCACAAACTCTGCGCCGGTCCACGTCCTCTTCCGATCTGCTTCGATCCGACTTCAAACTGCTGCTCTCGTTTTCCACCCCAATCGCTTGTACGGCTCGGGTTGATTTTGACGGCACCTGATCAGCATTAACTTTTGATCGCTGATGAAACTTTCGTGATCCCATCGACGACGTCGTGTACCGGTTTTCCATCCGCTGATACGCACGCAACGTTTCTTCCATGTCGTTGGCGTCCGACAATCCCAGTAGGTTCAACTTTTTCGCTAATTCGCGATCGTCCAGCGTCGAAATAAAATGCTCCACATGTTCACGCCGCGTAGCATGTCTTCCTTCATCTATCGCGACCTTGGCTCGGATCGCTGCCATATTCAATCAGTGTAAATACTTCAGCGGGGTTTCATCCGGTCGTTTGCGTGCGTGGTAATACTGTCTGGCATTTGGCACACCGTACTTTTCATTTTTCACCATGAAACCTTCCAGCAGATCTTTCCACGTGCGACGAGTCGTGCGACTCAGTGACTGTGCCAATTCTGTGCCGGTCCCGTCAGTAGATCACCTAACACCAGGCGTTTCTCTTTATCTGGTATTTGGTACCTTAGGAACGCCGACTTGACCTTGCTAACCCAGCTTTTGGCGCGATCTTCGGCTCGGTTTCTGCCATTGAATTCATTCAGCTCGCCGATCACCGAGAAACAGATACGCTGGGGAGACGGACCTAAATTTATTGAAACTTCTGCAGGCGCCATTAATGGACGCCTCAGGTCTTCCCGATCGTATTTGTACGGGGTATGTACTCCGTGATCGCCAAATTCTGATTGACTTTGACGCGATCCGACCGAATTCATCTCCACATTAGGAAAGTATGTCTCTCGCGCTCTAAAAATTTTGATCGCTTGACTTGGGTAGATAGCTTGACAGACTTGACTCAGCTGCCCCTATTGGAATTGCTCCATTGCGTTGTCAATGTAGGAAAGCAGATGTCCTTGTAAGACCACTGCGTCATCTCCGGTGGCGCATATAGCTGCCGATCGCGGCTCAGCCCTGATTCCTTTGGCGCGATCATGTAGATGAGCGGAACCAATGGGGCCTAGTGACATCCGTTGAATGTCGATCGAGGCGTCTAAGTCGAACTGGGATTCCACTAAGGGATATTGCGACGATCCGGTGTGGTATTTCTTCGTCAGGTCCGCGACCATGGTACTCGCTTGATATTTAATCTTGGCTTTTCCTGCGAGAGGAATCAGCTTCTCGTACAGCGATCGACATGCGCAGGTAATTTGATCTTGGTTAAAATCCAACAACATTTTCACATCGATCATCTTTACCACAAATCCAGATTCACGCAAAAGTCGCATGATCCTATAGATTCCTTCCAGCATGTTTGATTCACTTGCCGGGGTCGATACCGGGCCTTGAATTTCGTCGATCAGTTTTGGCTTCAGCACTTGGAGTACTAATTCGCTTTACAGTAGATTCTTGAGAATATTCCACTCGTACGTATCGGCCAGTTCTTCATATTGCCATTCTTCTATCTTGATCTCTTTATCCACGATTTTGAACGGCTTCGAGATCTTGTTCTTAACTTGATCACGTTGATCGGGCTCGGTCGTTGTTTATTTTACCCTCACAGTCCTCGTTCGATCTTTTCTCGAGATCGCGGGTGTAACTTTGGGCAACTTTTGCTCGGGGTTTTTTTAGCCGATGGGTTTTCACCCTGCAAACCATGCTTTGTAGCACGATCCGCGGTGGTCCCCGATGGGACCTCAGGAGGGGGTCGAGGTTTTTCTTCCAAATCTAGCGATCGATTTTTCTCGTTTATTTTCTTGTCTGTAGAGCCCCTCCCAGAACTCTGATGAACTGGGAATCTTTAAGGCTCACGCGTCTGTGACGATTCCTTGGCCTTCGACGCTTCCAACTTAGGTTCAGTTTTTATCTCCACATGTTCACTCAGGGGTTCACGGTGAAATCTTGAGTCACCAGACGATCCGGGCACGCGCACCATTGTGGTGGAGTGGCGATCGCTCAATTTATTAGTCGATCCCAACTCTCCACTGGGGCCCGGACGACCGACTAAAGGAGGGTGTACTCCGGTTCCGTGTTCTTGATTGCCTCCCTCACCTTGTGGACCCGTCGGTGGGGCAGGTTGCACTCTTCCAGGTGGACTCGTGTCAATGGAAAACTTGACCGTGTTTGAGATGGGGTCGAGGTTCTATCACGGTGTGGAAATCTTCACAACACGATCGGGGTCGGCGTGATCACGTGGAATTCGTCACGCGATCACTTGTATGCTTGTGAGGTGCTCGATATGAGTCACCCTGATCTGTAACAGATCGCCTTGTCCAAATGTAGACCTTGATTCGCGAGCCTTCTGACCACTTGAGCCGTCTCGCGATCTTGGGTCCTCAACGACAAAGGGTTTCCTGCGTCCAGTCGCAGTCGGGGTGTTGCTTGAGAGATCTTGATCCCTGGCCAAACAATCCAGGGATATCACTTGATTAAAGTATGTAAACCTTTCCTTGACGTCGGGCGGCCAATGGTCCACCCGGAGGAGAAGTCGAAACGTGTACTTTGAAGCAAATTGAACTCTGTTTAATGTTAACCAATCAAACCCAACAAGCCTGTACCTATCCCCATGTCTTGGACATCGTTTGCCACATGTCGCTCTCTCTAGACGATAGCGATCTTGTACTTGCGTGGCCCACACCTGGTATACTTGTCTGATCGCGATCACATACCTGATCACGATCTCCATCGCCTCCTTGATCGCGATTGCCTTGCTGATAGCGGTTCCCTTCTTGATCGACTGATCGCCAACGTTACCTTCCGCCTCATACCTTGACCCAAGATAGCAGGTCCCAACCTGCCCGATCTGATATCCATTTTAGTCTGAATGTCCAATAGACGCGATCTGACCAGATGTGGGACCGGGCAGCCAAACGTTAACTGGTTCGGACATAACGGAAATGCGATCAGTTCCTCTACAGCGAATTTCCATAGTCGCTTTACCACATGAGCACCGTACGCACGACGGCCTGTTCAGTCTTCGATTCGGCAACGACGCCTAACGTGCTTCACGTTGTTCGTATCTATCAGACTGCAGAAGACGACACTGTTGCATCGCTTTTTTTATGATGGACCACCGTAGTGAAATCGACCGGCAGCGTCCCTATTAGCACGATCACTTGTCCCGACTGTACCTACGAGCTGATCCAATTGTACCCCTTTTGCTCAAGATGTCCTCCTCGCTCCTGTGGTCGTATCTTGTATTCGGATTACTTACACTAGCATCCATAGCGAATCATAATATTGATTTATCGTTTGGCGACGTCTTTACACCGATTCCTCCTTCGGTAGCCCCTATTTTGCCGCTCCAGTGATGCTTATTTTTGTGCTACGATCCTTGATTATTAAAAGATGCTCCTACGACGTGGTACACGTCTCAAGCGTACCCGTGCGACCGATGGCACCAATGTACGTACCAAGGGCATCAGTAACCATCATGGTGCGAATGAACATCAGCACGTCACTGTTGATCAGCATCACCATCGTGCGAGCGTGGAACATGCCCGTATTGTACACCGCCAATTACAACGCTTCGTAGTGGGTCAGATGCCACAACGCCACCGCACGGTCCGCAATGTCTAGATCCGCAGTCACGACACCCGTCGTGGACGTGCGACTCACCGCGCGATCGGCAATGAGCATAGTTCTAACGAGCGTGGCCGTGCGACTCACCACGCGATCGGTAAAGAGCATAGTTCTAACGAGCTTGGCCGTGTAGTCGTCTGCATTCGGTACTAGCGTCGTCATGCGTCCTTTTTTGTTTACAGGCACTCAAGCCTGTGATCATTTGGCAATGACTCGGGGATCCCCAATCCGTTCTCTGCTGTAGCAGCTCCGTCTCGGGCTCGTCCAATTAAACGTTCGCACTACCGTGATTCTCTTCAGTCAGTATCCAGTATCGAGCGTCCACGTTTAGCCCATCGGCACCAGCTGTTAAAAAAAGCAGCGTGTATTCGACCGACTTGCCGACACTATCGATGGAGCTGATCCCGACGCGGACATATTTTAGTGGAAAGAACCGGCTTAAAACAGGTGAAAACCAGTTAGGACTAGGTGAGGAGAAAACAGGTTAAAGAGAACAATATAATCGTTTCGGTCTTTGCCACCATTCATCATAGCAGCATATGCCCATCTCATTTTTGACGAATTGCGTCAAGCGACTGGACACAAGCAAAGCCGTCAGTCACTTGTGCGCCGCCCGACAGGTCCGCGTCCGCAGCTACTTTCGCCTTCTTCTCCTGCCAAGCCCACTTTATAAATAACAGCTCCCACAACGGCGTCCATGGTCCGACACGCAGCGCCTCCACGTCGTCCAATGACTCGACCCGTATCGCTTTCAGTGATCGTCTCAATGGGAAAGTGGATTAGCGTGCTACCTGTCAATGCCGTTCCGAGTGCTCAGAGCAGCTGCAAAGTCCACTGCTTCTGTACCACACTTGCTCGGAGTCACACGATGCAGCAGCAGCTACAGTCATTCGTTCTCCTGATCATTGCCGTGGGACGATGTCTTCGGAAAATCGCAAGATAATGACTTGACTGCAGTTTCTCTGACTCGCTTGGAGTTTCCAGGCTGCAGATCGGCCAAACTCATCTGAAGTCGGGCAGCACGCAGATATGCAAAAGTACATCAGTGACTTGGAGTTCGTATTTACATACACATATATGGCGTTCATCTCTGACCGGCATTCATGAAGGCTGACGTACCGTACTTCCGTACCCCTACACTTTTTATTGCTCAAAAAAATTCCAAAATACTCTGTGATTGGATACAAATACGCTGCTATGATTCTATTCGCTCGTCTGTCGTATGCAAATACTAAGTCAGGTCGAAGAAGTGACGATATTTATCCAAATCATCAGTTTGAAGCAATCAATTTAGTGAATCATATGACTGTAGACGTCGATAGATCAGGAATTTATGTGTTTTATCAGAATAGTGTCGCAACGAGTAGTGTTATATGTGGCGAACCTCATATTGATGAACTATGAATGCGGTAGGAGCAATGAAAAAGGGTATCATATATGCACCGAATGCCGGTAGGGTTTTAAATTATGTTGAGACGTGTCGGTTTGTGTACCTTTCATCCTTTCGTATGCGCTCGAATGTTTCGTCTAGAATGATCGATTCCCTTGGGCGTGATTGTAACGGGGCAAAACCTTTGCGTGAACTTAACGCAAGCGTGAGATGTGCCTGACAAGCGTACACAGGGCAATCGAGAAAGCGGTAGACAAAACAGAACCCGAAAGCTCTGTCTTGAGGGAAAAGTTTAACTGTTTATTTAATATAGCAATTACGTTAAATATCATCTTTAACTTACTCTAACTGTAACGGGGCAGCCCGTTACATGAAATTGTCACTTTAAGGAAAGTGACAATAAAGAATATAAAGATGGATATTCTTTAAAACAATATCACCAAAGTGGTGATATTGAAGGGTCGACCAAAGGGTCTGTTCATTGGTTGATATCGTGATGATATCAACCCACCAATCGCCGCAAGACGCGCGCAATGAGTGGTGACGAGACGTCACCATACATGCAGTTATATTAGTATAATTGAATTAAGTCAAACGAAGAGACAGTAGTTTAAAGACTTAATTTATTAATATAACAGTTCTACTTTTACCCTACCTACGCTTCCTCGCTTGCCACGTGTACGTCCGTCGGGGCACCCAAATCCCTTGCGTTAAGTTACGCAAGGGTGTACCCCGTTACACCTGGTAGCACTTTGTAGTCCTTCCAAGGACCACATCATCCAACATGAACATGTTGGATGAAGAAGACACCTTTCACGCCACGCGTGAAGGGTTTACCCATTTGAGTGACATCGAATGGGGTGCGGTAGAACGAATGAGTTCTACCATAGGCGAACTCGTCGTCAGCGCCATGTTGGAGTCTCTAGACAGAGACCAACAACATGCCGCTATCGCCAAGTTCATTCAGAATGAACTTGCTCTCGAGGGGGAGAAAGTAGCCTTGCTTCACCAGCAAGGCTCTCAACAGGCCGAGCAGTTGAGAGAACTCGGTGCTCAACAGACGGAGCTGTTGAGACAGCAGCAATTCCATGCTGCTGTGGGCGGGACGGCGCATGCGCGTCGTCCCGAAGTCATGAAAGTTGACATTTCCAAGTACAGTGGAGTCCCGGAGGACTCCCTGTTACTATGGTTTGTCGAACTCGACAGAGCCCTAAGGGCTCGTCGCGTCGAAGATGAGCAAATGAAACTCACATTTGCTCAGACCCACTTGGCAGGGCGTGCCAAAACTTGGTCCCTGGGACTCGAGAGTAGCGACCCAAATGTGTTTAGGTCGCTAGATGACTTCAAGTCTCGGCTCAGACAAACGTTTGAGCCGCCACGTGCTGAGTTCAGGGCTCTCTCAGAGCTCCTGAAACTCAAGCAGGTTAAGCGTGATGTGCACGCTTTCGCACAACATATACGACCCCTTGCGAGTAGTATAACTGCTAACCCAGTCCATGAACACACTTTGATCACGGTGTTCATGCAAGGGCTCGCAGAAGGGCCCGTCAGGAGCCACCTGTTCCGCCTTGAGCTGAATACGCTTGAAGAAGCGATATCAGCCGCGGAACAGGAAGACTTTATCATGAGACAGGCTCATGCTAGCTCAAACTCTTACCGTCCACCGAGACGACAAGAGATCGGAGGTCCAGAACCAATGGACCTCTGCTATGTTGAGAGCGAGAGACCTCGCTCTACAAACAACAAGCGATTGCAGAGGTGCAATCGCTGTCAGAAGTTAGGGCACTACGCATACGAGTGTAGTGCTCCACGCCCAGTACCAAACAGTACTGAGCGAAATGGACGACCTTTTGCCAGAAAGGGCAATGGGCGTGGGTCCAGCGCTGTTGCGAAGCCGCAACAGCGAGACAAACCATCAAAAAATGGTCGGGGTCAGTAGGGGCGGAGCGCCCTACTGATCCAGCAACCTCAAGAGAATTTGCAAATCTCTTAACGAAAGTTGCTCCAGATACACAATCATTGTGTGTCTCTGCACCTGGTGATGACGTTTCGCTCATCACCTTGAAGTTGGAAGCGACAAATGATTTGTCGCTTCGTGCCCTAGTAGACTGTGGGGCGTCGAACAACTTTGTTCGTCGCCAGTCACTAGAGGGTCGTAGGCTCAAGTTCGTTGAGCGCGACATTCCCCTCACAAGGATGACGGTGCGCCTTGCAACAGGCGCATCGATAACCGTTGAGAAACGTGTAGTAGGAATCCACTACACGTTGGAGGGCGAACAGTACGATGATGACTTCATCGTACTAGATCTGGATGACAAATTTGATGTCATCCTGGTATTACCTTGGCTCAGAAAGTACGAGCCAAGGGTGAGCTGGCAGCATCGATCCGTGAAGATGCCTGCTGCTTGTTCATCAGATGGCCATCTGATGAACATCTTGGAGCGTCCACAAGCGTGTGGATGTTCTGCGAGTGAGTGCGATGGCCTCACTTGCGGTACGGTCGTTAGCACGACTGCACAAGATCACAGTGTAGTTGATCACTACACTGTGGAGCAAGCTCCCGGCGGCTGTACAGAAGTAAAGGCTGCGCCGAAGGTCCACCATTCGAAGAAGTCGAGTGGACCGGGAAATGGATGCATGCCTAGCGGGAAGCATCTTAGACAAAAGAAACCTGTTGCCCCCAAAGGGCAACATGGAAATCCTAGGTCGACTGGAGAGTCGACCGTAGAGGATCGGTACCTGACTGTGGTCGCACAGCCACAGTCAGAAGACGTCGAGGGAATAAGTCCCCACGTACTTGAGGAAGGAATTCTTCAAGAGTCGCTTGCTGAGGGGTTAGGCCCTCAGCAACCTGTGGAAGCAAGTTCCCAGGAAGAAACCGAGACGTTGAACGTCTTGGTTAATGACGGATCAAGCGTAGGCGCTTATACGCTTGATCTGATTGTGCCTCCGAAGTTGACTTCGGAGATAACTCAGTTGCCAACGCTAGAACCGAAACGGTTCTTGCGTGATCTGCGTAGTGGCAAAGTCAAGCAGATCTGCATACTCGTCACAGAGGACGAGTATGTGACCGACATTCGGTCGGCAACAGTATTTGCTGAGAACGAACGGGTTCTCAGCAGCTCATCGATGGACGAAAGTGTCCTCGATGGGAAGACTCGGATTGAGCGATACGCGTCCCAATCCTGGGAGTCACTTCAGGCAAATCCTTTGTATAAGGATTTGATCGAATTCAGGGATGTGTTCCCTGAATCCGTACCTTGCGAGTTGCCTAAGGACAAAGGCACTCGACACGATATCGAGCTCAAACCGGGCTCGAAATACTGTGTCATGAAGCAGTGGCCACTGCCTCGTGAACAAGTGATAGCGATCGACAAGTTCTTTGCCGATCGCTTAGCAGCGGGCCATGTGAGGGAATCAACATCCCCTCACAGCTCTCCGACCTTCTGTGTGCGAAAGGCCACAGGAGGGTGGCGGATAGTGCACGCATTCAACAAGTTGAATGCTGCAACGGTACCGGCTCAGACGCCGATACCGAGGAAGGACGTAATCATAGATGGTATGTCAAAGAGTACCATCTTTTCGTCCATGGATCTGATGGATGGATTCTATCAGATCCTGATGCGTGAACGGGACGTCCCGTTCACGGCAGTGAGTACCCCCAGCGGGATGCTGTGGGAGTGGCTAGTGATGCCACAGGGGCTGAGTAATGCCCCTGCAACATTCAACAGATGTGTAACAAATCTGTTGAGACCGGTGCGAGACTTCGCACCGAGTTACTTCGACGATGTGTTCGTCCATAGCCGGGCTATGGACGGAGAGACGGACGTTGAAGTTCACAGAACTCACGTTCGTCAGGTTCTTCAACTTATGCGCAAGCATAAGTTGTACGCCAACCTCAAGAAGTGTACATTCGCGGCTAGCGAAATACCACTTCTTGGGTGCATCGTGGGTAAACACGGCGTACGCCCTGATCCCGAAAAGATCAAGGCGATCACCGACTGGCCAGTGCCAGTCGATGTCAAGGGACTAAGGAAGTTCCTTTGTCTTGCGGATAACTTGCACAAGTACTCGCGCAACTACGCCGAGATGACTGTTCATCTTTCTTGCTTGCTCAAGAAAAATGTCAAGTGGTCATGGAACGCTGAGTGCCAGCGTTCCTTTGAAGGTATCAAGCGGAGCTTGATGCAATCGCCGATCTTGGTGATTGCAGATCAGGACAGACCATTCCATGTGGTCTGTGACGCCAGCGATTTTGCAATCGGCTGTGCGTTAATGCAGTTCGATGCAGATGGCGCGGAGCGCGTCATCTGTTATCAGTCGCGTCAGCTGCAAGCAGCTGAGCGCAATTACCCAGTGCATGACAAGGAACTCCTTGCCATGAAATACGCACTGGCTAAGTTTCGCGTCTATCTCTTGGGAGATAGAGCGTTTGTTGTCTACACGGACCATGCGTCATTACGCACGGCCGTAAACAGCCCACACCTCTCGCAAAGAATGGCGAGGTGGCTGTCTTTCTTCGCGGAGTATAACTTCTCCGTGGAGTATAAACCGGGACGACTCAATGTCGTCGCTGATGCGCTTTCGCGCCGGCCCGATTTCGAGCCGGACGCACAATCCAACAGTGAGGATAAGCCCACTGTTGCGAAACTGAGAGACAGTGTCCCGTCGTCAAGTTTACTTGACGACGTAAGAAAGGCATACGCGGAAGATGAGGATCTTCTGCGATTAATGGATCATCTGGTGAATCCATCCAGTAAATACATGAGGGATTTACCGGCTTTGTACCGATCCTCATCGGATCGGTATAGTACACGCAACGAATTGCTGTACTATACAGCTGTTGCCGACGACACGCCTCGTGTCGTCGTACCCGCTCATCATGATTTGCGGTTGCGCATCATGTACGAGTGTCACGATGCCCCAACAAGCGGCCATCGTGGAAGGGAAAAGACTTACCTCACGGTAAGTCGTGACTTTTACTGGCCCCGCCAGTATCAGTTTGTTCGCAAGTACATACGTGCTTGTGAAGTTTGTCAACGGGTGAAGCCTAGTCCTTCATCCCGTGCGCCATTGCAGCCTCTGCCTGTTCCGACAGAGTGCTGGCAGTCCGTTTCAATGGACTTCGTCTTCGGGTTTCCCGAAGACGCTCACAAGAATAATGGTATTCTTGTGTTTGTAGACCGATTCAGCAAGATGGTCCATCTTGCTGCTGTCCCTGAGTCAATCAAGGCTCAAGGTTGTGCTCGTGTCTTTCTAGACACGGTCTTTAGACTCCACGGGTTACCCCGTGAACTCGTATCCGACCGTGACCCTCGGTTCACGGCGGAATTTTGGCAAACCGTGTTCCGTACTCTCGGAACACGATTGAAGATGTCCACTTCTGACCATCCAGAAACAGATGGTCAGACGGAACGTGCGAACCGTGTCCTCGAAGAGATTCTTCGAGGATATGTCCACTCGTTTCCGAGTTGGAGCGAATTCCTACCCATGGTGGAATTCGCCATCAATAATTCGGTGCATGCTTCAACACAGCACACACCGTTTTACGTGAATGGCCTACGCCATCCACGAGTGCCCACCATTATAGAGTGTAACTCTTGGATAAGGGGGGAGGGACTCGCTCGAGCAAAAACCGTTTTGGCTCTTGCTCATCACGTGTCGACGCAAACGTCTTCACGTATGATGCCGATGTCGATCAAGTCGACATCGATGAAGAAGATCATCTCAATAATAGCGAAGACGCTATTATTGATTCGGATGATGATGACGATGCTGGTATATTCAGCATCGCCAACGATTATGTCAGCGAGGAAGAAGACAACCTCGCTGAAGAAGAGAGCAATCTCTTAGCAGTGCGCACGAAGCGCACTGAAATACAAAACAAAGAGTCAGCAGAGAACTTCCTGCTGACTCGAGAAGCGGTAGTCCGTTTCGTTCAGGACTCCATCGCAAATGCGGTGGACCGTCAGAAACGGAACGCAGACAAGAATGGAAGAGCAAATGTTCTTTCATTTAAAGTTAACGACCTAGTACTACTGTCAACGGTAAACCTACCTGGACATGCAGTCACTAGTGTCGGCAGTAGCAAACTACTGCCGAAATACATTGGGCCATTTCGAGTGTTGCATCGCAAGGGCAATGCATACACACTCGAATTGCCACGTAGGATGCGCACGCATCCTACGTTTTACGTGGGGAGGCTTAGGTCGTACTGTCAGTACGAGCCTTCTTCTTCCGATGAAGATAGCCCCCACGTTCAAGAACATCCATCAAGTTCTTGCGTTCGCGCTCCAGACGATCCGTCTGGTCGCGCAGATACGATACCTCGGTATTCAACCGAGATATCTCCCCGCGAGCTGTCGCCAGCTCGCCGAATAGGGAGCGGACATCCCGCTCGACCTGAAGCTGCGCCGTGGCATAATCGGCGCGATCCCTCGCCCGATCAGCCTCGTGACCCTTGCGGTTCTTCCGCACGGTGTCGGTCAAAGCGTAGCGTCGGTCGCGCTCGTGCTTCAAGTCATCGCGCAATTCATCGATTGCGCGATCCATCTCGTAAGGGTCGAGATGGTGAACAGAATCATCTGGAGGAGGTCTTTCCTCCTCCACCACATCCTTTGGTGGATGCTCACGGTGATCAACGCTTTCTAGTGGAGCGTATCTTGAATCACCGTGACGATTCAGGATCAAGGACGAGCTACCTTGTCCAGTGGCGGGGGTATCCACCCTCTTGGAACAGCTGGGAGCCCCGCTCTCAGCTGTTGATGGATGTTGAAGGTCTCGTCCGCCAGTATGACGAGACCCATCCGATGAGTCCTGTGGCCCATCGGTAAACACGCGCCCTAGGCGCTTGTAGACGGATTGCAAGTTTGCAATCGCGTCACGCATCTCCTCCGAGAGATGTGCCCTTCCCCAGGGCGAATTTAGGGAGTACACAACCCTATGTGCACGCTGCGAGTTGTCAACACAACTCGCACAAGGGTCTCCCCATGTGAGGCAAGGAATGCCTGCCTCACTCGATAAACAATGCAACCGGTACCTAGCACCGGTTGGCGTTCGCCGTTCGAACCTGAGGCGTGTTGCCTCAAGTTTCTTGAGCCACCCTTCTCGTCCAAAATTCTTTACGTTTTGAACGAACGCGTTCCACGCAGCCAAAAGCGATGTTTTGTCACGCTTTTGGTTGTTGTTGTACCATCGATTTCTAAGGAAGACATCGAGATAAAAGTCTTCTTCAGCGCGAAAGTTCTTCGCGCTGGGACTCAAGCCGTGAAGCTCGGTTGCATCGAATAAGGGTATTCGATGGTGTTGGCCTGTCTCGTGAGACAGGCTATTGATGAGTTGTTCGGGCAAACGCCACGGCTTCAACTCATCACGCTTCACAGTGGTACCCTTGTCGGTACCACGGCTCCCAGATTGACGACGGCTCGCGCCATCGTCATTACGCTCGTGCGAAGACGCACGAGCCGGCGGTGGTGAAGAATAGAACTCACCACCCTGATCATCATCATCATCACTGCCGAACAGACTGTGATGCAAATCACGAGTCCGTTCGTTCGGCAGTGGTCTTGGCGAATACTGAGGCGTCGCCGGTGAGCGAGACGCCTCTGGAGCATTGCCCGAGTCAGACACGTCTGACTCGCCAGAGTAGATGACCTCTACATCAGGGTCATCGTGCGCACGCGGTGTGATACCGCGTGCACCTGCAGCACCTGTTGCTGCAGGCGAAGAACGAGCAGCAGACGACGAAGCGTCTGCCGCAGAGGCTTGCACAGCACCAGGCTGTGTGGGTCTTGAGTCACCTCGCATAGACATGTTAACTATGCGAGGTCAAGCGGAAAGTGAATGGAACGGACCCAACAAGTGCTCCCTGTCCCAATGGTGGCCAACGGGTGGCCTCCATGTTTTCGATAGTCTCACGGTGACTATCAGTTAAGGGGGCGGTGATGTAACGGGGCAGCCCGTTACATGAAATTGTCACTTTAAGGAAAGTGACAATAAAGAATATAAAGATGGATATTCTTTAAAACAATATCACCAAAGTGGTGATATTGAAGGGTCGACCAAAGGGTCTGTTCATTGGTTGATATCGTGATGATATCAACCCACCAATCGCCGCAAGACGCGCGCAATGAGTGGTGACGAGACGTCACCATACATGCAGTTATATTAGTATAATTGAATTAAGTCAAACGAAGAGACAGTAGTTTAAAGACTTAATTTATTAATATAACAGTTCTACTTTTACCCTACCTACGCTTCCTCGCTTGCCACGTGTACGTCCGTCGGGGCACCCAAATCCCTTGCGTTAAGTTACGCAAGGGTGTGCCCCGTTACACTAACTATGTTAAACTATCTTCTCCTACGTGGGTCCCATGCTCACCACCCATTGCGCGCGTCCAGCAGCGATTGGTGGTTGAGTTGGTTGATGTACACCGTACATCAACCGAGAAGTGGACCCCTCCACGGATATTATCCTTAGCGATAATAATCTGACAACATCACTCATTTCGAGAGATGTTGATCGAATATTATCAAAACAGTTAATATTCGAAATGGTACTTTCGTACCAAATTTTAATGTAACAGGCTCACCCCGTTACAGTGATGACGCAAAAATGAACGGATCAATCTGTGTGTTGACAAGCGCTCCTTCCAAGAGCTGACGCGGTAAATGAGCAACACAAAGGACCAACTTGTGCCTCCTCTATGACGACATTGGTGGAAATTACAAGGCATTGCGAACATTCGTGCGTACAACAATCGCTTCGAAAACACTCCACGTACACATCATGGACGTTTATCCGTAAATATCGAGATAAAACGCAAAATCGAGTCGCGAGCCCCTCGAGAGCGCAAATAGCTGAGACAGGAGTCGATCTCTATCCTGAGTAAAGATCCCTTCGAGCAGGTCCTTTTCTTAACCAATAGGCGCACGTGAGCCCCACTCGAAGACTTCCCAGGCCCAAGGATGGCCAGCGCCGCGATGGTCGTGTACTGCTTCGACACGCTGCAGTCGCACTTTGACGGCGACGTGGAGCCAGCGCCGCGCTTCAATGTGCAGCAGCAATAGTACAGATGCACGCGCCTTTTGCTCGTTTCCCCACGCATGTTCGACCCCGTGCTAACGCTTTTGCTTCCTCTTTGACACGGCAGTCCACTGTTTGTGACGTGGGAGATCGAGGAGCACGGCAAGACCCACTTACGTGGCTGTATCGGGACGCTGAAGCCCACGAGTCTATGCAACTTGCGGGACTTCACGTTCAAGAGCGCACTGCGCGACCACCGCTTCGACCCCATTGGGCCGCAGGAGCTGCAGCGTCTGCGCTGCTCGGTGTCGCTGCTGCTGGACTACCAGGACGCCGAGAGTTACGACGACTGGAAGGTGGGCACTGCTACTTTAGCACATAGACTTTGATTGAGTGACTGTGGCTGCTGGATCTTTGACGATCCCTGCTCATGTACTGGGGATAGATTGGCACGCACGGGATCATTGTCGAGTTCACCGACTCGCGCGGCAACGAGTACAGTGCCACGTACTTGCCCCAAGTAGCTCGCGAGCACGGGTGGACCCATGTTGAGGCAGTCACGTCTCTTATGAGAAAAGCGGGCTATTGCCGTAGGGTCACGGACGCTATGTTGAAAGCCGTCAGGGTCACACGATACCGGGCCTCGTGTCACAAGCTCACGTACCAGCAGTACCTCTGCGTCAAACAAGAGATGCTGGTTAGTGCGTAGCTCCTGGAGTGCTTCTTTCACGTTATTTTGATGCGTAACAACGACTTGCTGGGAATGTAAGACAGTGGTATGCTTTCCGAGCATCGTTTGCGCTGATACTGATTGCTCGTCCGTTAGGTCAATGTTGCAGGTGGCACAATCTCGGTTCCTCTACACGCCTACACTACCTGCCGATCCAATGTACACGCGAGTCGGTCAAGGCGGCCTGTGTTTCAGTCCTTGATGCCGGATCGGCTCCTTGCATCGGCGTTCCGTCGGGCTATGCGCTCCCGATAGTCATCATGAACCTGTTTCACGAGGCTGTCTCCACCGAGAAGCGGATCATAGCTGAACTCGTTCTCGCTTCCAGTATAATCAGCACCTTCGTCACATCCATGCTGGTCGTTGACGCGCGCATTGTCTCCTGACTCGACTCTGCGTAACAAGGCTTTCCCGGGGCTCTCCTCTGCACCCACATGTTCACGACGGGCAGAAACGACCGCAGGTTGACGTTTGCTCTTCGCTGACGCCGTATATTGGCCGGCTAAACGCGAGTATACATCATCGTGCGGAGCCGGCGGTCCTGGGACAGCAAACTCTCTGTCGTCGCTGCTGTAGTCCCTTGGTCGGTCTATAGTGACGTAGGACATCGGATGTCGCAAGCTGGACGAGCTACTGACGTGATGCTGCTCAAACTCGTTCTCTCGCTTCAGATTGGCGAGCACTTCCAAGACCGAGTTGCTCTTGCCTGAAGCTGGATTCTTGAGGCCTGCAGGCGCTCCAGCAAACTGTTCCGTCGAAGCATGTAACGATTTTGATGGCTTGAGCTGCCCTTTGTCCTTCAGTCGCCTGGCACGATTACGCTCCGAGCGGCTATGGAGGACTTCACGCTTGGAAGCGCTTTCCCGCACACGGTTCTTGTGAATACCCGTGAAATTCGTCGGGTTTGACAGTCGCGAGAAAATAGATTTTGATGCGGCAGAAGAATCGTCGCTACACATGTGCGGTGACGTTGCATCACCATCTCTCCCATCATCGCCGTGGAAACCATATTCTCCACCGTCATTCTGCAGTAGCAACGACCTTTGCTGCAATGACATCGACCCGAGTTCTAGATCACTTCCACCCACGCTCTCCGGCTCCATCCCAAAATGGCGGTGATCGTTGTCAAGCTGACGATACATTTTGGCGTCGTCGTCATCACTTGCCATGAAGGCATCTTCGTTGCCATCCGGCTCATGTCCGTCATCGTGCTCGTCCGTACCCATATCCTCGTCATCATCATCATCTAGCCCGTTGGTCCAGGAAATCGGCCTCGGTTGTGCTCGCCGTTGCACGGCCGCCAACTTGTTGCCCTTCAAATTGCGGGATCGGCCTGGTTTCTGGCTTGCGCCGACAGCAACAGCGCTTAACTTTTTCAACTTCGCTTCCAGATATTGGACCCGCTCTTTGCTAGCCGCAAGATCCGACTGTTCCTGTAGCAGACGGTCTTCCATCAACTGATTGTCTCGATCCCTCGTGGAAAAAAACCTTTCCAGCTCTTCGCACTTCTTCTTCAATACGGCATTCCTCTCTTCAGACACAGACAACAACACTCGACTGCGCTCATCGAGCGTCTCATGCGCGGAGGACAGCTCACCAAGGCTTGTTCCACCGTTAGCCACACGCTGCAAGGACTCTTCATAACTCTGCTTCATTTGCATCGTTTTCTCTCTCTCTTGTTCAAGATGGCGGACAAGATCGGTCTTTTCGACTCGCAGTTTGGCAAGTTCTTGCTCCCTTCGCTGATCCTGCTTCTTTACATCAACTGCCATACCGAAGAGCGTTTTCAAAAGCGTCCGAGCCTCAGGCAACGACTGTGTCATTTCAATCTTCGCGAGCGCATTGCCTCCATCAACCACCTGCACGTCGTCAGAAATCTCCGATATTTTCTCTTCCTTGTACTCCAGCTGGGCTTGACAAGCCTCGATCCGCTCTTCCAAGTCGAAGAGCAACTGCTCTTCTGCAGCAGTAAGTTGTTCTTCTTGTTCTTCGTTGTTCGGGCGGCTGTGCGGTGAGCTTTGCGTAGACGGAGTTAGCACATTCAGGACGCTCGTTTGAGATGCAATCGAGTTCTTTACTTCCTTTTCAAGCTTATCTCGCTGAGCATAAAGTATTTCCATCTCCGCCACGACAGCCTCTCGTTCCTTCTGTAATTGCTCCAGCTTTTGCTGCTCCTCGGCACGCCGTTTCACCTCTTCGGACAACCATTTGGCATCGCGGTCAGCTCGATTAGATACAACAGTCTTCTTCCGACCGTAAAGTGCGTTCATTTTCTTCGCCTCGGCTGTCAGTTGCTGCTGATGCTTCAGCTTTTGTTTCGCAGCCGTGACTTCCTCCATCTTTCGCTTAAGTACTCGCTCCTGCGCGTCCTTCTGAGAACCCAAGCGCAAGATGTGCTGCTTATCACGCTGTTGGCTGCGCTTGAGGCTCATAATCTCGCGGCGCCGCTGTTTAGCCTCTTCTTCGTATCGCTTTCTCTCTTCCTGCATTTTCTTGACCAGATCCACCTTTTGCCGCTTCATGTTGCCAATCTCCGAGTTCAGTACACGTAGCTGCATTTCGTTCTTTTTCTTCTGGTTCATAAAACGGCTTATGTCATTTTGCTTCTTCCGTAGCGTACGAAGTTCCTCTTCCTTCAGCTTTAGTTCTCGTGACAGCATTGCCAGTCGCCCATTCTCTCCTGACGTGTCACCTCCAGCTGCTGCCGTCATTTCAATCTGCTGGATCTCCTCCACGAGACGGTCACGGTTTACTTCGGCGTTAGACATCTCTTCCACCATCTGCGCCATCTTCTGTTCGTAAAAACTCCTCATCCGGTCAAAGTTTTCTTGGGCTTGGCGAATGTTTCGCACCAGCTGCTCTTTCAAGGAAATATCGTGAGCCAGGTCTTGGACTGACTCGCCAAGGTGACGTTGGCGTCGCTGGAACACGCGCATACGATCTACTTCCTCTTGCTTTTCCTCCTCGACTTCAATGCCGTCCGCTGAGCCATTACCGTCGTTATCGACTCCGCTTTCATCACTGTCATCGCCGGTGCCATCGCCGCTATCACCTTCTTTCAGCTTATTCAGCAAAGCCGTTTCTCTCTCAATCTCTTTCTCCGCCCTTTCAAGAAGTTCATCACCACTGACCTTTGTATCGACGTCCGGCAGGGAGGGAAGGACGAATGCGCGAGCAGTTGATGATCGGACTCCACAACCCTTTCTGCTGCTCGTCGATTCCGGATAATGCATCATGACATTGTCGCGGTCCCGCTCACTTGCGCGCAGTTTTTCTTGCAAGTCATAGATTGTTCGAAGCTGCTCTTTCAGGACATTAGACGTTGCCTCTTTCTCCTCTGGCAACATAGAGCTTCCACCCGCACTTTCTTCGACGCACAGCCTCAAGTAGTCGCGCTCTGCTTGCGCTGCGATCATCTCTTCCTTCAAATGATCCAATTGGGTTTTGCCACGCTTCAGCTCAGCTGTCAATCGAGCCACTTCGCTTTCAGCATTCTCAGCACGAGTTCGAAGGTTGCCGAATGAGTCAAAGTCATTCGTCATACCGATGAAGTCCGTCCCCACACGGTCCATTCTCAGCTCGTTTTCCGAAAGTCCTGGATTGCGCAGTCGATGCACTTCCATCTGCAGCATTTCTACCTGACGACGCAACTCGATGGTCATGGCTGATGCTTCGTCGCGGTTGACCACAGGCTTGTTCTGGATGTTCCTCGCCCGATTTGCATACTTGAGCGCGTTTAGTGTCTCTTCGAAGTTCACATCGGCAGGACTCACACACGTAAGCATTAGCGTTCGGCTGTTGCCGCCCAGAGAATCTTGAAGCATGCGCGTCAACTTTGAGTCCCGGTACGGAACGTGCACCTTGCCTCGTTTTTTGTCATCTCCCAATGCGCTGATGACGTTTCCGAGTGCAAGAAGACCCTTGTTGATGTCGATGCCTTCTTTCAGCCGCTTGCCCTCTGCTTGAGTTCTCTTTTGGCGCTCGGAGCCTGCGAGATCCACAAAATTGAAGTACGAGTTTCTCGTCTCGTAGTCGCCGTCTTCCATCGCCCTTCCATCAGCAGGATGGTCACCAATAGGAATGCGCTGCTCAATGGTAACAGTAAAAATAGCATGGGAGCGACTCGAGTGGGCGTTCATGAGTGTGCTGCCCGTCGTCCGACACAACGTGCCCCTCTCGAGCAACCTCATGCACTCATCAGCGTCCGTCACTTGGACTTCCGAAGCTCCTGTCACCTGCACTTCGCCATGCTCTGCTTCACGCAAACTGACCTTATTGACTCCTGTCGAGCCTCCCAGCGGTACGAGGAGGTCGTGGATTTCCTCGCCATAAATCTCCAGAAACCGAATCTTAAGCGTGGCCTTGTAGCGCTCGTTCTCCTGCATCTTCACGTCCATTTGATCGAACATGTAGCTAATCACTCGCGGAATGATGCCGTAATCCTCCGGTGGAATGTGCACCGCGCTGCCACTGCCCATAGTGTACGTCTTCCCCGAACCTGTTTGGCCATAGGCAAAAATGGTGGAATTGTAGCCATCGAACGTCGCTCGGATCAGCGGGTCCACGCAGCACCAGATGTCGCGCTGCTGGGCGTATTTGCCGAACACGTAGTCGTACGTGAAGGCGCGGTTCTTGCCCATGACGATCTGCTTCTCCTCCTCCAGCACGGACACGCACTCGTCACAGCGCTCGACTTTCTCGCGGCCAATGAGCGGCCGGATGCGCACGGCCACACGCACAGAAGCCGCGTCGTCGTCTGCCATGCTGCGATGGGGGTGATACCTTTCGGGGCCTGCCCTCGAGCGCTTTTCAGAATGTGGCGGCGGTAGATGTTGCACTACTTTGTTATGTTGCGCGGAAATCGCGGGCGAGTTGTTGAACCACCAGAAAAAAGAAGACGACGAGGCATTCGGTTTTGACAATGCATTCATTGGTCGCTTGGATTCGTTCGCCTTACACGAGTCAGCGACACTAGACACGCGACGACATCCTATACTGCCACCAAACGCTGTCTCGTCTAGTCTTTGTCGTTGCCAAACAGGCTGTCGAAGAATCCCATGATACCACCGCCGCTTGACTCCTCGGAACCGCCATCAACGAGGTCGTCGAAAGTGCCGTCATTGCCCAAGTCACTGTCCCCGCCACCACCGTAAATATCGCTGTCGTTCGCGTCCCAATCATCTCGTGTATCTCCCGAACCGACACTCTCTTCACGATCGACAACAGGTTCTGCACCAGCA
Source organism: Hyaloperonospora brassicae (assembly GCA_947650285.1). NCBI lineage: Eukaryota > Oomycota > Peronosporomycetes > Peronosporales > Peronosporaceae > Hyaloperonospora > Hyaloperonospora brassicae. The sequence goes on from CANTFL010000017.1 coordinate 176,696, forward strand.
GCCTCGTCGGCTGCACCTGCGTTGGCGCCTTGATCGCCGTCGCCGCCGCCGCCGCCCATCATAAACGGGAACATCATGCCGCCTGGCCCATTGCGAGGAATTCGAGCTGCCATTGCCCCAACCACACGTTCGAATGGCAAACTCTGCAAATAGATCTTACCGGGCCCAGTGAGGGTCGTCACAAACAACCCTTCGCCGCCGAACAGTACATTCTTCGCTCCTTTCATCATTGTGATATCGTAGTGCACGCTGGGCTCGAACGCGACAAGACAGCCACTTGAAATACGGAGCACTTCACCAGGCTGCAGATCGCGCGTGATCAAAGTCCCTGAGGCGCGGACAAGCACATCGCCGTTACCTGTAAGCCTCTGCAAAACAAACCCTTCTCCGCCAAAAAAGCCGACACCAAACTTCTTGGTAAACTCCTGTACAACATTCACGTGTCATCACGCCTCTTTGCTTTGCATGGTAACCGCAATGAACTACGTACCATTTCAATGTTGACCGTGTCGGAGCCACACAGAAATGCCCCTTTTTGGCAGATGATGGACCCGCCAAGGAAGTCACTCAGGCGTAGATGCACAATCTTACTAGGGAAACTGGTGCCGAGAGCTACCTTGCCTTTTTCACTGCCATGGTATGTAAATCGAGAGACGAAGAAGTTTTCTCCAGTCATCAATCTGCAAAGCGTCACAAGAAAGTCAACGTTACTAGAGTTTCAATGAAAAGCAGGCATGACAGGGACGACACACACACACACACCGCTTCACGCCTTCACCCAGACCTCCAGCAGTAGTCGTCTCCATACTCACACCATCGGTCATGTATATCATGGCACCTGTTTCCGCGCGAAGACATTGCTCGGGCTCGAGCTCAATCTACGACATCCACACCAGTTACTTTGTGTTTGCAGAGCAAGACCCTGCAATCAGAACGGACTTGAGCTTACGTGCACCACTTGCGAGTCATGACCTTCGATGGACATGGCCGCATCGAAATCAATCGGGATATAGAGTTCGTTCCCTGTGCTCTCATGGTGCGGCACCGTGGCCGTACGTGGCTCTTCGCTCTTCTCCTCTCTGGATCCGGGCTTTGCTTCATCTGAATTCTGCGAGCGTACACCAGGCAGATGACGAACAGTCTTGCGCAGTTCTTTGTTGAAGTACACCACATCTCCTGCAGAGCCAGCAACGTGCACAGATTTTCAATCAGTCTGGATGGACTTCCTATGAGAGGAGATTGAGATCACGCTTCGCACCGTTTCTGCGTGTGATGGCCTCCCATCCATCTGGCAGCGCAGAAGAGGAGCACGCTCTGGCAAGTAGCAGGCGCGCGGAACGGACAGCGGTCGCGACTTTCGGTGCGTAGGGGCGCAGCAGCACGCGATGCAGCATCACTTCAATCACCACACCTGCTGCGAACAATGAATGGCCCGTTGTTGGTGTGGTGGACATCACGGCTGAGTCGATCTGAGTTCGCAGGTCGTCAACCTAGTACGACGTCGACGCCCATGCTGCAATGCGGCCGTGTGATATGCAAGGCATAAGTATACGTAACTTAGCTGAAGAACAGCTGGCAGTAGCGTCGAATGACAATAGAAGGCCTTAAACAACCCTGCGACGAGCAGCGGCCTGCGTTTTGTGCCCCTTTTTACAAATCGGTCCGGCCAGTTACTCGTCGAAGGGCGAAAGTTACGACAACGCGTCCTTTCCAAGCGAGAACTTTGCGCTGTGTCCACAATTAGTCCGGGGCACATTTTTCCACCGCTTTATTCCCTCTCCGCCGATCCGTCCTCTTTTCAAATTGAGCGGTGTGGACGCACTACACTTGACTACTTTATGCACTTCGGCGGGAAAAGGAGTGATGGTCTGCTTCATTTTAGCACTCGACTTTTACTCCCCGCGGTAACTTTTCGCGCGCATCCTGCGCTTCCCCCACTTCCTTCATTCGTCAAAAGTCCGCAGTTCCCTCAGAGCTCGCGTCAGCCAGCCAAGCGCCGCTGAGGACCTCCTTTCGCTCCAGTCACACAGTATACGCCCCGGGTACGACGCATGCGCTGGTCGGTCTCTCACGGCGCGCCCTTTCCCCCTTTCCCTCTTCTCCCTCTTCTACCACAGAGCGGCTCTCTGCTCTGTCCGTAGACGCGTCAGGACGGAGACGCCGACGCTGGAGCCAAAAGGGAGAGGGGACGAGGCCCCTCGCGCGCCACCTGCCTGCCTGTCTGTCTGTCTGTCCTCTTGTTTTCCCCGTGCTGACTCTATTGCTGTTTTGTGTCTGGTCACAGGAAAGATGCGCGAGCTCGTCCACATTCAGGGCGGCCAGTGCGGCAACCAGATCGGCGCCAAGTTCTGGGAAGTCATTTCCGACGAGCACGGCGTGGACCCCACGGGCTCGTACCACGGCGACTCGGACCTGCAGCTCGAGCGCATCAACGTGTACTACAACGAAGCGACGGGCGGACGCTATGTGCCTCGCGCGATTCTGATGGACCTGGAGCCCGGCACGATGGACTCTGTCCGCGCAGGTCCGTACGGCCAGCTCTTCCGTCCGGACAACTTTGTGTTTGGACAGACAGGCGCGGGTAACAACTGGGCCAAGGGACACTATACGGAGGGTGCGGAGCTCATTGATTCGGTGCTGGACGTTGTCCGTAAAGAGGCCGAGAGCTGTGACTGCCTACAGGGTTTCCAGTTCACGCACTCGCTTGGCGGTGGTACTGGCTCGGGTATGGGCACGCTTCTTATCTCGAAGATCCGCGAGGAATACCCGGATCGCATCATGTGCACGTACTCCGTGTGCCCGTCCCCGAAGGTGTCGGACACGGTGGTGGAGCCCTACAATGCGACGCTGTCGGTGCACCAGCTCGTTGAAAACGCTGACGAAGTCATGTGCCTGGACAACGAGGCCCTGTACGACATTTGCTTCCGTACGCTGAAACTCACCACCCCTACGTATGGTGACCTGAACCACTTGGTGTGCGCTGCTATGTCTGGCATCACGACGTGTCTACGTTTTCCCGGCCAGCTGAACTCCGACCTGCGTAAGCTAGCCGTGAACCTGATTCCGTTTCCACGTCTCCACTTCTTCATGATCGGATTCGCTCCGCTGACGTCGCGAAGCTCGCAGCAGTACCGTGCGCTGACGGTGCCCGAGCTCACGCAGCAGCAGTTTGATGCGAAGAACATGATGTGCGCTGCAGACCCTCGCCATGGCCGTTATTTGACCGCCGCGTGTATGTTCCGCGGTCGCATGAGTACGAAGGAGGTGGACGAGCAAATGCTGAACGTGCAGAACAAGAATTCGTCGTACTTCGTCGAGTGGATTCCGAATAACATTAAGGCTAGCGTGTGCGACATCCCGCCCAAGGGCCTGAAGATGAGTACGACGTTTATCGGCAACTCGACCGCGATCCAGGAGATGTTCAAGCGTGTGTCTGAACAGTTTACGGCTATGTTTCGTCGTAAGGCTTTCTTGCACTGGTACACTGGCGAGGGTATGGATGAGATGGAGTTCACGGAGGCCGAGTCGAACATGAACGATCTCGTGTCTGAGTACCAACAGTACCAGGATGCCACCGCAGAGGAAGAGGGCGAGTTTGACGAGGATGAGGAGATGGACGATATGATGTGAGTGTTGCGACCTCACTGATCGCGTGCGTAGCTTAGCTATCTAGACTTGAAGAGGTTAGTGGCTTGGCGTCTACAGAACCGAGATCTAATTACCTTGCTTAACATGCTGCTTTTTGAAATTATACATTTCCGTCGCTACGCGCCTTTTGTTGTTGTACGTACGCGTTCCTCCCAAACTCTGGTCGAACACTTGCGCTCCACATCACGAAGTGCCACGTGTTCGTGCAAAAAAAGGGGTCCACAGCAAGTGCACATTTTCCCCGTCAAAGTTGATTCGCTCGATGTATGTTGTTGCAGTTTACATGGACGGATGATATCTGACCGGATAGTGGCAATGGCCGACTTTTGATGGGCTTCAGGATGCACCACTTCCCTCGCACAAGACGCGCGCGGTCGAATAAAGCACACGTTCGGCATACACTGTCGATCACGCAGTACAGTGTAACACAATAATATTCCACTCGAATGCCCAGGCTGAAATGCAAGCGCAGGCTATTTGCACCCCCCACCACCCGCGTACGGACAATTCGCCCGACGACTGCGTTCGCACAGCAAGACGCATGACAGCTTTGCCGCTCGTCTTCTCGTAACAGCTATGTTAACCACAAACAGGCAACTGCGCTGGTTGCCAAAACACCCAGCGCGCCTTCCACAATGCGTCCCTCTCCATCTTGTCCTATGCCGAGCCGCGACTACGTGACAATCTGTGGCTTCGGTCGTTTTGCAGGATTACGTCCGGGGATCTGCAACAAACCGCAACAAACCAACAGCATAAGTTCAGCAACAAGTGAGCGCGACGTCCATGACGCTATCGTCAATGCTGCTGCTGCACCCGACGCTACTGACCAGGACGTCGGGGTCTTTCGGGTCCTTGACCCATGTTATGTTGCTGACGTTGACGCTCTCCTTGAAGAGCAGCAGGAACTCGCCCACGCGCTCCACTTTGCCGCCCCATAAGTAAATGCGACTGCTCTTGAGCACCACTTGCGTACCCGACAGACACAAAATGTCGCCCAAATGCACCTGCAGCGCCGTCGTCTTGGGCAGCACGAGACTCACACAGCCCGAGTCGTCTCCGACCAGTAGCGTCGCGTTGTTGCTGACGTTTCCCTCTTCTTTGGCGTTGCTGTCCATCACGATCACCTTCACGTGCACCTCCTTATTGCACAGCGCAGGACTCAGCTCCTTCACCCGCGTCAGCGCCTTCTTGCTGCTGCGACTCGCCATTGGCGGCTGTATAAGTTTATAGAGAGAACCGTGGTGAGGGTTTCACGGCGCCTCTTATTAGTCATAAAACCGGTTCTACGGTTGACCGCGATCCCAGATCCCAAATTTGCCAAAGTACGTTGGCTAAACTCTCCGACAACATTTTAGCTGCCGTGAATTGTCACGTAACGCACTACGTTTGCAATGGCAACTGCACCGCCTATCGGCGTCTCTCTTATCAATCGGTATAAAGCGTACATTGTCGAGTGTCACCTCGATTGTCGAGCGGTATTCGACTTCGACCTGGTTTCACTTCGAACGAGCGGTATCTGGTCTACGCGATGCAAGTCTCAGTTCTGATTTCGTATGCGCCGAAGTGGTGAAGATCACGCTCTGCAGCTGCTGCTGGCATTGAAGTATCCACTGTCAGCTGACGACGATAGCCCATTTCTTTGCTGGTCCGTGAAGAACCGCCATTCATTATTGCTATGGTGCAGAGGCAACGACGGAGGAGGTACAACAGAGGTGGGAGAACCAGTAGCGATGGCGCATTGACATCCTGGCATGGCCATTGGCGTCGCCAGAGGCGGGGCAAGAGCTGGGCAAACTCAGCACATCGCATCGTGTCGTTGACTTTGGTTGATGACAAGGAAAGTCCTGGAGATGGCTTTTATGCTACCACCGATCAGATTGAGTCAACGGGCAAGCGGCTGTGCGAGGGCCATTGCCTCTCGACAGGGACATACTGAAAGACCAAACTTTTACACGGTCCCAATCACAGTACCATCGTTGCTCCTTGACATGACCATATTGCGAGTGACAGAGGTCTGCTTTACATGGTGCTAGCTCCTTCAATTCACACTGTTTGTCGTGTCGTGTCGCTGCGTCGGCGTCTTTACACCGTCTCGCATCATCTTGCCGATCCTGCAGGCTGTTCGTGCTGGCAATCGCCGAAGTCTCGACGATGTTCAACTCGGCACAAACGCACGCGACAATCTTCTTCCTCGTTCTTTGCTTGCAACGGATAAGAACCCATCATCGACGGAGCGATTGGCACACGCTAGACACGTGTTGTTCGTCGGGCGTGCCGAGCTCTTCCATGTTCGATCAGTGGTCTATTTACGGCGCTCTGTGCTAGAATCGTGCAGCACTTGAGAACGACGTATCGGCAAATGGGTATCGTCAGACCGACTTCATACTCAGACTCGAGCAGCCAAGTCTCGTCGTTCGAGCAACATTTGTTTACCATCACACACACGGAGAATCAGTCGAACTGACATGCGATGCAGATGTCGACCAAGTGCGCTTTCCCGGGTAACAAAACTACAGCGTTCGGTCGGGTAATTGTCAAACAAGGGCTGCGACTTGGGTCGAAACGCAAAAACGAAGGACTGATTGGTGCGTAGCTTGCCGGGTCGTTGCTAACCTGCGACTTCCTCACTACTCGCGTCGCGTTCGACCCTAGCACGCTCTTTCTGGGAACAAAAACCACAACATCAAATGCAGCGACAGATGGTCCAGCAGATTAGTGCGTAGCAAGACAGGACTCGCACTACTCCGCAGCTTCATGCCGTTGTGAATTACAAGCGGAGTGTGCGAAAGCGCATGGTAGAGCACAAAAGCGATTCACGACATCCCGCTACCTCGCCAACTTGTCAGTTACATCTGACATGGGCACGTCCGAAGGGAGCAAACTACCCACCCACCCACTTTCTCCAATTAAACCCGCTTTGACCACGGGATAATTGACAAAAGACCCACTCTGTCCTCCGTCGACTCTTTTTTTGTTTTCGTACCAAAAAAAGAGGTCAGTCGCTCGGACCAAACTGTGCAGCGGACTATTTGACACGTCTCACCTTTTCCAGCGCGTGACGCCAGTCGTCCGTCATGCTCCGCCGCCCGCCCGTGTCGCGCGTAGACGCCGCCGTGCGCCGCCTGTGCACGACGCAACTGCTGCCGAACTACCGCCGCATGATCCTCGAGTCGCGCGTGTACGACGTGGCCGACCAGACGCCGCTGCAGGAGGCGCCGGCACTGTCCCACGCGCTGCAGAACCGCGTGCTGCTCAAGCGCGAAGACCTGCAGCCGGTCTTCAGCTTCAAGATCCGCGGCGCGTACAACAAGATGGCCAGTCTGACGGACGCCGAGAAGGCCGCGGGCTGCGTGTGCTGCTCGGCCGGGAACCACGCACAGGGCGTGGCGCTGTCGTCGCGCAAGCTCGGGATCCGCGCCAAGGTCGTGATGCCGCTGGCCACGCCGGACATTAAGGTGAACGCCGTGCGTCTCCACGGAGGCGACGCGGTGGACATTGTGCTTCATGGCAAGACGTTCGACGACGCTGCTGCAGAAGCTCGGCGGTTGGTGCAGGAGGAGCACCTCACGTTGATTTTGCCGTTTGATGACCCGCACGTGATTGCAGGCCAAGGAACAGTAGGGCTCGAGATCTTGCAGCAGACCAGTGGATCCGGCGAGAAGCTGGACGCTATTTTCGTCCCGTCTGGCGGCGGCGGGATGCTCGCGGGGATTGCTGCGTGGGTCAAGCAGATCCGACCGAGTGTCAAGGTCATTGGTGTCGAGGCAGCTGATGCAGCGGGCATGACAGCGTCGCTGGCAGCTGGAAAGGTGGTAGAGCTCGACCGCGTTGGGCTGTTTGCGGACGGCGCGGCGGTGAAACGTGTGGGGTCCGAGACGTTTCGAGTGTGTGCCGAGTACGTTGACGAGATGGTGACGGTGTCCACTGACGAGATCTGCGCTGCGATAAAAGCAGGGTTCAACGACACGCGCGCGATCCTCGAGCCAGCAGGTGTGCTGGCAATTGCCGGTATGACGCAGTATGTCAAGACGCGCGGACTGTCGGGCTGTCAGTTCGTTGCTGTCACATCTGGAGCAAACATGGACTTTGCTCGGTTGCGGTTCGTGTCCGAGCGTGCAGACTCGCAGGAGCGACTGCTGGCCGTGGAGATTGACGAGACGCCTGGTGCCTTTTTGCGCCTCAACCGCCGTTTGGACGCCGCGGGTGTCCGTATCACTGAGTTCAGCTACCGCTACGATGACGCGCGAAAAGCACGAGTGCATCTGTCGTTCCACTCGCCAACTTTGGAACACGCAACTGCTGCGGTTCGTGAGCTGCGGGGGGACGAGTCGCCGTCGGGCCACGCACAGGGTGGTGCTTACCAGGTGCTCGATCTGTCGGATAACGAGCTGGCTAAGGTCCACACGCGATACTTGGCTGGCGGTCGCGCTCGTGGTAATGTGCGAGACGAGCTGCTGTATCGCTTTGAGTTTCCCGACCGCCCACGGGCTCTCGCCACGTTCCTAGAGGCGCTGCAGAGCACGTGGAACATTAGTCTATTCCACTATCGCAACCACGGCGCGGACGTTGGCCGCGTACTTGTGGGCTTCCAAGTGGCTGCGAAGGACCACGAGCGCTTTCGAGTGTTCTTGAACCAGTTGGCATACGTTTTTCACGAGGAAACAGACAACCAAATGTACCAAGAGCTATTGCTTTGAGCGAGGACGCGAGGCGCTTGCATAGAGATGTTGTACGTTATCGAGCGACGCGGCCGTAGACTTTGGTCTTCGACCGACCATGTTTGCAGGACGCGCGGGCAGAGATCACAGCGTGCACGAAGAACGAGCCTGGAAACTGGACTGTTGACGGGGCAGTGTTGTTGGTCCGAGTCGCAATACGACCGAGAGAAGTTGTAAGGAGAAGCCCAAGCTAGTTATGGTAGATATGTGCAATGTTACGGCGAAGGTGGGTTCTTTGTCATTGCGCGATAGGATTGATGCAATTAGTCAGTTCCGTCTGAGCTCAGCTTTGTACACTTCGATTGCTCGGTAGGTGGTGACAGCCTCAGTCGAACTACTGGAGGCAAAGGCTGCATCGATTTGGAAGGCTACAACACGATTGAATCCCACTGGAAGTGCTAGCTAACTTGTTGCTGGAACTGCGAACAACTGATGCGAGAAGTTCATCTGACTATGACTGACCACGACTACTAGCTCTGACCACTGGACGCACGAAGAGATGCAAGGAATACAGCCACTGCAAAAGAAGCAAACAGAAGGCAAACGTCTGCAAACTTAGCTCTCTAATCTGAATCCGAGTCGGAGTCGGAGTCGTTCAGGATGTCAAACGGGTTGGCAATTTTCGCCGGCGCCGGTTCCAAGATCTTGGTCTTGACAGGCTCAGCACGCTTCGGACGAGGTTCCGATTTCCGTGCCGAAACGCTGTCCTTTGCGGCGGCACCACGACCGCCGTCGATGGGGCGACGGTCGCCGCGACCACGCCCTCGCCCGCGACGAGAGCCATCATCGCGAGAGCCCTTGCGAGCGGACACAGCAACCTCCGCGTCAACCTTCGCTTTGACCTCCTTGACCTCCTTTGCTTTAGCTTCTTTGGCTTCCTTTGCTTTGGCCTCTGTGGCTTCCTTGGCCTTCGCTTTGGTCTCTTTGGCTTCCTTAGCCCTTTCCTTGGCTTCTTTGGCCTTCATCTCGCGCTCGAGATCCAGAGCTTTCTTGCGCTCGAGATCCAGAGCTTTCTTGCGCTCCAAGTACGCACTTTCATCGCGCGGCTTCGCCTCACCAAATATGCTGGGCTTGTGCTCAGCCGAATCTTTCTGCCCGGTAGAAGTGGTGCGTGGTAGCAGCGACAGACGCGGGCGTTCTTGTTGAGCAAGGTTGCCCTCACTGCGTCTCCTTCTCATCCGCAAGCAGCACAGTGTCAGACACTCTGCAAGACAAACTGGTCTACTAGTGAGCCACTGCAAGCAATAACTTACCGAGAGCCATCAGCCGACGGACGATCGCTACGCTTCTCGAACCGCCCCTTGTCGCGCGACATGCGTTCGCTCTCCAGCACTACGTCCATCTTGACTCGGCGGCCTTCAAAATCGTATCCATCCAGCCCGAGTGCCTGCACGAGCTTATCCTTGTCGTCAAACTCGACAAAAGCAATGCCCTTGGACCGATTTTCAAAGTCACGAGGAATGCGGATGTCCTTAATGCCATCGACACCAATAAACTCAGCCAGATCGTCTGGTGTCACCCGGTACGACAAATTGCCCACGAAAAGCTACAGCAAAAGCCACGACGTCAACAGTCTTAGTCCAGCAACCCGCCACCTTCCTCGTCTCACTACTACTGCAGCTCCTCACTTTCCACGGTCCTACGTCCGGTACCGGATTCTTCGGCCGCTCCTCCCGAGGCGCACGCGTCTCGCGGTGCTCTTCGTACCCCCCACGACGCTCGTCGTACCCACCGCGACGGTCATCACGACTGTCACGTCCTTCAGCTCGAGAGTCCCTGCGACCCGACGCTTGACGCGGTTCTACACATCAGTGCGAAAAACCGTATTAAACTCCCTCTCTTTTGTGACAGGCGCTGCTCGTGCCGTCCTCTTGCACGTTTCGAGTGCAGCCCCAACGATACGTGTACGCATATACGTATACAAGTATGTACAAACCATCGCATTGCTGCGCTTGTGGCTGCGTTTCGTGCTCTTCCGTCGGTGGTAAGGTCTCCGTCCTGTTTAAAACACGATCGAAACACAGTCACACACGCCGTGAGCGACGCGTGGCGATCGCATCCACTCGAGGCCACAGCGCGACTCACGCAGGGATCTTGGCAGGGACCGGCAGCGGCTGGAAGTCCGCGTCGTCGTCGTCGGCCCAGCTGCTCGTGCCGCCGCGCGTGAAGCCCCCGTTCAGCGCCATACTGCTGCAGCTGCTGCGGTTTCTTTGGCTCTAGTTGGCGCGTTTCGCGAAATAGAAACGGAGGGCGATGACCAGCAGCGGATTGAGGGGCGTGCGAGGGAGAGTAGAAACGTGCTAACGGAACGCGTGACCTGCGCTAAAAAGTCGCGTTTTCTATCATGTCCTTTGGAGGGCGACGGGATCAACGTTCGGACACGTGACATACCGGTACGCTACCGACTTCACCATCCTTTTCGCGGACCCAAACTCGCAGTGCAAACACGGGCAAACTAGCTCATGTGACGATAGTTAGCCTCAGGAGGTTCGAGTGATTTCAGCAGTGTACGAACTGCGGCACGTGACGACGGGCGAATCGTACAAAGTGCTTTTTACAGCGCTCGTGCCTCGAATCGATGGACGGGCAAAGTCGCGTGGCAAACACAAGACAAACCCGCCGTGGGGAGCACTTAGAAACGCGCGGGCTGTCAGTCGACCGCCGTCGCGCCCACCACCAATCAAACGCACCCAATCCCTCCACTGCTTCCGAAGTGCCATTGTCTGGTGCCCCCCAGCAGCCGACGACGACTTTGTGAGCGATGGCAGGCGGCGGCAAGTCCATCAAGCACACGGCGGGCAAGCAGGCCCAGCGAGCGACAAAGAAGGTGACCAAGCAGGCAGCCAAGACCAGTCGCAAGGTCACGAGCGTCGCGAAGCCGAAGCGGCTCAAGGCGTACGTCCAGCGCGCGCTCAAAGCCAAAGAGCCGAAGCTCGTGGAGAACACTAAGAACTTGCTGGTGCTGCGTGGCAAAAAGACGAACGAGGACGTGAACGAGCTGCTGCGCAACCTGCGCATGCTCAAGGCGCCGGACGCGAAGTTCATGGGCAAGAAGAACGACATCCACGTGTTTGACGACGAGAACAAGGTCGAGTTCCTCACGCAGAAGAACGACGCGAGTCTCTTTCTTGTCGGCAGCAGCACGAAGAAACGGCCGAACAATTTGGTGCTGGGCCGCACGTTTGACGGTCACATTCTCGACGTGGTCGAGCTCGGCTTTTGCAACTTTAAGCCTATTCGTGCGTTCAAGTGCAAGAGCAAGAAGGCCCCTGGGTCGAAGCCCAACTTTGTGTTCACGGGCGACCAGTGGGAGAGCGTGGAGGCGTTCGCGAAGCTCAAGAACATGTTGCTGGACACCTTTCGCGGCACGATCGTGCGCAGCGTGAACGTGAAAGGGCTGGACCATGTCATCGTGTGCACGGCTTGGAAGGAGACGGTGCTGTTCCGCTCGTACTCGATTGACTTCAAAAAGGGCGACGAGTCGCATCCGCGCGTCGAGTTGGACGAGATGGGTCCGCGCTTTGACCTGCAGTTCCGCCGCACCAAGTTTGCATCGGCTGATGCAATGAAGGCGGCCACGAAGAAACCCAAGGGCTTGGCTCCCAAGAAGAGGAAGAACATCTCGCGCGACGAGCTGACGGGCGACAAGCTAGGACGCATTCACATGGACCACCAAGATGTGTACTCGATGCAGAGCCGCAGGGTGAAGGCGTTACGCAAAACACCTGCCGACCTCAAGAGCGGCAAGGATGCAGGAGACGGCGAGGGAGAGGAGACGGAAGCCTAACGTATAGATCATGACTAGCTTTTACGCGAACGATGTAGTCGTTTGCTCTATCAAGCAATAGCGCACAAATACACGAATCATTCATGCTTTGCACTCTCCATGTGCCATCCATGAAGTTGTTTGCGAATGCCCGCTCTGAAGTGACGCCGAGGCAACGGAGGGGTCGTCCGGTCAATTGCACGCAACGTCCAGGTCTCTCTTTACTGCAGCAGCTTGGCCAAGTGGTTGAAATCCGAGACAAACAGATCCGCACCTTCCTTGACGACATCACGGGTGACAATGCCGCCGAATCCGACAAAGAGGTCGGCAGGTGGGCGCGCCTGGAGATCCGTCACGCCGTCACCAACCATGGCAATCTTCTTGTAGCCATGAATCCGCTTGATGCTGGCAGCAACACATTCGTAGCAAGGAGCAACAAGTCAGTGACATTCGCAGGTCTTTTACATCGACTGCTTCTGGGCAACGTACACTTCAATGGCCTTGGCTTTCCCACCGTCGCGCGCCGTGAGCTCGGCGTCATCGAAACCATTGTACTTTCCATCGCGGTCAAAGAAGATGGTGTTGGCGTAGATGTTGTAGAGAGGGATGCCAATCTTCTCAGCCACGGGCTCAATCATGAGGCGAAAGCCACCCGACACGAGAAACACAGCAATGTCCTTTTCTCGTAACACCGCTATGAGTTTCTTGATGCCTACAAACGCCACCACGTCATTGAACGCCACACGTCGTCAGCCATGTACTCTTTCGGAGCTACTGAAATGAGTGAACGACGATCAAGACTGCCGTACCCGGCGTGAACTTGGGCGGGTGCTGAGCCAAGCAGTCCTGGATGTCTTGCCTGGACGGCCTGATGATGTCGAGACGAGCTGCAAGTGCGTCTTCAAACTTGACGTCTCCGTTCATGGCCCTGCGTCACGTACCAACAAGACAACGACAGCACCGAGTGAGCCCTCGATGCTGACAACGTCCAGCCTCTACACTACCTTACTTAATCGTCCACTCTTGGACAGCCTTGCCAGCGCCACAGTGTGCAGCGAGCACGTCAATGCCCTCGTCCTCGCACACAGTGCTGTCGACGTCAAAGCACACTGCGCCCACGGAGCGCCAGATGTCGCTCACAGTCTCGGGCTCAGGGGACGATGTAAAGCGGTCCAGCACGGAGAGAGCACGCGCAGTGTGCTGTGTTCCGAAGTATTCAGTCCGTCCGTCAGTCAGTCAGTCAGTCACTTCGCTAGTTGTGATCCAGTACGGTCTCAGTGCGTCGTACCGGAGCTGCCAGCGAACGGGTGAGTTTCGTGAAGCGGTGGGCGATCATTGGGCTTCAGAAGGTTCAGTTCGGGTCGAAGTTGATTGTGCTGACAAATGGAGCTCAAACGGATACTGACGATGATGCCGAGTCGAGCGTTTCGTACCGGTACTTTTTTTCGAGTAAGCGAAAGTGGTTGTACCGGTATATCCCGGTGTCGCCTGTCAATAGCGACGAACACACACTGGCCATGAAGGATGCTGGTGGTGGCAGCAGCAACAACTCGTGGGTCTGGAAGGTAGCGTTGATTTTATTTTGCTGCAAGTGTTGCATAATTCTACAGTCGCGCTAACATATCCGATAATACATGTGCTCAGTGAGTAGCGGCAGCTTCCTGCCGATCCCACTCGGCAATGTTGTTCTCAATACCGTTCACGAGCTCGTTCACGTCTAGCCAGGGGATGCCATTCAGTGCTACGACCGCCGGGAGCGCCATCTCTTTGAGAAAGCACACCTGACTACCCAGGAACTTCTCGTACGTCCACAAGTCACGGAAACAAAACCACGGACTGACCCGCCACTGCTCGCGCTTGTCCAGCTCGCCCTGCTTGTAGTGCTCGTCGTTGAGGCGGAATACCCACTTCTGGTGGTTTGTGAAGGGCTTCATCGTCTGGCTGATGTCGCTCACGTGCATGGCGATGCGCAGCGCACGCACTTGCAAGCCCTGAGGCAATACTGTGTCCTCTTCCTCGAGCATCTTCCACTCGTCCGCCGTCGTGTTGTTCACTTCAGCGAGCAGCTCAGGCTGATAAATAAGAGCTGTCGCGGAGATGGTTTCACGGACGACGTCGAGTACCTCGTTTTGGTAGACCGGCGTCATCTTGGACAGGATGCCAAACTCAGGGTCGACGACTGCCTGCAAAGCCAGGTCCATGTGCTTGGACTCCATCGGGGCCTTTGTAGGGTACTTCCGTGCGATAGGGTGGCCAGTCTTGATTAAAAAGTCATTGGTCAAGCCAACGTGCTCTACGTCGTGCATGACCGCTGCCAAAAGCGCGCCAATCTTGTTGTGGTGCGAGATCTTCTCGCCCAAACGTGTATTCCACAGCAACATGAAAAGCGTATGCATCACGTCCGCGGCGTGAGTGGCATTGTGGAACGGCATACTATCGTCGTAGCGCTCCTGAATATGCCTCAAGAAACTCGGCAGAACGCTCAGGTCCAAGAACTCTTCGCCACCATCGATGCTCACAAAGATCAGCATGCCCACGCACACGACCACATTTCCTGGCATCAACTCCTCGAGCGCAATCACATCAAACCCTGGCGTGCCGAACGACGACTTGACGATCTGTACAACCTGATCAAGATGCCGATCTGGCACAGCACAGCGAGAGCAGATTTGACGGATTTCAGCGCCACAGTAGATCTCGGTTGGAAGGCCTCGTTTCCTCGACACAGGGGCGGCGGACATGGCCCCGGTGGAATCACCAAAGCTCATGGACCCGTCTTCATCAATGTCTTCCCAAGACAGCGTGGTCGGTTGTAGCTCGCCACTGCTATGCCTTGTTACGATAACGTTCAACTTGGTGCGAATAGCTGCGGGGGTCGGCACGGACTTGCGGTAGTACGCCTGTGCGCGGTCAAAAGCCGTGCTGCGACGTCGAATGCCGGCAGAGACCGACTTTAAATAGGAGGTTAGCGTCTTGATCTTGGCTTCAATGACGCCCGGTACCGGGATGCGCTTGCTCGCCATTGACGAGATCGACCTAAAGTAGTGCTTCTCGTACACGTAGCTGCTCCCGTCCCCGGGGCTCGCACGCACGTCCGCGGCCGACTTGCTCATTGGAATCTGCTTCTCGTTCTCCAGCTTGGGGTCATAAATGCAGCTGTCTCTGTCGTCATCGTCGTCGACAGGGGTCGGGCCGTCATGTCTCGACGTGAACACAAACTGGGCACTAGACGTGGACGAAAGCACTGCTACGGACGGCGACGACGGTGACGACGGAGCCAGGACGACTGGAGCTGGTACGGAAGAGGCAGGGGCGGCAACCGCCACCACTGCCTGGGGTCGACCGAAACCCAAGAAGTGGTCCATGCGTCGAGTCATAGAAATGCCAAGACAAAGTGGCTGTGTGTGCGCGAGGTCGCTCGCTCGGGGCTCGACGGGGAGCAAATCGGACCTGCACCTGCGTGTCTACCGCGCGAGCGACAGCCAAAGTACTGCTGCCGAGCGCTTCTGTCCACTAAAAGCCGCCCGCTCTCCCAGCGCGCGCTGTTTGCCCGTCGTTTAACTTGTCCCCGCAAGACTACAAATGGCACTCTCCATCTTCTTTGCGCCCTGGAAACCTCGCACGGCTCTCCGCCGCTTTCTGGGCACAGCAGTGAAAGTGTCTCACGAAAGCGAGGGGGCGCTGCTCCAGCTGGAAGTCCATATCTCGGCCTGTCCGTATACTCAGGTGAGGGTAGTGCAAACGACGGCTAGCAGCGCCTGACTACAACGACGTATGTCAGCGTCGCTTTGTGACACTTTGGGGCGTTCCGTTTTGACTAGACCTAACTATGGCATCACAGACGTATCCGCCACCACCACCACCACCGCTACCCCACTTGAGTGAGTGTACGTGAGAGGTCTCAGAAAAGAGCTCTCGTTTCGACGTCGCGTTCGTCCCCTTGTCGCGCGTAGCCGGTAGACCAATGTAAAAGCGGTCCGGGCTTTTCAATGCATTCGCGGCAGTGCCACATCCGCTTTTGCCCTGCTGCTTTATCTAGCAACAGAGGGGGCGGCAAGGGGTTTTGCTGTTTCTTTTTTCGCCGAGGCTGGTGCCAGTGCAGCACCTGTGCGGGACGCAACTGGCAAGCAGCAGAACAAGTAAACGTGGTCTCGGCCAGGGGATAGTCGGGATAGCAAATCTCGGCCCGACCCGACGGGGCGCACAAGTCGCTGCGGCTCGACTAAAAATACTGCAACCACACGCGCGCGCGTGTCACGAGCAACAACCCGAAAAGGGTCGGGGCCCGCGACTCGCCTCTCGCGTAACGCGAGGGACAGCCGCTTCTGCCTGGGCCAGGAGGTGAATCCATCCCAATCGAAGGTAGAACCGGTCCGCTGTCGACGAAAACGTGGCAGCGGGCGGCGGTATCATACCGGGTACGTGCTTGCCGTGACGCGGTTTTCTGCGTACGGACAGGGCATGCTGCGACGTGCCGCACAGGCGACGGCCGGGCGAAAAGTATCTGAAAACTCCACCGAGGCTCGAATACCCAAGTGACGATGTACTGTACGGGAGCCAGTGGGTCCCTCCCTCCCTCCTCAAAGCGATAAACTTGGAGATGGGCAGGGGCTAGGGAACGACGTCTCGACAAGATGCAGCGAGCTACGTGGCCCACACACCGTCTGAACTTCAAGTCGCTCAAGCGTCGCGCCGAGCAGCCCTCATAATCGAAAATCGGACGTCCGAGCGACCCATCTCGGATACGGTGGGCAGCGCGCGACTGTCTAGGGGCCCCTATGTTGACCGCAGTGGTGAACAATCGACACTCGTCGACTGTGTGACCCGGCGCGATGCCGTGCCGTATCTCAACGCCGTTCTTCCTCAGCTACAGACCAGGGGCTTGCTTCTCAGGGCTGTTACAAGATCGGCGCAGATAGATCTGGACAATTGCTGCCACACAGCACAACTGGATTTGTAGTGGACGCGCGCACGGGGGAACAGGAACGTGATTGATTACGCGGATGACGCGCACCAGCAATTGACACTGGCGCATAGCACGAGTGACCGAAGTTGCTGGTGGAGATAAGAGCAGCTGGAGACCTAAGATAGATGGAACGATGGCTTTGATGGAGCAGCGCGCGAGGCAGAAGCTGGATGCAGCCAAGCACGTCGTGTATTGCAGCGCTGACCGACTTACGATCTGCACAAACGCTGATGGCGAAGCGAAATAGAGTATGCGCCACCAGGACAACGGCACGCTGGTGGTCGACTTTGTGACGATGAATGGGTTGCACGAGGAATGGAACGGCAAGTCTTGGTGTGCCTTGCGAGAGCGTGGTGGGTGCCGGCGACGAAGCGCATCTACCACTAACACAGCGTTACTGCTGAGTGGGAGCTGCGTTGAGTTCGATGGAACGCAAATTGCGCATGGGACATGTGGCAGAAGTGCCACTCGTACGGGAGATCGATTGAATCTTGTGGGCGATCAGGTACTTGTTCAGCAGCACGCGAAGGAAACGCTACATCATTGGAGCTCTGTGTAGTATCTCGCTTTGGCTTGCCTCATGAGACTCGTTGGGACTGGATTACATACAGGAGGGCGCGACAAACTGAAACGAGAAGCTGCGGTTGACAGGGAAGAGACTGAGAGAATGCGTTACTACGAAGTAGCGCTATTGCAATGAATTTGGCAGACCGACTTGCGAACAGGGCGTTGGTGACCAAACGCGTGATTACGTCCGTTGACGCTGAGCCGCGCAAGCAACAATGGTGGGAGATTTGCGACATTGCCGTGGAGTGGAATCGTACGACCCGGGGCTATCCCTTTCGCTGCGGCTCAGATTTGACAGAAGCCTTTCGTCAACGTTGGTGCATTGAAGCGCTCCAACGCGACTTTGCTCTACGTTGATGCTGGAAAGTCGACGTATTGCTACTGTGAAGCGTTCTGTGCTAGCATGGTATGTATGGACCACGGCGGTGACGTCTCGTCATGTTTGCGAGGCATCGTGTCGCACGGCGCTCACGTGGAAAGGCGTTGTTTTTTGCGACCAAGGATTGTGATACAGGGTGCCCGGTCTGACACACGTTCGATGTCATTAGCAACGCTTTCGCGAATGGCGGCATCGGATTTGATGCCGTTCTGAACATGCTGAAGCACGACCGCACTGCTTGCTTTGGCGCATGATCTTTTTAGCATGGGGTAACTTGTGTAGATCAAGTGCGCCGAAATATGTTCGCGCATGGATGCTGTGCTACTCGATGGTAGTTTTCTGTACATGCACGAGCGGCAGAGACACGCTTTGCCTTCGCCGTAGCCGCTGGTGCAATTTTCAGTTGCTTATCCTGCACGCTGTGCAGCACAGCATTCTCCATCCCCCTTAGCATTGCACAAGTAAATGCTCCGACCTACATGTCCCTGGATTTCGTTTGTACGTTTCAGACGCGCGTTGCAGTTGCTACTCGTAGCAGTGCGGTCGAGACAAGTGAGGGGCTACCGCAATACCGGTATGGCACACTCATGCCACGAGCACGCTGACAGCAGCGGCGCTGACCGAGTTTGTCTCGAGCACAGTACGCAGTTCAGTGTCTGCACACGCCGCCAGTACATCGCTTGAAGACGATCCGAAGCACATTGTGGTTTTGCGATGGGCGAAAGGGCACAATTACGCCAGGCACACCTCCCATAACAAATAGTACAAACAAAACGTAAAAGCAAATCATAAAGGCGTTTCAAAGTTGAAAGAATCCATCCCATAAAGTTGCCAGCCAACACAGAGACGCGCATGATATGCGGGAAGAAGCATGTTTACTCCATGGCTTCTCTGCTGAGTCAGTCTTGCAGAGCGTCTTGACACGTTCTTTTTCCGATTGCCTAGGCGATCTGACGGTGGTATTGTGTACCATGAGGCGGTAGAGCGCGATGGAAAAGAAACGCGTGCGATCCACAGTGGGCAGGTGAGCAGGAAGACGCGCGCACATCACGTGCCGCTGCCGACATGACCATACAATAAATAGTTCGTCCCTTCCACGAGGACAAGACTGCGCTCAGCCACTCGCCAGTATTTAGGTTTTGTTTTCCTTTTACACTAAATATATGGAATAACGCCCTGTGTTGAAGTTCTGTTGATCAATGTGTGGAATGCCGCAATCTTTCGGGGTCTGTCCACGACCGCAGTCGTCGGAAAGCCGTGGCGAATCCGCCCCAACGTTGTTAAAAGACGGTCAATGATTGGTCAATCGTCAGAAAGGTTGCGGCGCAGTGGTCATCCCTCCTTTGGTCATAGTCCGCGTGGCGATCCTGCGGAGGGACGACATCGTCAACGTGCAGAAGCTTTCCCCTGACGCACGCCCACTTCGACTTTGCGCTGCAAGAGAGAGAGAAGAGCATCAGAATGCGCGCGCCTCAGCTGCTTTCCGCGGCGCTGCTGGCGCTCACGACGCCCGCCTCAGTGCACGCGCGCGCCATGGACGTGGACGAGTGGCCGTCGACCGAAGTGCGTCCAGCTGCTTCTCCTGCGGCCCGTGTCGCTTGCATTTTGTACCGGTCCTTACCGTTCCGTGTGTCTTTTGTCTGGTGTTAGAGTGACCACACCAAGTTGCAGATGGTGCTGCCCGAACGGCTCATGAAGAAGGACGGCTACGCGCACAAGGACGCGCTCTTTGGCTACCCGTCGTACTCGATGGGGTCGCTGCAGACGCAGCTGATCTACACGAACGAGTCGGGTTGCCAAGCGATCACGCACAGCGACTGGGAGCCGCCGTTCGCGCTGCTCTTGGACCGCGGCGACTGCCACTTTGTCGAGAAGGTGCGACACGCGCAACGGGCCGGTGCGCGCGCTGTGCTCATTGCCGACAGCAAATGTCTATGCACCGACGTCGAGTGCCTGCGCGAGACCGGCGACGACTTTTGCGAGACAGTGCTGCCGTTCATGGCCGACGACGAGTCGGGCGGCGACATTACGATCCCGAGCATGTTGATCCGCAAGAGCGACGGCGACGCGATCAAGCGCGAGGTCGCCCAGAGCAAAGGCGTCAGTAACGTGATGGTCAAGTTTGACTGGGGCGTGCCCTCGCCCGACGGGCGCGTCGAGTGGACGCTGTGGCAGAGCGCGTGGGACGACCAGTCGCGGGCGACGCTGGCAGACCTGGAGGCGATGGTCACGGCGCTGGGCGACCGCGCATTTTTCACGCCGCGATTCGTCTCGTACAATGGCAGTAAAGTGGGCTGCCACGCCGAGGCGAAAGAGGGGACGTCGGCCTGTGGCAACATGTGCTTGAACAATGGTCGCTACTGTCTGCTGGACCCGTCGCCGTCGCACGACCGCTCGACGGGCGCGTCGGGAGCCGATGTCGTGGTGGAGAATCTGCGTCGCAAGTGCGTTTGGAAGCTGGAGAGTGAGACTGATCCGGGCGTTGGCCTCAAGTGGTGGAAGTACGTAAAGGCTTTTGGTGAAGCATGTGGAAAGGACGAGAACACGTTTCGGGAGCGATCTTGCGCCGAGAAGGTGATGAAGAAGCTGAGCATTGACGTTGAAGCCGTGGAGAAGTGCATGCAGCCGTATGGTGTTGGTGTGGACGAGGTGAATCCTATGCTTGAGGAGGAGCTCAAGGAGCAGACTGCACTCCAGCTTCTACGTTTGCCGGCGCTATATGTGGACGGGGTGCACGCTCGCGGTCGTGTGGACCCAACAAGCATTTTGGGCATGGTTTGTGCTGGCTATGGCGTCCACGACCCTCCCGAGGTGTGCTCGTGCGATGGCCAGTCGTCCGCTGGCCTCTTGGATTGTGTGAAGGTGGGCAGTCTTGCGAATGCTGCCGCCATCACGAGCAACGACGGCTACTCGTTCGCGTCGCTGGTGGCCGTGTTGTTCGCATTCGTGGGTATAGTCGCCGTGGGTGGCTTTGTCCACTGGCGTCGCACACAGCGCCACATGCGCGACCAGGTGCGCAGCATCCTTGCGGAGTATATGCCGCTCGAGGATCAGGCGTTCGATGACGAGTATGACTTGGAAGACGAGAAGTCGCGTATGTTGCACCCGGCGGAGCGAGCCGCCGCAAAGAGCCCCCGCGGCTACATGCCATCGCGCGGCTTTCTAGAGGAAGACGAGGATGGAGGCATGTGAATGTCGACCGACTAGTCATCTGGCCGATGAGAGAAGCCGACTAGCAGGCTTGCGTTATTTTTCATCACGATCCTTTGCCGGGTAAGTATCACAGAGGTAAGAAGGAAGCAAATGGCAGCCATTGGCGTGGATTGAACACGACGACGTTGGTTGTGGTACGATGCAGAACGTTTGAGCTTTGTAACCTGCTTTCGTTGTAAGAACGCAGCCATTACTTGTCTGCTTGACTGAGTCGTCCCTTTGGTTGTTACAATTAGGGTAGACCTACGATGTGTGCTGTGCGGCGCTACCTGTAACCACCGAAGCGCTGAGAATTGAAACTTGAAACACCGACGTAAGGCAAAGGCTATTGACCCGCGTGCTTTGTGGATGCCGTCTCACCATGCTAGCAGGACCGAGGCAACAGGAATTGGCCTCCACGGATCTGATTAGATCTTCAGCACATGGATGCGTTGCTGTCCCGCGCAAAGATGCTCAATATAAGAGGGGCAAGCGCAGCTGTTTGATGTACTTTCGGAATATTACGTGAAGTTTTGTCTGCTGCGCGCCTCTTATGTCCAGGACTGTTCCCAGCAAACGTAGAGACGCATGACACATTTTCGTTCGTCCTTTGACCTTCACCATGCACGAAATGGAGTCATGCGGTAGCCCGGTTACATGTATGACAATGGCTGATTGACATCAATATAATCTCCATGTTTATTACATAAGCAAATACTACTCTGGATTCAGTAAACGCCCTGAAAACCCACAAAATCTAAAAAGGGCCCCAGAGCAAGAGGATCAAAACTTCACCAAATAATCGAAAATATACAGAACAAATAGAGCAAAAACGCCTCAACCATGTATACTACACGTATGCGCATGCCAAATTTTCAAAACGTAATAGTTGGGGAAGGCTCGTTGGAGGTAATGTTCAACGCCCAGCACCCTAAAGTTGTTTTTATGAATAAATAACATTAAATCTCCGACCGCACTTGAATAACATATTGAATGTATTGACCAATAGTGTGAGCCTAGTGATAGAAAAATCTTTTTTAAGGAGTCAAATTGCACAAAGGCAAAATTATATCCAATCAGAGAGCAGGTGGACAAGTACAGCTCTCTCAGCTACCTCTCCGACGTATCAGGTCGGAGAGAACAGTGCTGTTATGGTTATCACTATACAAACACCAAGTTATTCGCATATTTTAAAAATAATACACAAGCTCCGACGTCTCCGACAAAGGGTAACTCAACCGCATATTTTACAAACAACATCCAAGCTTTAACATCTCCACCGAGGATGAGTCTGACCGACCTAGCACCTGCCAACACAAAGCGTGCCCGTGAGAACGGAGCGCGCTCATTTTTAAAGTTCCTCGAGCAGGAGGAGGTTACTTTGGAGTACCTGCAACAGTGCATGCAGCGCGAGAGGGCACCTCTCGCACTAGAAGCTGTGATGGACAAGTTTGGCATGTATCTCGCGTTCAAGGAAAGCCGAAAGGGACAGCTCTTGGCTCGACACTCGGTCATGCAGTACTTTCGACAAGCCAAGAATTGGCTGCTGGAGCAGTTCCCACAGCATCGAGCAGTGGTTGAGAAGAATTTGCTCAAGAAAGGACAGACACTTGAACGCCATTGTATGAAGCGTGAGTCAGGGTCGTTTGTAAACAAGGCCCCAGCATGCACAAAGTATGCTCTCAAGAAAATGATGGAATATTTGTATTCAACTGCGGTTACTAGTGCTGACTACCAAGATGCGGCGCTGTTGTGTTTGCTATGGTACCTCTTTGGGCGTGCATCGGACCTTACAATGCTGCGGAAGGCAAACCTGTCGATCGGCTCGGGTGACATATTCTTCGTCCGATTTATCCGAATTAAAACTTGTGAAGAGCAAGGTCTTTCACTTTTCCCTGACGAAGACTTCACCACATGTCCTCTGCTTGCCATAGCTCTCGCCCTCGTGACCCACTCATCGCCAACTATATCCGTGCTGAGTCAACTTCCTGAGCAGATGGCTATCTCACAGTCCATATTAGCTCCATCAACTTTGCTCATCGATTTGCTCGATCATCCAGAGGCTGTGGTGTCTTCACAGGATATATTATCAACCGCTGCTAAGAAGGAGAACATCACAGATAACTCTCCTGGTGTACACAGCTACGTCAACCGTGTTCTTGATCGGGTCGCTGTAAAAGCTGGCGTATCCGAGCGCTTGACATCTCACTCTTTTCGGCGCGAAGGGGCGCAGCATGCAAATGGGGCTGGATTGTGTGTACAGTGGATCTTCGACCGAGGCGCCTGGAATATGACAGCGACAAACAAGGCCTTCGCGTGCGTTTTTAATCCGGCTTCCGAAGACCATAAGGTTGCCCGGGTCTTGAGTGGGCGACACCTCGATACCGACGTATCTCTCCTATCACTTGATGTCTTCGACTCCGGTACGCAGACAAAAATACAAACTGTTGCGACAGCGCTCTTCAATGCATCTCAAGGCCTCAAGCCTACACAATACAACGTGAGCGAAAGAGTGATTGAAACGCTTATCACTTATCTGCTGATTCATTACCCATCGTTGAAGCAGCTAAAGAAAGACGTACTTGTAGTCACACGTTTGGAAGCGTGTGCAATCCAGCAAGGTTACTCCGTCAGCAAACTTCTAGCTTGGTCTTCACATCTAACCTGCTACACGAAGACAAATGTGCCACCGAATCCCATCAAGGCTTCAGACAGCACGATCGACATCACAAAGCATCCAATATATCTTCGTCAAGCTTCACTGATTGAACATCTAATCAAGGTCAACCAAAAGCTCGAATCTCGCGTCTCGATGATTGAAGCTGAGGTCTATAACAAAGCACAACCAAAATCTACACATGAAAGAAGTGAGGGTAAAGACAAAGAACCACCAGCCAAACGTCGCCGAACGAGCTCGTCAACAAACCTGAAGGACGTCTGGTTTTGTTGGTATACCCAGGAACCCCGCCTCTGGGATTCGTTTGATAGCTCGAGCAAGCACACGAAATCCACCGCCAAACTTGTCGTTGCATTCATGAAACTGTTTCTTGCTGATGGATTCGTGCTTGATGAAAAGTCTCCGCAGTATCGAGACGATGTGTTGGAATTAGGCGATGTCGCTGAAATGCAGTTACTTTCGTTTCTTGGCGAGCACAACATCAAGGCCCGCGGAGCACAAAACGTCCTCTAGTCCATGCGCAATATACACAAAGCTGGTCATCTAAGCAAACATATTCAACGATACAGACAACTTCAAGCCGCCGGTCGCATTGTAGATCCAGCACCTGCGCATACTACAAACATCATCGGATAGATTGTCAACCCGCAGTACCCATAGATGATGGTCTTCACGCCATTGTATACATGCTGAGTGATTCCGCACTAAAGAAGGAGAAATACAACAAGTACATATTAACAAGATCGGCGAGACACTTTAGCTCGTCCTTACTCTCATGATACAGCGTATATACATCATAGTACAACAATCCATTTTACCCTTAATCGTCGAGGTCAGATCGCTCAAAATGTTCTTGGACATGACAATATCGTATCACGATGTACACCATTTACGCACGGGTACATGCCATCCGGGTAGCACACGGGCGGCACGTAGTCCACCATGTAGCTGCTTACCTGTCATTGAATACAACATAACGATCAATGAGCAGTCAATAACGCGCGTATAAATACACATGGACACGGGTGCACGTACGTAGCAAACGCGTTGTGCACCATTTACGCACGGGGAACAGGTCATCCGGGTAGCACACGGGCGGCATGTAGTCCACCATGTAGCTGCTTACCTGTCATTGAATAAACATAACGATCAATGCGCAGTCAATAACGCGCGTATAAACACACATGAACACGGGTGCACGTGCATATACATTAAATCCCCATCATGTACAACTCGTCCACAGTCCACGTGTCGTGGTATATTGACACGTTGGCGCAACTCACGATGTAGTGAAGCAGATCAGCACGTAATATTTAATTTTCGAACACGCACACAAGGAAAATCAATTTGCCTCAATCAATTATATTTTAAGCCCCCTGTCCACTTATCATTGCTAGCACATTAATGCACACAAAATTGCACACTATTACACAATTCCGTACTGACTTTGTCCCGGTCGGAGCGTGTCGGAGGTCGGAGATTTCATGGTATGGTGCAGTAAGTGTGTGGTTTTACCATGTCTGTAGCGGCGGGGGGGGGGGCTGTTACATGTCATTAGTACAATTTGGGTCAATGTAAATATCACATAAATTGATAATATTTAACAATATCACTTTCGTGAGTCGATTTAATGTTAATATCTTTACTATTCGGCATTGTTTCACTATTGGTCGATATAGGCCATTACATGAGCCAGATAAACCACAAAATGCTGCAAGACGCACGCTATGGGTGGTGGGTAAGATTGCTATATTAAAAGTTTGTAGTTACACAAAGTGTCAGTAAGATAAAGAGAGTTTATGAACGAGGCTTAACTATATCAATGTATAACTTTATTTTCCTTCCCTTATATACAAGAGTTTCTGCGTTTCACTTTCTCTGCACGTATAGTGTTCGTAAAGGGAAGCGCACACTCTTGTACTGTATCGGTAAATGATAAACCAATTATCTGGTAAGAATTGGGCACCGTTACACCTGGTAGCACTTCGTTGTTCGTTCAACGACCACAATCACCTCATTCAACACGAAAAAGTAGATGTTAAGGAATGCCTTCACACCATCCTTAAAGTCTAGCACCAACCACGGAATATGGAATGGATTGCTGTTAAACGAATGGGTTCTTCATATGGAGAAACCGCCAGAAGTGCCCAGCTGGAGGCTTTTGACAGATACCAACAACATGTCTTACTAAGTAACTAAATGCAGAATGTAGTTGATGTCAAAAACGAGAAAGTAGTCTTTCTTTACTAGCAATACTCGTAACAAATCAAGTAGTTGAGATAACTGAGTGCTCAACAGACAGGTCTGTTGAGACAAAAACAATGCAATACTGATAGGTGTGGGTCGATGCTCACGCGCCGTCTCCAAACCTTTAATATTGGAACTTTCACGAACATGTGAGTCGATGAAGACTTTGTTGAAGTGGTCCAGTAATTTGGACGACGCCATAAGGGCTCATTGTATCGTCGAAGACGAGATGAAAGTTGAATTATCCTAATATAACGTGGCTAGACGAGTCATGACGTTGGCCTTACGGCCCAATCCCCACGACCTGTATTTGACTGAGTCGTTAGACGCTTTAAGGTCCAGGCTTAGCCAAACTTTTGAGCCGGCACGAGCCGAGTACCAGGCTTGTACTGATTTTCTAAATCCACGACTTGATACATTTGATATGCACTCTTACGCACGTCGTATTCGAAATCTTACAAGTTGGAATACTTCCAATTCAATCGATGAACACATACAAATTACGGTGACCATTTAGGGTCTTACGGATGCTTTGGTCAACGCCCACCTATTTTGCATAAAAATGAAGTCGCTGAAACTAGCAATGTCAGCGGTGGAACAGGAAACCTATAGTTTGAGACAGGTCCAAATAAGTTTGTATACCTATCGTCCTTCGATTCGACAGGAAACCGGATGTCTAGAATTTATGGACCTCTATTACTTGGAGAGCAAACGTACCCGCTATACAGTGTACATACGATTGCAGGGCATTATGCCTATGAGTGTAGTGTTAAGAACTCCGTCTCACGCACACACGTACTGAACGACCGTACGTCGGCCAAGAAGGGCCCGAGACGCGGGTCCAACACTGTTGCAAAAATCGCAACAGCGAAAAAGAATTGATTACTTGCTGACTTATTCTATCAATTTCATTCATGTTTTAATCGATCATATTAATCAATAAATGATTGATCAAAATCAATAATAATATGTCAGCTATCAATCGAAATATATTGATTATACGGAATTATCTAAGATATGTACCACGATAATCAACAAATAAATAAATTATACCACAATATCGAAAAATACAAAAATATAATAAGCCTGTTTTCTGTACCTAAATTGAAACAGATCCTTGAATTTAAACAGCCCCAGTCATTTTTGGTAATATGGACTATACTGCCACGTGGCAAACTATTGATGTACCACCTCCACTACCTTTTGTTGGCCACACATCAGCATTTGTGATATTTTGCGCACATCAGATGGAAAGGAACGACGAGAAAAAGCAAACTAGCAGGTTCTTCGAAAAAAGGTGTTACAGTAACAAAAGCTACATCATTCAAGCTCTAATTGAGTACAACAGACAGCGAAACCGTCCGTATCGTGTCGTCTCAAGTGAAAAGCGACGTTACAAAGATGTGTGCACACAAGATAACTGTTCGTTCGCGGAGCAGATTGTCTTTTCACAAACATTTGGCCCTCCAACCAATTTCGTTTTACACTCCTGTCAAATTTCGGGATCATTTAAAGCGTCTCGTAGATATGCAACTGCGAAACGAATTGGTATAAACCCTGCCGTTCAAGGTATGGCTATGGCCTTTGGCAGTAAAGTGAACCCCGTGATGATCCAAATAAAGCTGAAAAATAACGGTATATTCTACCTCAATTTGAACTGTGCTCATGCAATCACAAGGTTACAGATCGAGTATCTCGGCATTAATATTGAGCAATACAAACTCATTCCATCCTTTATGGTTGAACTGAATGGTCGAGGTCACGAAATAAAGCTCGAAATTGAGGATGATGAGTTTGTGCGATTGTGTGTCATTCCGAGAAGGGCTGCGACCATATAAGCCGTTCAGCGAGCGCAAGGTTGCCGTGGATGACACCTTTCTGAAGACTTCCATCGGTGGGGTCCTCCTGGTGACTTTCTATTGCAATGGTAAGAACAAGATTCAAACTGTAGGAGTAAGTATTGTCTCGGTGGAGAATGAAGGTAATTGGAATTGGCTTTTAGAAGATCTGCTCTTCCACCTCCAACCAACTTCAGCATTCGTATATAGGATAGGGACAAGGGAACTGTAAATGCGGTGCAGACAACTGTACCAGACGTCCCTCATTTTTTGCTTTCAGCATCTGATAAAGATTTTTGAAAAGAAATACACGTCGAAGAACTTGAAAAAATTGGCGTAGATGTCGGCTCTATAACGAACAAAGGTTGCGTACGAGAAGGCGGAAGCAAACATCTCCAGCTTGGATAAAAGTGCGTTGGCGTGGCTTCACGATGTTGGCCCTTATAATTTGCAACAGCTCACTCCATACGTCCAAGATACACCATCTTGACATCAAATGACGTGATAGCTGTAAGCAGTGCGCTCAAGAGTATTCTAAATCTTACAATTGTCGACTGCCTAATGGATATTGAGCGTTACGTGGCGAGTAAGTGGGATAAACCGGTAAGCAAATTGAAAAGGTGGGGAGTGCTTACTCCACATAAATTTCGCAATGTGGACAAAACACTGGCCGTTGCGGCGTGGGGTGAAATTGATGTAAGCTCTACTTTATGCTTCGTTGTCGCAATCATGTCAATAGTAGGAGCTAATCCGGTAAAGCTTGCAGTTCTATGTTGTGACAAGATTATTCAATGCTAGTGTGGGTACTTCGAAGATGCTGGCTCTCCTTGCGTTCATGCTTAACTTGATCTTCGTCACACTGAAAATATGCCCACCATAAAAGCGTATTTTCATGACTCGTGCAATACGAAAGACGCTTAAATCAGCGTAGTAAAATAGATCAGAAAATAAAGTATTGCCGCTCGTGTTAAAAGAGTCCCTGGCTGTAACGAGGCAAGCTCTTACCAGATGACTGACAAGACCTTATGTTAATTCAACACAAGGTTGTGTGCACCCGGCGTCACGTACACATGGCGTGATGAAGCGCGAAGAAGTTAACAGAACTTGGAAGATCTGCATAAGGGAAAAGTAGAACTGTAAATAACATAGTTATGTTTCTTACTATATCATCTTTCGTCTTAATCGAGCTTCACTAAACTACCATCTCCTATGTGGGTCACTTGCTCACCTCCCATTGCGCGCGTACAGGAGCGATTGGTGGTTAATTTGGTTGATATAGCGTCTACATCAACCAATAAGCGGAGCAACCACGAATATAATCCTCAAGGTAAATATTCTGCCAACATTAAATTTTTCGAGTAATGTTAGTTGAACATTACCTAAATAGATAATATTCCAATAATTGATACATTCGTATCGATTTTATGTAACGAGCTTACCCCGTTACATTATTACCTTTTACCATCAGTCAATACAGTGAGTGATTTGATTGATTAGTAAAAGATCGAATTCCGTATTGGCGCTCTGAGGAAAAGGAGCATCTGCTTTTTTTACCTCCTCATTCCAACTTTCCAGTGCATGGCGAGTCCATCTATGCGCTGCGCGAACAAAACCGCGGCTGAAGCGGCTGCACGGATGCGTGCAGCCGGAGAGCAAGCAAACCAAGACTCGGCATTAGGCGGTCATTCGCCTGCTACTGTTGATAAGCAGCCTGCAACATCCAATGTTGCAGGTGCATGTGATCATCCACGTGCAGCTTCTTCATCCGCAGCTTCTACTGCGAGTACGGGTTCCATGGACGTCGAATCCAATATAGTGGTTATCTTTCGGGAAGTCGGACCGCCCTTTCCCCTCGATGGCGCCTGCAGAGCCTAGCCGTAGAGCTGTGAGTGCGGAAACGACGACTGCTAAGCCTCGTGGCAGTCTCGACAAAACTCTGCGCCATGGCATGTTCGGCGCATCCAGCGAGTATGAATACTCGTCTTAAGGATCGGACCGATAGAGATCGTATTCATATGATGCTAGTGCGCAAGGTGAGGACGTTAATTATCGTGATAGTGTCGATGACTCTTCACGGAGTCATCAAAGCCGTATCAATCTCAGCGATTGCGGCAATCGTAGTTCCATTATGTCGGCACAGCGCGAGAAGAGCAAGATCGTAACGCGTTTGGATCTGCTCCCGAGAACAAAAAAATGATGCCTTTTCAACTCAAATTGAAGCAGTGGTATGGTTATATCACCGGGTATTGTCGGATCCCACTCCTCGACTCGTCAAGCCTCCAAGGTCTTGATGTCAGTGCGAGTGATTATCGCACTGAACATGAGTATTACATCGATGTCTTTTTCAGACATCGATGAAACCTCGGTAACCGCAACCGAGACGAAGTTTCGTTGGTGTAGACGTGTAACTCATTAATAGGCAACATTGAAAATATTGTCCGTGACGCTTATCTGGACAAAATTATTGCAGGGCGCAATACGCTTGACAGAAGTCTCCAAACGGTGGTCATTATAAATTGCACCTATTTTTTCGAGAGGCAAGTTTATCTTACCTCTTGCGGTAAGACTATTGTAATAGTTCATTTGACAGCTCTGTTCGCTCCCCTAAGGAGGACTTTTTTCCAAATCACCCGTACTGGAGGGCTCGCATCGCGGTTGAGATGCACAAAGTAATTGAGACTTAACAATCCTATTATGAACGCGCCGCGCGTTCGTTCGACGACGTTCCTTTATCGTCAAAGAGTTCGTCTCGTCGTACTGCTTGACGAGACAGGAGACATCCGGCTTCATCTTTGAGAGGAACTCTGGGCTATTCCACGAGGGTAGATACCCCTCCACTGAACAAGGTAGCTCGTCCCAGATCCTGAGTCGTCACGATGGTTCAAGATAAGCTCTACAAGGAAGCGTTGACCATAGTGTGAATTTACCAAAGGTTGTGTAGGAAAAGGAAAAATCTCCTCCAAGTCGTTCGACTCACCATCTTGACCAAAATGAGATGGATCGCGATATCGCTGAATTGCGCGATGATTTGAAGAATGAGAGGGACAGATGCTATACTCTGACCTGTTCTGTGCAAGAAAACCGCAAGGATCGGGAGGCTAATCGTGTAAAAGATCGTGCCAATTACGCTTTCGCACAGCTTCAGGTCGAGCGGGATGTCGGTTCTCTAGTTGACGAGCTGGCGACATAGCGCAAGGAGATCTCTCAGTTAAGGTCTGACGTCTCTTCACTCCGCGACTATAATATAAGTCTAGAGCGCGAACGCAAGAATCTGATGTAGATTTTTGAACGCGGAAGATATCTTCATCGTCGGAAGAGTCCTCGTACTGAAAGTACGGGCGGAGACGCCCCACGTATCAACGTAGGATGCGTACGCATCGTACGCAGCAGCTCAAACGTGTATGTGCTACCGTTTTTGTGCAGCACACGAAAGGGGCCGATATACTTGGACATTAGTTATCGGCTGTCCACGCTAGTCACTACGTGTCTAGATAGATTTACCATAGAAAGTAAGACTAAATTGCCTTCAATGAATGAAAGAACATCTGCACCATTCTTGTACGCGTTCCATTTATGCCGGTCCAACGCGTGATCCATGGAGTTCTGCTTGAAAAGTAGTACTAATTCTCAAGCCAGCAGAAATTCTTCTGCTGATTCGACATTATTTTGTTCATTTCACCTTGTGAAAACTGCAGGAACAGTCCTTTCCTCTTTCTGTTCATCAGCGAGGGTGTCATAATTCTCGCCGGAGAGTTCGTTAGCGATGCTGAAGATACCATCATCATCATGATCGTTTGATCGAATGATAGTGATGACGCTATTTCCTACATGATCCTCTTCTTCGATGTCGACATTATAGACATCGGCATCATACGTGACGAAGTTAGCGTCAAAACGTGATGATCAAGATTCAGAACGGTTTTTGATCGAGCGAGTCCCTTCGCCCCTTATCCAATAGTCACACTCTAATCGGTTGGGCAGACGTAAATGACGCAAACCATTCACGAAGAACGGTGTATGCTAAGTTGAAGTATGCAATTAATTATTGATGGCAAATTCCACCATGGGTGGGAAGTCGCTCCAAATCGAGAGCGAGAGGACATTTCCTGTAAGCTTCTTTTCGAAGACACGGTTTGAACGTTCCGTCGGACCATCTGTTTCGGTATGTTCAGATGTCGACATTTTCAAACGCGTTCCGAGCGACCGAAACACGGATTGCCAAAAATTTGCCGTAAACCGAGGGTTGCGGTCAGACACGAGTTCACGGGATAAACCGTAGAGTCGAAATACAGTGTCGATACAGACACTATCACACACCTGCGTCGTGATTGACTCTGGAACTGCATCAAGATGCATTATCTTGATGAACAGGTCAACGAAAACAAAAATCCCATTATTCATGTGGTCGACTTAGAGTAAACTGAAGACGAAGTCAATGGAAACAGATTGCTAGACCTATGCCGGTACACGTAGAGACTGTAAGGGTATACGGGATAAAGGAATAGTCTTAACTTGTTGACAGACCTCGCAAGCACGAATGTACTTGCACACAAACTGATACTGGTGGGGCCAGTAGAAAT
Source organism: Hyaloperonospora brassicae (assembly GCA_947650285.1). Taxonomy (NCBI): domain Eukaryota; phylum Oomycota; class Peronosporomycetes; order Peronosporales; family Peronosporaceae; genus Hyaloperonospora; species Hyaloperonospora brassicae. The sequence continues at coordinate 209,274 of CANTFL010000017.1, forward strand.
CACGACTTGCTGTAAGTTAAGTCTTTTACCTTCCACGATGTCCACCTGTTGGGGCATCGTGGCACTCATACATGATGCGCAAGCGCAATTTAGTATGATGCGGTACGACGACACGAGGCGTGTTGCCAGCAACAGCTGTGTTATACATCAACCCGATGTGTGTTGTGTACCGGTCCGAAAAGCAACGGTACAAAGCCAATAACTCTTTCGAAGATTTACGAGTTGGCTTTGCCAGATGATACATCAAGCACAGAAGATATCGTCTTTTGCGTAAGCCTTCTATATGTCGTCAAGGAACATTGACGACGGCACACAGATTGTAAGTGTCACAACAGTGGTCTTATCCTCACCGTTAAATTGCGGGCCCGAATCGAATTCGGGTCAGCGCAAAAGCGCATCAGCGACGACGTCCAGTCGTCCTAAGTTATACTCGACGGAGGATTTGTACTCGGCGAAGAAAGACAGCCACCTCGCCATTAAATGCGAGAGGTGTGGACTGTTTACGGCTGTCCCGTTCATGCATGAGGATATGATAGAAGCTATCATCAGATCCATGGACGAGAAGATAGTACTCTTTTACATTTCATATATGATCACGTCCTTCCTTGGTATCGGCGTCTGACCCGGGTACCGTTTCATCATTTAACTTATCTAATACGTGCACTATCCGCCATCCCCTTGTGGCCTTACGAACACAGAAGGTCGGAGAGCTGTGAGGGGAAGTCGATTCCCTCACATGGCCTGCTGCTAAGCGATCAGCAAAACACTTACCGACCGCTAGTATTTGTTTACGAGGCAGTAGTCACTGCTTCATGACTCAATACTTTGCGGCCGGTTTGATCCCGATCTCGTGACGAGTGCATTTGTCCTCAGGCAACTCGCAAGGCACGGATTCAGAAGATACATCGTTGAATTCGATCAAATCCTTATACAAAGGATTTGTTTTAAGCGACTCCCAGGATTGAGACGTGTATCGCTCAATCCGAGTCTTCTCATCGAGGACACTTTCGTCCATAGATGAGCTGCTGATAACCCGTTCGTTATCTGAAAAACTGTTGCCGACTGAATGTCGGTCATATGCTCATCATTAGTGACGAGTATCAAGATTTACCTGACTTTGCCACTAAGCAAATCACGCAAGAAACGTTTGGGTTCAAGCGTTGGCAACTGAGTTACCTCCGAATTTAACTATAAATGCACATTCAAATCAAGCGTATAAGCGCCTACGCTTGATCCCTTATGGACCAAGACGTTCAATGTCTCGTCTTCTTCCTGGAAACTTGTTTTCGCAGGATGCGAAGGGATTGTCCGCTCAGGTTGCCGATGGTCTGATGCCTCAGCATGAGACTCTTGAGGAAGTCCTTCCTCAATCACGCGGGGACTAATTCCCTCTACGTCTTCTAACTGTGGCTGTGCAACCACAGTTAGGAACTGATCCTCTACGGTCGACTCTCCAGTCGACATAGGATGACCGTGTTGCCCTTTGGTGGCAACAGGTTTCTTACTTCTAAGATGCTGCCCGCTAGGCATGCATCCATGTCCCGGTCCACTCGACTTATTCGAGTGGTGGACATTCGGCGCAGCCTGTACTTCTGTACAGACGCCGGGAGCTTGCTACACAGTGTAGTGATCAGCTACACTGAGGTCTTGTGCAGTCGTGCTAACGACCGTACCGCAAATGAGGCCATCGCACTTACTAGCGGTAAATCCATATGCTTGTGGACGCCCCATGACGTTCATCAGATGGCCATCTGATGAACAAGCGGCAGGCATCTTCACGGATCGATGCTGCCAGTTCACTGTTGGCTCATACCTCCTGAGCCAGGGTAATCCTTAGATGAAATTGAATTTGTCATCCAGATCCAGTTCGACGAAGTCATTATCGGACTGTTTGTCCTTTAACGTGTAGTGGATTGCTACTACACGTTTTGCAACGGTTATTGATGCGCCTGTGGCGAGGCGCACCGTCATCCTCGCTCGGGGGATGTCGCGCTAAACGAACTTGAGCCTACGGCCCTCTAGTGACTGGCGACGAATAAAATTGTCTGACGCCCCTCAGTCGTCAACTCGAGCGCGAATTGACATTTCTTTTAGTACTTTCAAGTTCAAGGTGATGAGTGATATCGCATCGCCAGGTGCAGAGACACACAACGATTGTGTATCTGGAGCAACTTTCGTCAAGAGATTTACAAATTCTCCTGAGGTTGCTGGATCAGTAGAGGAGGAGCGCCCTACTGACACAGTTCATTTTTTATGCTCCGCTTCGCTGTTGCGGTTTCGCAATAGCGTTGGATCTTCGTTCATTGATCTTTTTGGCAAATGGTCGTTCATTTCGCTCAGTACTGTTTGGTACTGGGCGTGTAGCACTACACTCGTAGACGTAGTGTCCTAGCTTCTGACAACGATTTCACTTTTGCAATAGCTTGTTGTCTGAAGAGCGAGGTCTCTTGCACTCAACATCGCAGAGGGATATTGGCTCTAATCCTCCAATATTTTGTCGTCTTGTTGGGCGATAAGAGATCGAGCTATCATGAGCCTGTCTCATGCTAAAGTCCTCGTGTTCCACTGCTGAGATTGCTCTTCCAAGGGTATCTAGATACAAGCGAACAGGTGATGTCTGACGGGCCAGTCTGCGAGCCCTTGCATGAACACATTAATCAACGTGTGTTCATGTACTGTGTTGGCAGTTATACTACTCGCAAGGAGCCGTATATGCTGAGCATAAGCGTGTACATCACGCTTACCTTGCTTGGGTTTCAGGAGCTCTGATCAAGCTCTGATCAAGCCCTAAACTCATCGCTCGGCAGTTCAAACGTTTGTATGAGCCGGGTCTCAAAGACTTTCAGCGACTAAAAAGCATATTGGTCGCTCACTTCCGACCTTAAGGCCCAAGGCTTGGCACGTCCTGCCACGTGGGCTTGAGCAAATGTGAGTTTCATTTGATTATCGTCTATACGACGAGCCTTCATGACTCTGTCTAGTTCGATGAACGATACCAACAGCGAGTCTTCCTCGAATCGTTTGTACTTGTAGATATCAACCTTCACGATTTCGGCACGACGCGTGTGTGTCGTCCCGCCCACAGCAGCATTGAATTACTGCTGTCTCAACATCTCTTTCTGTTGAGCACCGAGTTCTCTCAACTGCTCGGCCTGTTGATAACCTTGCTGGTGAAGCAAAGCTACTTTCTCTATTTCGGCGGCAAGTTCATTTTGAATGAACCTGGCTATATCAGCATGTTGTTGGTCTCTGTCAAGAGACGCCGATATGGCGCTAATGGCGGTTTCGCCGACGGTAGAGCTCATTCGTTCTACCGCACTGCATTCGATGTCACTTAGATGACTAAAGCCTTAACGCGTGGCGTGGAAGCTTTCCTCCTCATCCAACATGTTCATGTTGAATGAGATGGCTGTGGTCGTTATATGGACTACAAAGTGCTTGTAGGTGCAACGGGGAACGCCTTGTGTCAATTTAACACAAGGTTGTGTGCACTAGACGTCACATACACGTGGCGAGGAAGCGCAGCGAAGTAGGCAGAACTCGGAAGCTCTGTCTCATGTAGGGGATGGCCGCCCTACCAGCCCGCATCTTAGGTGTGTGTTATAGTTGTTGGGTGGGCTGGACGCCCTACTAGCCGAAAATCCCCATAGTAGGATGAGGGGTGTGGGCCCTTTTAGGAGTTGAAAAGTGTCACTGTACTCGCAGACCATTCCACGGTGATCTGTAGGACTACGCGGCTTAAAATCTCTGAATAGGATCTGCTACGTGACATTTGCATTCAAATTGTGACTCTGTCCTGCAACGGAGTACGTCGCTTGGTGGACTCGTTCGTCGTCTGTCAGGTTTAGCTGATCCGCTCGCGAATCGACGAAACTACGCAACATTTGAGATGCACTACTGTAGTTTTGATATTTTGTCGGTACACCACGTGCTCCAGACACAATATCAGCACTAGAGGATACCTCAATCATTGCACTGTTTCGTCAAAAAAGTGGTTCCTCAATGCCTTTGACATCGACAACAGTGGCTAACATGATGGAGCGTCTCTTGTCCAGCGTGTACGCCCGTGAGCCGCCCGTCAAAGTGGCAGTGGCAGTGACTGGCGGCGGTGTCTCTGCTTCCGAGCTCCTCTTCCATCCAGGGTCTTCGTCCACCATGCAGCACTTTGTCGTTCCGTATTCGCGTGCGAGTTTGCAGTCGTTTCTGAGCGCCGTACCGTCGACGGCTCCCGCACTAAAGTTTTGTTCCGCAGAGACGGCGGAACGCATGGCACGTGCTGCGTGGCAAACGGCAAACGCCGTCATACGGCAAGAAGCAGAGGCGAGTGATGTCCAAGCTGCTGCACTGGTGAGCAGCGCTGTGCACCGATTTCGCAGCTCTTTGGGCATCGCATGCACTGCGGGACTGGCTACAAACCGTGTCAAGAAAGGCCCGCACGAGTGCTTCGTGTCAGTGTGTCAGGCTCGGTCTGATTCCAAGCACAGCGCGTTCTGGCGGCCGCAGTGTGAGACGTACCACCTCGAATTGGACAAGACGGTGGGGCGCTCGAGAATGGAGGAGGACTACATTGTGAGTCAGTGGCTGGTGTACGTCCTGGCCAAAGCTGCAGGTGTGGACGCAGAGACTTGCCGTGCGTTTCATGATGAGTTGACGTCTGCTCAGACTGGAAATGAACGTATCGTGAAGGTGACGACTGGCGATGGACGCAGTGGTCCACTGGATGACATCTGTCGTGGCACGTCCAACGAGTTGACGAGTGTTGCCTTCTTGCCGGAGAAATCTACAGACGGCGTGCGCGCTACGACAATGGCGACGCAGGGATTTGAGTTTCGCGGATTAGTGCTACCAGGATCGTTCAATCCACTTCACAAGGGCCATATCGATCTCGCACGGGGTGCTCAGCAGCTCATCGAGTCGCGTACGGGCGTGAAGCTGCCCGTGGCGTTTGAGCTTGCAGTATCGAACGCAGACAAAGGTGCAATCGACTCGTCGACAATCTCGACACGCATTGCCCAATTCACGCACGATGGCGGCAGCACTACTGGATTGGGTACGTGGCCAGTCCTTGTTACGAATGCCACGCTCTTCGGCCAGAAAGCCCAGCTTTTGCCTGGGTGCATATTCACCATAGGCGCCGACACGGCCGTACGCCTCGTGGACAAGAAGTACTACGGCATGGACGAGCACAAGATGGTGCTGGCGTTGGACCACATTGCTCGCAGCAATTGCTCGTTTGTTGTTGCTGGAAGGGTCGACACGAAAGCGGCAAAGAGGTACCTCTCTGCTGAAGAGGTGGTCGAACAGCACATTCCGTCGGTATTTCGCCACCTCTTTCTTCCATTACCGGAGAGTGCATTCCGGAATGACATTTCCTCGACGGACCTCCGTCGACAAGCGGCCACGACGGCGTGAACCGAGCAGCTACAAACGCATTTGATTGGTCAAAAGAAACGAAAGCTCCATGAGATTCGACCAATTGCAATCGACACCGCACCTCTCTCTTCCCCCTCTTTTCCAGATTCGGCAAAGATCACACGCCAGTAGCAGTAGCGCCTAAGAGCTCCATGTCGAGACGATACGACGGCCGCACGACCACATTCTCGCCAGAGGGTACGCTCGCTCTTGCTGCGGTGTGGTTCGCGCCTCGTTCTGTAGCCATGTCGATCGCGGGTGACTAACATGGCGTATGTATACAATGGACGGCACTTCCACGCGGTCAAATGACGAGCAGGCCGCCTCTTTCAGGTGGAGTATGCCGTCGAGGCGATCAACAACGCCGGATCGGCTGTGGGCATCCTCGCAAAGGACGGCATTGTCATTGCAGGTCAGTGGTGTGTCTATACGTTATGCAAGTGCTTTGAGTCCACCCGTCCTGCTCGTCGAGTAACGCTCTCTCGTGCGATGTCAATGGACCGGTCGGCCACAATAGCGGAGAAGAAGACCGTGTCGAAGCTACTGACGCCGAGCAAAACCAGCGACAAGACCATCAAGCTGGACGACCACCTGATCTGTGCTGTTGCTGGCCTGACTGCCGACGCTAACATCCTCGTGAACTACGCGCGGCTGTCGGCGCAGCGCTACGAGCTCGCGTACCAGGAGAAAGAACCGTGTGAACAGCTGGTACAGACCATTTGCAACTACAAGCAGGCGTACACACAATTTGGTGGCCAGCGTCCCTTTGGCGTGTCGTTTCTCTATGCTGGCTGGGATCGCCACCACGGCTTCCAGCTGTACCACAGCGATCCGAGTGGTAATTATGGCGGCTGGAAGGCCACGGCCATTGGTGCGAACAACCGCGCGGCCAAGAGCATGCTGAAGAGCGACTACGAGAAAGACATCACGGTGGAAGAGGCGCTGGTTTTTTCGGTGAAGGTCATGAACAAGACCATGGACTCGGCCACTCCCACGGCCGAAAAGCTGGAGTTCACGACGGTCACGCGGACTGCCGATGGTAAGATCGTGCATCGCCAACTAACGGAAAGCGAGACGACAGCACTGCTGCAGCAGGCAAGCGCTGATACAGCGGCTTCGGGTGACATGTAGGTAGCGCGCCTTTTGACATGTACCGGTGGTACGTGAGGTGTGCTGCGAGTCATTTTGGGCAGGTGGTAGACAAGCGATACCTTCGCTGCCTACTTTGAAGTAATGACAAGACGGAGACGTAACAAAATGATGAGTCACCGCTTTCGATCTGCTCCCCTCAAGCCGCACTCGTTGTTGTGTGGCATCTTGCTGAACGTCGTAGGTGCGCGTAACCACCAACGTCATCCTCTAGTTGCACTTCAAAACCTCGCGGCAACAGTTTGACCACGAAAAGTGGTAAATGCGCTGTTTCCGATGTCTATGTGAACTCTTTCGGACACAACCGTCAGTGACAATGAAACTTGTTACTGCATCTTCCCGCCTGCCACTGCGTTCACACGAGTTCCGTCACATACGGTATAAATGGCGTAGACGTCGGAGGCGTAATGTGGTGTAGGTAATGATCGCACCATGGAGAGCGAGCGCACTTTGTCAGCTCTATTCTGGAAGCGATGGTCTTTCCGGATATTACACCAATAGCACTGTGTGCACATGGACAAAATTGATCGTTGGTCCGGTTGCAATCAGTTGATTCGCCACGTGCAGTGTTTGATTGTCATTTCCTGCCTGTGTTTGCATCCTCACGCTCACTTAAGTTCCTGAGACGGTCGGCACAGCATTTGCGAGCGATACTACAGCAGACTTTGATGGGAAGAAACCATTGAATGAACTTGCCGTGTCTGTCTTGCGTCCTTCAGTTCGCACGGAATCGCAACAATTGTCAGCACACTGCCGTCACCAACAGGTGTTGGTGCACTCAAAGCTGCTGGGTTTTGCGCAAAAAGCTTGGCGCTCAGTGCAAAGCATTCTCGCCCCACCGTCGAAACCTTTACTGTCCGTGCGCAATCCAGCCATGTTGTCATGAATTTAGCTGCCATGTCATGCGCTGCTTGCTCTCGAAGAGGCAAACTTAGCTTCTAGTCCGAGGTCGGTTATTTCGTCTCTACACCATCGCCGACTTCATCCTCGGCACACACACACACCTTCTTATTCAATGTCGAGTGAGCGAACAATGAACTCCATTATGGTGTCATGCAAAAGGGTTTACTACTTGGCTCTAGTCTCCAAGTGCACGGAAATGGGGATGGCTTGTTTCATGAGGAGCTTTGTTCTCACTCGAATTAGTTGCCTTATTATCATCATTGTCATCTACTTTTAACTTGATCGCTATACCAAGTGAGAGGGTGGGAAAGTAAGCTGGAAGATGCAAATGTTTCACGAGCGATCGCAGCATCATGTAAGATTGCCGCGTTTGTATAAGATTTAAACGATCAGTATCGTTGCGTGCTCTGCAAACTGAAAACTCATGGTGCGTCAAGCTGGCCGTCTAGTCAAAAGAAGATATGGTGAGCTCGAGATGCAAAATTCAGGTCACGCACGATTAGCGACGCATCGAAAGGGGGAGACAGGAAAACGGTTTGTTGATACTGTTTTCTCCTTTGCAATTACTGACGTCAATCTCAGCCCACCATTTCCGCCAGCGAAGCCTACGTACAATGACGAATGAAGCCGATCATTCGCGTGGACTTTGAGTCCAGTGCTTGTCGTACACTGACTCGTACACGTGTAGCGTGTGCCATTCGTTGTATAATGCCTTGTCTGCAACCAATTTTTCTACGGTAGCTCGCGCGTTACCACCAAGCGCTTTAAACTTGTAACTTTCAGTGTTTTCTGGAAGTCCCAGCGCCTTACGCAAGTGTTCAACCGTGAATTTTTGTCCAGGAAGCTTAGCCAGTTCGAAGTGCTGACACTTCATCTTCTTCAACAACGATTTCACCATGTCGGCGTCGCTCGTTTGTTTCGCTGCTTTCTTAAAAAGAGCCAAGAAACGTCGACGTAAAACGAACTTTCACCAATTCTCTCCTCCGAAGGGATTTCATTGTTCCAAGAGCGGACATCAGTCGCGTCCTTGAAGAAAGCATCCAGATCATGGGCGCTCACGGCTGAACCTTGCAACGAGACTTCTTTTCCTCTCAAGGCTATCTATCGCCTCATGAGCCTCGACGTACATACCATGAAGAATGGCAACAGCAGAAAGGACGAGAGCGTTCACCGGGTGCATTCTTGCGATAAAAGTGCCGCGCGGATTGCAAATTCGAGACTGGCTATTTCACGAATCCTGTACACGTCGCTGAGCCACCCAACACGACCCAATAAGGCGCGAGCTAGAGGTCGATGGCTGAGAGGCAGGTATGCATTGAGATTGCATTACTAATATCGAAGAAAAATTAGAGGCTGTAAAAGTACTGCTTGTACTTGTGCGCTGGATCAGCAACAATAATAATATCAGAAAAGGTAAAATGCCGCGCGCGCTTGGCCGAAAGCACGCAAGCTTCTATCTTGAGGCCAAGCACAACCAGTTGTGCTCAACTTTTAAACTTCACCCTATATTACAAAGCTCTTAAGATCGGCGTGTAGCTCTATGAGTCGGGAAAACTTCTACTTGAGGATCGATAAAAGCATCGCCGAGATTGTCTGTTGTTGCCACATATAATATCGAAGCTTTTCGATACAGGTAATGAAACTGCATATTCCTCGTCGAAGAAAATTGACGAGAAACAATCAACTTGGTCTGGCCGTTTTTGTGCCAAATCATGTAGCACGTGTTCGACAGCCAGATTTTGTTTGGACGTCAAACTTACGGGTAGAACTAGAAACAGAAACTATTTGCACTGTCTAGACATGGTAGCTGTACGCAGTGCGTGCCAAAATTGTGAAGTTGCAATGACAATATCATTGTCCGCTATAACAGCCCTGCTTTTAGCTGCCTCTGATGGTTCGAGAAGGCGCCGGTTCTGCCAATTAATCTTGACGCGCATACGAGAAGGCAATGGTTGATCAAACTCTGGAATGGACGCTGAGAGCTTTAATGTATAGGAGATCCAAAATTTTTGAACTGGTCCGTGCTGTAATGGCGGATATATATAAGCTGTATCCAAGCGCCATTTTGTAGATCCGGTGCTACACTTATCGGCTTGAACGGGTAAAATTCTGGTAATGACGACGGCAAGAATAAGAGGCGGAAGTGTGGTGTTGTCGGCTGTAATCTTCGGCTAGTATAAATGTATTCTACAATTCACACAGCTTTACAAGTGCCCTTTGACTTTGTGGCTAATTGCTTATGGTCCTAGCTTAAATTTTTGTAACTGATCAAATTGTTGAGGAACATCAAGAGGTTCTATATTGAGTGTCAAAGAGAGAGAGAAATGTTTGAGGCTGATCCCGGTACGTCGAGCGACCAGTGACCACCAAGGATGGATATCCAGCTGTGGGAGCTACTGTCTGGCGTTATAAGCCGATATATCCGCCTCTCACTCGACCCACGTACCTCCTGGTTCCACTCTAAGCGCTCATCCACTCGGCCACTGGGGTCAGTGTCGAGTGTCACAAAACAATGACACCTTGTCAATTAAGTTGACGTAACAGAAAAGTACGCGTTAGAGACTCGCATTGGTTTCGAGTATTCCAGAGTGTGTAAAGCTAGACCAGAAGTCATATGAAAACAGCCTGGTGTTTGCTACACCCGTGGGTACATATAGACCAAAAGAAATATCTGAAGGAGCGCCGTGTGCGCTCTGACACGAAAGAGATTTTGAACGACAGAGACAATGCATAAACACTTCATTCCATTGTGTAAGTTGCAGAGAGTTACCAAGTTGACCGAACATCCATTGCTTGATTATCGCAATAGATGCATTGCCATCACTCGCAAGAACGAGAATCAAGTCGGTTATACAACGGCGTAATGTCAAATACGTGCGGCTCGTCAATCGTTGAGTCAGGATTCTACTAGAAAGAAGGTATGATGACAAGTTACGCTACAGCAAACTAAATCATGGCGATAGTAAGACAGTTACCTACTTGGTCAACCTGCACATTATTGTCAATTTAGTAAATTTGGTCTCGGCCGATCGTCTGGTCTTCACTTAGGCGTTTATCTTGCTCAGGTACCATTAATTCGAGTAATAGAGTGATGTTTGATGTCGCAAAGCAGGAAGTTAGATTTTCCACAATCTTGTCGTGCGGCATACTCTATTCGCAACGAGTGGTTTGAGGTCGACCGAAAATGACCAAATTTCCACGCGGTGAATAGGCGACGGTCATTGACAAGACTCCGGACCTTCTGGAAACCTTGTTAAGGGTCGTAAAACGCCAGCCGAATACATCAACGAACATGTGCATAGTTCAAAGCAGGGATCGGTGCTCTCAGTAAAGTTTGGAATGAGCAAATGCTGCTCTTGACTATGAGTCGCACCCTTTACAAGGCTGTAATGGGCTAAATATTGAGAGATCGACGGACAGTTCGTGTGACAAGGGTAGCAAAGCCTTTGACCCTCTCGGAAGACCAACACTAAGTCTCGCGTTTGAGCTTGTAAGGTAGCGGCGAGCGTCGCGGCTCTCGACAGGGATAAGTCACTCTGTATACAAACGTTGCTGCAATCGTCGAGTCAGACGGCAGGAAATGGATGCTGCAAGCTGGCTGTGTTCTATAGCATCCGCTGTGCACATGAACAGCACGTATAAGAGCTCCGAACTAAATTCCACGCTAAGCTTTTGCGATAATGCGAAAAGTTTTACGAGTCTTTCACCGTTGTCGCTAATCATACGAGTCCGTTGCACCTGTCTGCTCTACAAACACGAACTCATTCCGTTCAGCCTTACACGTGATTTTTACCGTCAGGCAAAAAAGATCAGCATTTGCCACCTCGACAGTCTGCACTTTGTCTACGTCAACACACACCGTCCTCTACGTCTTGCTCTACCTCGCTGATCGAGGATATCAGACCTGGACCATCAAAGATGACGCGACAGTTGCAACTTTCGAATGGACCTGACTGCAATGTGGGTGGAAAGCAGCCGACACGGACGCTTTCTTGTCTCCAACGTGTCTCGACAACGTATTTTAGGACTGACAAGAGCGGTCAAAACCTGACTCTCAGCAATGCTCCTCGAAACAAGTGCGACATCTGTAGACAGCGGAGGCGATACCATTGAGGTCACAAACTTGCAAGTGCTTCCTGCACTTGAATGTAAGGAACTCGTTTGTAACATTTCGAATGCCAAGTCTTGACTGCCGCCCGTCGTTTCTCAGCTGAACGTAACACAAACGTCGATGTCCAGCGCTTTCTTTTTCGACTTTCCCCCAGCATGCTCTTTCTGGATACTCACCGCGCGCGAAATTCGCAATATAGCTGCCAGATGGAATTCCTATACAGAGGTTGAAGTTGAAGTTTCTCAGAGTGATTGTCATTCGACAATCTGCTGCCAGATGGAATTCTTATACAGAGGTTGAAGTTGAAGTTTCTCAGAGTGATTGTCATTCGACAATCTGCTGCCATGGTGAAAGAACGCGAACAGACAGAGGCACAAGCGGTGGGATGGTCGCGAGAAGAGGCGAGAACGAGACCAAAGCCGACGGAATGAACGCTCTGTGCTGATGTGTAGTGACGTGTGCGGCTGTCTTTGCTCGTAGCAGGTCTTGCAGCGCATCGAAGACTTGGCAGCCGAGTTCTTCAAGTGCTTATCGGTCGGTTTAGGCGATTTTTGACCACTGAGACTTTCGACGAGCGAGTGACTGACCCATTGTGTGGCTTATAGGACGGAAACGTGCTGGATCTCGAAGCTGTGAGCACTTTGTTGGGGACGTCCTGGTGTCCTGCAAGTGGGGCTCGTGTTCATCTCTCGTGTTGTGGCAGCTGAAGCGCACTTCTTCGGCTATGCTGTACGACCACGAGACAAAGCAGCAGGTCCACGGCAACGAGACGCGTCTGATCAAGCTGGTAATGAATGGGTACACATTCATTGTCTGCTCTTGTCGGCGGCTTTGATCACTTACTTGGTCGTGTCGCGTGCGTAGAACCGACAAGGAGGCAGACGATACACGGGCATCTGGCTCATCTTGCAGACGGTACATGCGCTGCTGATGGAGCACAAGACAGCAACACAGGTACATGTGGTCGACGCTTTACGCTATGCACACAGAGAGTGCGCATTGGAGACAGCATCTGACGTGGGTCGGGTCACGCCGCTTTGTGTCGAAGCGAGATGTGTACTATTTGCACCCCTTCTTCAAAGGCCAGAGCGAAGCCGACGAGGCGATTCTGGGTAGCTACTGCTTGACGCATGCTGTTGATGCTTTCTATCTTTCTCTGAGCATTGTGCACGTTTGTGTTTCAGATGCCGGAAGCATTTTGGGCGTGCCGAGAGGATGCATGAATATTGTTGGCGCATCGAGAGGTTGTTTCACCGGCGACATCAGTCTTATCGTGCGTTGCGATGTCTCTACCGGGTAGCCGTTAGGGCATGACTTCTGACTGACACCTCTTTTTTGCAGAGAGATAACCAGTGGAGGTACTTTGGCAGTGGAGAAGAGGTGTCCATTACGCAAGAGCTGTTGCAGCTCAAGCCTAGCGAAATGTACGCAACGTGTGTTCGTGAGCCACGGCTTGAGTCTATCATGTAGTGCTCATGTCACTGTGCCGTAACTACTCAGGCACAGTAACGCAAAGTGCATTATCGTTATCGAGAAAGACGGTACGAAGACTTGTGTAGTTTTGCGGAGACAAGTGTATCTGAACGTTGCAATTTGCGAGGTGCTGAAGGGATCTTTAACCGCTTGAGGTACACCGTGCGTTTCTTAGCCAATTTTGCTTTTGCACACTGAGTGGGCTTGTCGATACTAGAGAGGACAAGTTTTTTGTGGCGGTTCCAAGCATCTTGATCACTGGCCGTGGGTTTCCAGATCTTGCAACAAGGTCGCCCGCTCCATCCAGGTGGTGCTGTTTTCTGTTGCTCATGCGATGCTCTTGTGCGTAGAATGTTCGTGAGCATGTTGAGCAAGGCTTTTGGAATTCCAGTTCTCGGTCTTTGCGACTGCAATCCATTCGGCCTCTCGATCATGGTACAGCAATACGAGATAGTGATTATGTGTCGCTCTAACAAGATGCTGTTGTAGCTTACATACAAACTAGGATCAGCTCGGATGCCCTTAGAATCACTACAATATGGTACGATTGGGACTACGGTCTCGGTACAATACGCGGGTCAAGTCATTTGAGCATTCTGGTGATGCAGCTGTAGACATTAAGTGGGTCGGCCTCCGTCCGTCACAAGCTGCAAGCTTGGGTTTGCCGTCGTCGTCCCTCAAAGCGTTGACGCGAAAGGATACCGCCGTGGCAGAATCCTTACTAAGTACAAGCTTTGTTCAGGTGAAGACGGGGAACACATCGTAAGTTGGTCGCGTAGACTGAGCTGACACGTCTCCCGTGCACTTACACAGGCTACCGGTGCTTACAAGAGAGAAGTCCAAATGTGGCTTGGAGATACGCTACCGTGGAAAATCGAGCTCGAAGCCCTATACATTTTCGGGTTCACGTTCCTGACTTCCTTTCTTGAAGATTGCATCCGAGATTGCAATTTTCTATGATCCTTTTACGGGTTTCAGAATAGACGCCTTTCAGCTTGCATCCTCTCGTTTGTTATAACAGCACACCGATACTCAGCGAATTGCTCACGAAGTCCACAAATACCAGACGCAGCCAAAAGTACGTCATGACAGACAGCAGAATGGAGATTGGCAGCGCTGGGAGTGCCTTTTGGTACATACCGAGCAGAAACAATGTTCCACCCAGACCCTGGACAACGAAGCGGGGCACGTAAGACATGCTGTCGACCCCACTAGACAAAAGCGCAGTGTCAACGTACCATGAGGACGGATACCAAGCACCCGATCATCGCCGAAAAGTCGTACTTGGCGGCTCGAGATACTAACACGCTGTAAAAGACAAAATCTCCTAACCCGAGCTTGATCGTCTCATTCGCCTCTGCAACCCACACATGATGCAAGTCAGTCGAGCAACTCGATTCGGAAAACAGCTCGGAAGATCCCATACGTACCTCCTTCATCGATTATATACTTCTGGCATAGATCATGCCACAGGTCGGCTTCTCGTCCCTGATACCGTTCCAAGATCTTGTCCACGCGGGGAATAGCGGACGGGTTGTATTTCGTGTAGAAATCGATCAAACGAACGCGAAGCTGGGCCTGACGACACGGCAGGGAGATCTGACATGACGAAGGCGGAGCTTTTGCCACGTCCCGCGGAGACCCTTGACGAAGAGGTATTTCGGACTCACACTGGTAGTACACATTTTCATGCGCGTACGGAGGTGGATTGCTTGAGTGATGACGGTGGATCTCTGCTTCGTACAGCAGACCTGAAGTGTACCGCCAAGCATCCGATACTCAGTAAGAAGGCCACATACAACATGGTGCAATGGATTCCAAACGTACCAGGCAACGGTCGCCCTTCCTGTTGTACAAGATTGACAAGCCACTTCAGCGGTCCACATGGTGTCAACACCGCACAGAGGTCATAAAATGCAAGCACGATCACCAGCGCCCACGTGCTCCATTCGGGAAATTGCCCCAGCTGCCAGGCCATGATGACCGACGTGGCAATCAAGTACATCTGCGTGAGCCACACGGGCGTGCCTTTCTGGTAAAATATGGTCAACACGCCGACCACGGAGAAATTATACATGGCAAAAAACAGCGTGCATCTGTCCACTATGATCTCTAAC
Organism: Hyaloperonospora brassicae; assembly: GCA_947650285.1. Taxonomy (NCBI): domain Eukaryota; phylum Oomycota; class Peronosporomycetes; order Peronosporales; family Peronosporaceae; genus Hyaloperonospora; species Hyaloperonospora brassicae. The sequence goes on from CANTFL010000017.1 coordinate 224,439, forward strand.
TTGGCAATAACGATGACCATCATGTTGCCTCCCAGCATGCCCAACAGCATTGCCGACGAGAACATCATGTATCCAATCAGCATCTATGATTCATCAGACATCGCAACCAATGAGAAATGTGCCTACAGCCACCACAGACACCTACTGGATAGCACGGGCTGTGAAGTCTCACCTTGTTAAAGTTCAGCTTATAGCAACAGACAATCACGAGCGTCGCCACAAGGAAGAACGACACAATCACCAGCGCGTTCACTAGCGCATCAGCTGCTTTGGTACCTGTAGACGCTCCTTCGTCTCGTTCCGGTCCATAGACCAAATACGCGCTGCAGCAGCACGTCAATAGGCGGGTCAGCTACGAGTTCGGCAAGTAGAAAATGTATACATTCTGCATCCGTGTTGCATTGTTGACAGTCGCAACGTACTCTGCGAGCGCTTGAGCCAGCGCTGGATCCGCCACCTGAAGTGACACGAAGCTGCAAACAGACGAGTGTCCACCTAAGTACGATCCTGAACATGTGTCTCTTGCATGTCTTCGAGACGCACCTGGCAAACAACATCGTGACTGCCACAGGCCACACGACGGCGGAGAACGAGCCAATCGAGTGCATCAGCTTCTGATGCGTGATGCCGTCTTGCTGCTCACTCTCATCGTGCGACTGGTGGTTCGGCCCGGCGGGCAGCAGACGCTCGCGCACATCGCTATCACTTAGAGCTTCGACGTCCGACATGATGTCAAGCCACAAAAGTGAGGATCGGGAACGATTCAGACAGGCCTGTGGTATTTCATACATTCTTTATGATAGGTGTGAGGGACTAGTTGTGGTCAAGAACCATCTGGTGAAACGTATGTACATCTATATGAATCTAAAAAAAGGTCTCGAAAGGCAAAAGAACGACCAGGCAGTATGATTACCTCAATTTGAGTCGATTAGCTTGGACTGACTGCATGACATTTGCCACGTTAAGGCAATTAAGGCACGGTAAACGAATTGTTCGTGCATAAAAAGGAGGGACAAGCCGGTCACCAGTCTGTTAATTTGGCCACATAAGGAAGGCATCTCACATGTGGAGCTACTTACTGCAGCGACACTTTGTGAGGTACTTGCGTAGGTAAAGCTCTATTTTTTTTAGCAATACGAACATAAGTTTAAAGAAAAAACAGCACCATTGCTTCGCATGAGTAAGAAAATGACATCTGTACTGCTTGAGTGCAACGTAGAGCCCTAGCACGGCCCAATTACTTTCGTTTCAGCTGTCTACACACACTGTAAAGCAGCCCCACAAGCTACTTGCTTGTTGCCGCCATCTCAGAACGAGTATCCACAATGTTTGCTGTGACGTAACACTAGTCTTCTGCATGTCATGTCGTAAAAAAACTGCTTGTGGCGCAGTAGCATTGTAAACCATGTGAGCACTTTCACCCGATACTGGCGATAAAGTTCTACTTGTTAAAAGAAGACGGAGTTGCATCGCGTGATAAACTTGGCATTCATCTCGACTCCTGCTATTCCAACAAGCAGTGACAGTCGACGGTGCAACATACTTTGTGTGAAGTGCAAAAAGTCGGCTTCTTGTGTGTATCCTGACCCAACACGGATAAAAGCGTGCTTCACAGGCGAGCATCAGCGTCCTTCTTGACCCCTATCAGGCGAAGACGACTGATTCCGCCATCGGGGAACATCTCGAGCTTAACATAATTGACCCCAGCTGAGATTACGTGCACGTTTCCTTCGACGACGGAATAGTAGTGACGCTTGTGTGCCTCCAGCTTTACGCGAGGCAGCACCACTTCCCACTTGATCACTCCGTCATCCTTCATCAACTCATTCGCAGCATCGTCACCATAGTATCGCGTGCCATACACCACGCAGCTCTCGGGAAAGTTGCCCTTGAAATGGTTCGTGTCCACCTCGACCTGCTGGATGACGCCCAAATGCCCCAGTTTGAGCACGGCCCAGTCTTTGCCAGGAACTTCCAATAGCCCACTGCTCGCATCCACCTTCAAAATCGCAGGTCGTGTCACCTTGCGGGCAGTTTCCCATCCTCCAGCCATCGTCTTGCTTCGTCCTGGTGCAGTCAGATTGCGGGGGTGGCCATAATGGGCATCATTGAACCCGATCACCTGGCCCCCGTTCTCAATACTCACCAGATCCAGCTTTTCAGAGCTCGAGACCAGCTTCCAATTTCTCACCACCTCGCCCAACACACGCAGCCGTGCGATCCCTCCATCGGGAAACACGTTGAGTCGAATGTGCGTCCAGGGACCTCTTTTGGTCGGCGACACCCGCAGCAGATTGTGGCGAGTTTCAGGATATCCGGCTCCGAGCTTTGTAATTGGCACGATCTCAGTCCATTTCGTCGACTGGAGCTGTTCAACCAGCTTGAGGTCCTCCAACGTGGCACTCACACCCATCGCGCGGTCTTCCAGAGCTTTGGCCGTAAGAACTCGCAGCGCACTGTCGGCACCGGCACCGCCGCCCTGTGCCAAGTCCGCCGCCTGAATCGAAACGCGCGGCGCGTAATTACCAGTGAAGAACGCCGTGTCCACGTCCACGACGTCCACTGTGCCGCGCATGCCCAGCGCCAGCACACACCAGTCGTGACCGCTCGTCCGCTTGCGTCGCGACTCCCAGCCGTCCATCCACTTGCCGAAACTCGTGAACCTGTCGGCGATGTCCACTGGCGGCTCTGGAAGCAGCAGGCGACTCGCAGGCGCGAACCACTCGTCCGTGGCGAACAGCACGCGGGCTCCGTAGGCTGCGCTGGCCAAGTCGGTCATTGTCTCGACTAAGTCAGCCGTCGACGGCTTCATGACTCGACAAGGAGTGAGTGGAGTGCGAATGGATTGGGAAGAACGGAACGGGATCCGATATGGCGATCGATGATGGACCGGTTTGATATTACGACGAAAGGAAGAAGCGACGGGGAGATTCAGTCTGCTTCTTCTGCTACTTTCTGGTGAGGGCGAGAATTGTTTTTCTATCGATCATGTACGAAGTGGACAGACGTGGGCGAGAGGATGGCAGACGCACTTTTGTATCGGGTCAGGATGATGGCGGCTGCGTTCACGACTGACTGGGTGGAACAATGCAGCGCTGTACCACCCACGGTCGTTGTTGGGGAGAAGGCGGTTGTATAGAGTTTGGTTGCGCTCTCGCAAGTGGTGCACGTATGTTTGTTGAACGATTTACCACGAGACCCGATCTCGGAGATGTGGTGATTCCTCGACAGAACGTGAGTGCAAGTCAGCTCAAGTGTTCTAAAGTGTTGTCATGGTTCAGGACACCCACATATCGTGTCAGCTCGGCCGATCCCGTTCACCTTCATCCGCAACGCGCTTCTTCCGAGTATGTGTGATACAAAAGCCTCGAAATGCACAGCACTGCTGTACCAATCGTGGCAAGAACCATCTGAGGCAGCTCCTTGCGCCACCTACCGTAGCCTCAATCGCGTGCTCAGTATCTCTTACAGTGACTTACCACGTCGCTACCCTGAGCGCGTCCCATTTATGCAGTCACGAGTGTGATTCGAAGATTCGCGGGAAATGGAGTCAACCGGTGGCTCTGTGCCACTGCTCTTCTGCACGCGAGTCGAATCGACAATCGCCGAGAGGATCGCTCAGCAGACTCTCGTCTCCTGAAACGGCTCGACACTTGACCACGAGCAGAGCCGTTCGTTCGAGATTTACACACTAACGCAGAAGATCTACGCGAACGGCGCGTGGAGTTCGTCAGCAACCGCAATTGTAGATAGGCCTCCGCGAGACACTTTGACGACGCGCTGTTGTGCCTCAGTGACTTGTGCCACATGAGACAGACCGAATGTCCGCTCACTTCGAGGACCTTAGAGCGCTGACATGAACCCATCGAGTCAGCAGCTCCGTAAGCTCCAAAAGTGGCTGCACTGCTCCCCTTCTCTGTTCCTTTACTTGCCATCACATCAGCGATCTTTGGCATAGAGAGGCGGACGGGCGACGAAGATCGGGCGGTGTTGGCCCCCCGGGCGCGGGAAAACGCAAAGGTCGTTGGCAAAAGAGGCGCGAAAAGAGCTCGCGCAAAGACACGTCGCGCTTGAAGCTGCGGCTCTCTTCCAGACGAATGTCCGTTCGAGCGCGGATCGATATCGAAGCCAGGACGACCCCTAACAAGGACCTGCCAATCGCCCGGCAAAACAGGGCTCGTCTATCGGCCTCTTGATAGAAAAAGCACATGCCGTGCGAGACAAACCCAGAGGCACACGTGAGCGGGGTGCTGAAAAACCTCATCCAGCGGACACAAATAACCTCGCGAGAAAACCAAGAGCGCGCCGTTTCTATTCTTGCGCGCCAAACCGCTACAGCGCCGACGAGAGCAGTCAGCTGATGGCGATCAGAGCCGGTGCGGACGCAGCGCGACGGCCGCCGAGGGACCGACCGCTGCACCAGTTCACACAGAACTTCCTGACTACGCTGAACGCGATCAATGCGGTGGGTGTGTACAACGGGCTGAGCCATCGCGGGCGCAAGGCGGATGCAGTAGCTCTCTTTTCGCTAACAAAGTGCGTTTTTGTAGAACTACTACCGCAAGCACAACCCCAAGCCAACCGATGGATCGCTTACGAAGAAGGAGAAGACGAAGAAGACACTGAAGACGAGTGTGCCAGCGAATTACGTTTTCTCCGAGACGGGCGACGAGACGTTTCACAACGGCCGCTACCTCGTGCGCGGTCGGAAACTTGGCGCGGTACGAGTACTGACGTGTTGTGACGTGCAACGAGACGGCAAGACGGCCGCTGATATCTGTGGCTGCTTGTTCGTTTGTGGCCCCTGTGCTGTTGTAGGGATCTTTTGGACAAGTTGTGGAAGCTCAGGACCTGGTGACGAACAAGGTCGTGGCCATCAAGATTGTGCAGAAGAAGCAGCAGTACACGGACCAGGCACAGATTGAAATCAGCATCCTCCAGCGGCTGCACCGTCCGCAGCAACTCGATGCAACGAACCACATTGGTGCGGCTTTTTGTTGTCGACCTCGTGCTCGCTCGGTCTTGCCGTCTATGTGCTGGCTGGGGCGTCCACGTCTGGAGAAGAGGCTTTGTTAGTTGCAATGTCTGACCATTGTGTGCGTGTGTGCGTTTTGTCGCTGTTGTAGTGAGGCTGGTGGACGCGTTTATGCACGAGGAGCACCAGTGTCTGGTGTTCGAGCGGCTGGGACCGAATCTCTTCGACGTTCTGCGCGGCACCAACTTCAATGGTATTAGTCTTAAGCTACTGAGGAAGTTTACGCGGCAGATCTTGAAAGCGCTGGAGTACATGCGACACCCAAATTTGAGCGTGATCCATTGCGACCTCAAGCCAGAGAACATTTTGCTGGTTTCGCACGGTCATAGCTCTCTCAAGCTCATTGACTTCGGCAGCTCGTGTCTTTCGCAGAACCAGGTGCGTTTGTGACGGCACTGTCACTGTATGTGGTGGAACGGAAGGCTGACGAAAAAAGATGCTGTCATAGATCCACCGGTATACGCAAAGTCGCTTTTACCGCGCGCCGGAAGTGTTGCTGGGCATGCGATACACTGCCGCGATTGACATGTGGAGCCTTGGCTGCATCTTGGTTGAGATGCATACGGGTAAACCTTTGTTCTGCGGCTACGACTCGGTAGACCAGCTCCACCGAATTATCAACGTGCTCGGCATGCCGCCGCGTGAGCTGCTAAACCGGGCAAATCCCCGGTACCGGAGCGTCTACTTTGACGAAATCGTGATTTGCGAAGGCGACGTCAAGTGCGTTGACTATCGTCTGAGAGTGCACAAGGTCGTGCCGCCGAAGGGCATTGACGTGGTGAGTGGGAGTTATTGCGTCACCTGAACGAAATCGTTGTTCCTCGAGGTCGTTGTTTCTGACGCTTGCCTTTGTGATTGAACTAGATACCTGAAACGTGCAAGACCTTGGCTGAGATTCTTGCGAGTGCTGACAAGTATGGGACGCCGAACCACGGTCCAGAGCAGTATCCAGCGTTCCATGACCTCGTTTTGCGCATGCTCGACTTTAAGTACGTTTTTGAGGGTGACTACGCAAAAGCTTGTGCAGGGAAGCTAATTTGTGCTTCACTGTACATGGATGCAGCCCAGATACACGAATCACGCCGACCGAGGCATTGCAGCACCCGTTTCTGATGGGCATGCGTCCGATGCAGCTAGATGAACCGACGGAGGCGGGTGGACACAGCTGCGGTAGACAAATGACACCGGCCGAGGCGCTGCAGCACTCACTACTGACGAACATGCGCCCGATGAAATTAGATGAACCGATGGAGGCGCCAGCGGCACAGGGGGAGCTCAAATTCAGGCGGGCATCCGCGATGCACGATATTCGTGGTCGCAACGCCGAACCGCTAACCCGTGCGAAGAAGCGCCGCTTCGTTGGCAAGCCGGCGAATGAGTCATGATTGGTCGTTGTGCTGCACGCAAAAGCGCAGAAGAAAGGCCAGAAAGTGGTCGCACCTCGATCGATCGGCTGCGCGTTTGACGCGTCGCCAGCTGGATCGGGCTGTGGAAGCGTGTGCGGCTTGCCACGCTGAACACTGCGGAATCCACGAAAGGCCGTCCATCGATCTTTGCTCTACATGTCGTCAAGAAACGGCGGCAAACCGACCTGTGACAGAGGTTGCGGGCGCATGCGCGATATTGCGGTGCTTCTTCAGCAAGTCACGGGTACATGTGCACTGACTGCGCGTGGAGGATACAGGACTAGTGCAGCGTCACTTGGCGTGCGACGCACACGACGCCAGCTGATGGCTAGAACGCGAAGTAGATGGGCCTGAGGCGTGTGCCCTCGACGCACAAATGGCTGGCTGGACAACTGGGTACATCTGTAAATTAGCAAATACCCGTACAGCAATAAGTGCCGATCAATGAAAGAACAGTAGCAATCAAACTGGTCCCATCCTAATGCTCCATCCCACACGCAGAGATATGTCCTCGAGCATTACACAAGACAAGCAGAACGACACAACTTCCGACTGAAGCTTCGGTCCCCGATAAACAGCGCTGGGAGTTCGTGTTATTGTCGCAGGCGCAGTCAATTACTGTAACATCTGCGCTTGGTCTCCTAGTGCACCATCCCAACAGCGCAAGTCTTTCGCGTCTAGTTCTCGCCCTGGCGCTTGAGGTAATCCAGCAGCACGTTCAGCGCGTGCGTCTCCTCACCAAAGTCCGTAATGACGGCGCACGACGTCGACACAATCTTTCGGGCCTCGCCCAGCGCGTCAATCTTGCACAGACCGCACCATTCGCCAAGCTGCTTGCCCGACGGGACGAGCACGAGGTTCACGCCGTGCTCCTCGCACAACGCACGGATCAACTTGCTGTAGCTGGGCTCGTCGCAGTCCTGCGCGAGGCAGCACAGACGCGCGCGACGCGAGTCCAGCGCCTTGGCCGCTTCGTGCAGGCCACGCTTCAGCCCGTCATGGATGAGCGCCTTCTTGAGCACCTCCTTGAGCGCGTCCATCTCGCCGAGCTCCTTCGGGACCTCGACCTCAGCCACAACTTCCTCAGCCGACATGATTCGTGGAGAAAACGGTGGAGTCCTCAGAAGCTTTTACGTAATGATCGTCGCCAACGACATGTGCAGACGATGATGGCTTTGCAAGTCCTTTTGACTGGTCCAAACGCGTCGCCTGGAATAGTGTGCGCTCCACTCCACCACACCACATTGTTTGAGGTGCACCACACCAGATCAGCGAACTAGTGCCTGTCACTCTTCGGTCAACGACGCACGAAATGAGAGGTTCGCGACGCCTGCACCGCGCGGTCCTGCGGCGTCCCGGAGCGCTCGCGGGACACGAAAGCGCTGTCCTGCAGGTGCATCGGCGTCTGTTCTCTTTTTTCAGTCCCGTGGACGCGCTGTACGAGGGCCAAGACCACGCTCGTCAAGTGGAGAAGAAGTTTAGTGAGCTGTCTGGAAAGACCCCGTGGGAGCCCGATATCAAGTACCTGAACGGCCTCAAGAGCCGCTGGCAGGGACAGGAGCCGACGCTGAACGAATTGGTGCGAGACGACGTACCGGCGGCTCGGAATCTGTTTCGAAAGGTGTTGCAGCGCCAATACCCAAAAGACATGGGCATGTGGAACAAGTGGGGCGTTATGGTACGACAGACGATCAACGATACCTTTCGAGGTCGATCGTGAAGACAATTTGCGTGTTTTTTTGCGAGTGCGATGCGTGGATTTGTTGCTAGTCGGCAGACGGCCAGTGATTAAACGAGTTGTTGATTGTGCAGGAGTGGAAGGCAGGGAATCACGGGCTGGCACGGATGATCTTTTCCAAAGCGTCTCGGATCTCCTTTGACGTCGAGCTCTGGACGTCGTGGGGATCGATGGAGCTGGAGGCAAAGAACTTGCAAGAAGCCAAGCGCATATTTAAAGTGATTCTGGCGACAGACCCGCAGAACCCAATGGCGGGACTAGGAATGGCTCTTTGGGAAGTGCAGGCGGGACTGCCAGATGAAGCTCGTGAGCGATTCCAGGAACTGATGGAAGAACATCCGAAGGACGTGTTGATTATGCAAGCTTATGCCGTCTTTGAAGCCAAGTGCCAACACGTTGGGTTAGCTCGAAGCATTTTTCAGAACGCTGTTTCGCACCCGCGCGCTACTGGTCAAGTCTGGCATGCATGGGCCAAAGCAGAGTATGACGCTGGACTGTACAAGAATGCGCTGGCCGTGATATCGACGGCGTTTGGGCGCTTTCCGACACACAAGTGGCTGATCCTGCTGGGTGCCATGGCCCACTTCAAGCTCGGCGACGTGTATCAGGCACGCCGTGCATACCGCCGACTTATTGACGGTGGGCTGTTTGTAGAGCCGTCGGCGTACAACTCATATGCGAAGATGGAGGAAGAGTTGGGCAACGAAGATGCAGCAATTGGCTTGTACATTGAAGCTTTGGAACAACACCCTGATCATGTGCCTAGCCTTATGTCGCTCGCCGTTCTGTACAAACGTCGCGGGCGCATGCGCAACGCGCGCAAGGTGTTTGAAAGTGCACTTGTCAATCTTCAGCACACTGGTCCTGTGTTGCACGCCTTTGGCGATTTCGAGGAGCAACACGGAGAGCTGGACAATGCACGAGAATTGTATGACGAGGCTACAAACGTGCAGCCGACGGTCATTGAATCGTGGCGTGCTTTGGCACGTGTCGAAGCCAGATTGAAGAATTACGAGGCAGCACGTTCAGTGCTTACCATGGCATCACAGCACGTACCCAACGACGCACCTTTACTCATTGAGTTGGCCAAGATTGAGCAGCGAAACCGCCGCTTTCCGGCAGCCCGCGAGGCATTAGAGAAGGCACTAAAGATTGACCCTTCTGATGCATCTGTATGGAACTTGCGCGCGTTGTTGGAGCTGCCCATAGACCCGGAACGTGCTAAAACGATTGTGGAAAACGCGTTGTCGGTAGTTCCGGAGTATGAGAAAACCAGTTGGAGCATTTTGATGTGTACGTACGGCCGTATTTTTGCAGCTTTGGAAGACTATCAGCAGGCTATCGCAGCTTTCCAGCGCTCGTTCAAGTTGCGGCCGAAGAATTGGGAGACGCATTTGATATATGCGGATAGTGTGCTCACGCCAAACGAGGCGTGGACCGAATCTGTGAAGCACCTCACGGCTTCGCGCAAGCTGCTTCCAAAAACTGATCGACGCCGCGCAAATGTCGAGCGCAAACTCCGTGCTGCTGAAGCAATGGCGAAGGCGGATCAGTACAAGCATACCGCAGATGGCAAGGACAAGGCCTGCCGTGAAAAAGGGGGCTCATAATTATGTACAATCTAAGAAAGCGGTGAAGCTGTCGAAGCCACCATTGCCACGATCAAGATGTAGCACGGGTGCAGCATCCGCGCTTGGAGTGCAGGGTGGTTATACTCGTGTATTTTAGCAAGCAGCTTTGCACCCGTGCAGCAGGAACCATTTTGCCAGCGAAAGGTCGCCGGATTGCAGTCAATCGTTTCGCCTCATTGCATCTACTGATGTCAACAACTTGTGATTGCTGCGTTGCGCCACAAAGTACAGCGCGTCTTGATGTGGGTCGCAAGCACTAACGCACAAACGTAACGTCGTGTAGAGATCAACGACCAATGCAGCAGAGCGCCAGACCGAAAGGAGCATTGCCGACTTGGAGGCACCACACTGGCTGCCTCCAACTCTTGACGCTAACTGTGGTCGTTTCACCGATTCAATGCAACAAGTGAACAACACCGCTGCATGCACATAACAACCTTCTGCCCTCTTTGCCCCCCTCTTCCACGTATCGATCGCTCACATGGATCGCGCGTGAGTTGCCACTAATCCAAGTTCAGAGGCAGAACAACTGACGTCATGGATGGCACCGACGCTACATAGTGAGTCAGCAACTACAGCGTTGCGTCGGTTGATCTCGACTCGGGTGGGACCGTCCTGAGCTACTGAAGTTCCACGTTGGGGGCCGAAAAGTTATCCCCAAAGCACAATCGACAAAACTGCGGCCATCATCCAAAGCTGTCCTTCATGATCGTACCTATCCGTCGCTCCGCCACGTCAACGAAGCAGTTCATTGCTATCGGAATCCGAAATTCGCACAGAGATCACAGACGCGCAACGACTCATGACGATGCTCGGGACAAGATGGCGGGTGCGTTACACATGTCAACTTCAGTTTGGACGCGTTGCCCTACGTGGATGTAGTCGAGGTGCTTGATGTTTTATAAGCTGGTAATGTACTGCAGCTAACCAGCATAGGTAGTCCTATATATTTCGAGCAGGCGACGTCACCGGTTTGTCGCAGCGCGTCTGTTGCAGCAGCTGTCTGCCCAATCAACAATTGCAGCCTACCCACCCACAACCGAACGTCGTTGTCGTCGTCGTCGTCCATTACCGCAATGTCTTCCAACCGCGCAGAGCCCCCGCGTGTATATGCAGCAGGCGACTTCAGCTGGATGGAAGACGAGCGCTACGGCGGCACAAAGTCGCTGTGGACGCGCGTGAAGGAAGATCCGCTCGTGCCGCTCGGGTGCGCGCTGACGGCGGCCGTGTTACTGGGCGGTCTCGTGACGTTCCAGCGCGGACAGTCCAAGTTGGGGAACAAGTTCATGCAGGCGCGAGTGGTGCTGCAGACGGCCACCGTCTTTGCAGTGGCAGGGGGTGCAGCGATGGCGGCTGGAGAGAAGAAGGAGATGAAGAAGCTGAGCTACGAGGACCGCATGAAGATTGGGCTGTCGGACGAGTGAGATCAATGACACGGACAGCCGCTGCATGCAATTGGAGAGGACGGGTGCTCTTAGCGAGGACGGGTGCGCTTGTAATTGCACACATCGGCTGTGGCCGCATATTTGCAAACGAACGTCGATAAAAAGCCAAGAAAGAAGTGGAGACAAAAAGTATACACCAGAATAAAAACAGAAATACCGTCGTCCCTCCATAGTAGAACCTCTACCGAGGGTTAAATTCCTGTTTAAGGAAGTTCGTGTCCCGCACCAAGCTGCGTCACTTGGTTTTTGTGTGCTGACTCGATATAAGAGACTTCAGAAATACGGTACTAAAACAAGGCGCACCAACCACCAGTTTCCCTCTATATTGGACTTGCCACAGTCTCGCATTGCCTGCCACTTTGCACATTTGCTTCCGTTCTACCTCAAACATGTCGTCAAAGCGAACGATTCTGGCGATGGAGCAAAAGCGTCAGGTTCACATCACACGCACACCAGGCATTAAACTATTTCAAATCCAAGACTGGGTCAGGGAGAAGCTCGGCCTTCGGATCTCCACAACGGCAGCAGAACGGATTCGTCAGGCACCAGCCAACGCGTTCCTTGCCACGGACAGCAAGCGCAATCGAAAGGTGCTGGTTCCATCGTTTGAGGCTGCGTTCTTCGCATTCCATCGTCTCAATGACGGCAACGCGATTCTCACAGACGATCTACTACTATAAGAAGGTCGCTCAATACAAACCGCTCAAGGGATAAGCGAGAACGACCTGAGGCTTTTGAATGCGTGGTTGCACAAATTTAAGACTCGACACGGCATCCATCAGCATGTCCTTCACGGCGAGGCAGCCTCAGTTGATCGCGCTCAACTCGCAGTGAATCGAATGGAGCTTAGAGAGCTGATAGAACAATATTCACCACGAGTTGTGTTCACTTTTGACGAAACAGCTGTATCGCCTGCCTCCGAACAAGGACCTGGCAACGGTCAAGCGCAACGGAAAGAAGTCAGAGAAGGACCGTATCACAGTCGTAGTGTGTTGCAACATGACCGGGACCGAGAAGATGGATCTCGTTGTCATAGGCAGGTCGAAGCAACCACGAGCATTTCGCAAAGCCAACACCAAGCAAATGAAGTTTTTGTGCTTCAACAACCAGACTGCATGGCAAAACAGGTCAACGTTTGCTGAGTGGCTCCGGCATTTCGATGCCAAGATGCACGGGAGAC
>CANTFL010000024.1:0-119205 GCA_947650285.1 Hyaloperonospora brassicae
TATAAAAGGGTTGGTAATGTAAACAACAAATGTACCATTCGTTAAATCGTATAATCTACATAAGTGGTGACATATTGAGAGAGAAAGACTGATAAAAAGAAACCAGGACAACTTGTTTTATAGCTTTCACATATAAACAAGGTATGTGTACAACCCAAGTCGAACCAGTTGCGTCAGTGTAACTCGTACTCGAGCCATTATAAATGTAAAATTACAAAATTTACAATCCGTTGCATGGCCGCCATACTATCTCACATTTGCGTTGCAGAAAGAAGGAATAGTAGTATGAAGACTTTTCCAGCTTCCATATATATCATTATGCGGTCGCGAAGACTTGTCCCGTCTAGCTTTGAGTACCGAACGCCTTACTATGTGTGAACATGATTGACTAGCACTGTTCTGTAACGTATTAAAAAATTATCCAATGTATTCCATTAATGAGTAGCTGCCGTGACGATGGTTGGTAGCGCGCATTACTGTCAGCACCATGTCCCGTGATGTTAAGCCAATTATTGACACAGTGCATGTCTATACGGATCGAGTCAGGTGATGGGTCATGCTGAAGACGGGCGACTGATATATCATGATATTTGAGTCGCCCGTCTTCAGAAACTCACTCACGCGAAGGGTTTGCTGGTTGTATGCAATTTATTTATTCGGTACGTAAATATGTGTTTACGTATAATGCACAGATTAGGTATTCGCCATAACTATTGTTCCAGACATAAATGCGTTTTGAACGAGAGTATTACAAATAAGTATCCGAAATACAGGAAATATAATGTAAAGAACAAAGGTTCTGATAAATGGGGCGATACCACTTACAATATATTGAAAGATGATTTTGAAATACGAAATGGAAATCGAGCATTTGGTCTAAATTTAGAAGCTCCTCCATTTCTGCTCGAATACAAAATGTATTGGTCTTTTTTTCGCAGATAAAGAGTGAAAATACTTAAATTCGCATCAAATGGCGCGCGCGTGTCCAACGAGCCACGCTTATTGTCGGCAGGGGTTGGTGTACCGCTTGCTGGTCCGTTTGCTTATGTGCGGTACCATATGTAATCAAGCAAAGACTCGCAATTGTCGCTTACATTTGTTTCGCGCAAGATGATGGAAGGGCCTAAGTCAGGGTTGAAGCCGTGTGTACCTGAAGAGGCCTTGCGTGGCCGGGCCCACCTATACTTGCATGAACTGTCCCGGTCGCACTCCAGCGCCTATCCGTGCGCATAGTGGTACGGAAGATTGTGAGCACTAGGAAAGACGGTGCTGTTCGCAAATGGGCGAAGTCTGCATGTGCCCGGAGCTCAAGGCGAGGATAGCCAGCACTGGTGTCGAAAGACCAACTGAGTGTGCCCACGTCACCGCCATGAACTACGTTCTTTTAAGCACAGGGCCGTTCTTGACCAGCACCATCGTGTGAATCCGACCACGGTGGCGGCCGCGAGTGCGGTCGGCCAGCCCCATACGCGCATTGCCGGAGGGACTACTGGTGGTCCCATCAGCGGCCGCTTGCGCGATCCGTCGGATGGGGAGCGCGGATGCCGAAGAAATGACGCGTCGCGTGGGGAGGTGCGACAGGGAAGATACATGCCTGCGCAACTGGAGCGTTTCATTCTTGCGGCGCCGTTGCTACTTGTGATGGCGCGATAGACGCGGTTGCTATACAGTGCAAGCGATCGTCGTCTGACTTTGATCGGCGACAGTGACGATAGCCTGCCCAACAGCCGTGCAATAAGTTTTTGTCAACCGTCTACTCTCTTCTACGACTGCGTGCCAGCCGATGATCTGGGCCGTCTAGCCTTTGCTAAGCTCTACTCGGTTCCCGCTACGACGTGGGCGTTGATCAAATTCCAACCAGGTTCTTGGTCAAGCATTCGTCGGACGATTACTACTGTTGCTGTGCACCTGGACTGCAGTCTCTTGCTCTTCGAGCTCTCTGTCGACGCACCACACAGTTTTGGTATTTCTGGACATTCAGAGCGTATTCTTTGGACATCAAGCTCACAGTAGGCACTAGGAACTAACGAAGGGAACGAAAAAGCCACGTTGCACTTGGTAGCTCAAAGGCGTAGCAAGCCAATTACGATAGCTCAGGCTGAAAGAAGCCGCCCAGAATGTTCTCCCGGAGGACTTGTCTGCAGGTTCCCAGCAGCTGCTTGAGACACGAATCCAACGACGAGTCGAAACTATGCCAAAGACGTTGACACGACGATCGAACGGCAACTGAGCCCCCATCTTTATCTTGTGTCTGCTGTTGTCGAATCGCGTAAATGTTTCTTGTAAACAGCCGCAGACGTCATCTGCTGCTTGCAGCTACCTAATGATAGTGTCTGTGCGCAGGCGATCGTCGGACGCGATATACAGCACGCTCGTTGCAGCTGTCAGTAAACTAAAGAGCGTACAAACTGTCCTGTGGATTCTACCTGACCTTACGACGCTGACAGCCGCCGTCCTGACGAGTTCGAAACAGTTCATGTCTGGTGTACTCTAGATGATCTCGTCAAAGTCAGTTACGATCATGTGCTCGATACGCAAAACAAATACGTGTCAATGTAGCGAGGGTCAAGCCGACTGAGTTCGCAATATCTGGATCAGGCCTACGTGTGTTGGAACATCAGTGAGTAGGCTCGGGTTCAAGTCGAACCGTGGTGGAATGGCTATGCAATCACTTCCATATCGTTGGTCGAAGTCCCTAGAAGTGTGTCTCCACCGAATCACGTCTTCACCTGAGGCGCTACTTTGAGACTTTTGGGAATACGTAGTAATTATTTTGTCGGGAACCACTCGTCGGCATTGGCTCATTACCGTGAGGTCAACCTGCTTCTACCACTGTTTCTTATGATGGGCGAACGGAACTGTCGCAGCAGAAGATCATCTGCGATACGGATATCCCACCGTCGTGTCGAGAACGACTTCTTCAATCCTTCAGGTGGGCAACATCGTTCATTTGCAAATTCGCCACTCCGAGGCAAGGCGAAAAGCAAACATGAAGGCGAGTGTCTTCCCCTACATCGCTTTGATCGCTGGAGCTGCGGTGCTTGCCAAGGAGAAGTCGTCCAACCCCGATAAGGTGGATCAACTCTTTCCGGAACAAAACCCTTCCTCGACTCTTGGTTCGCCTTCTGCTTCGAAGCCGGACGTGAAACAATGGGAGGTTTATCCGATCGACCTCGAGCACGCAAGGCCGTTTCCTGAGCCGAAGCCCAAGACAGTCACCGACATGGCGGGCGTCAAGTTCAAGCCTCATCTCCACGTTTCTGAGGGATGCTTCTCGTTTCCGGCTGTGAATGCAGCGGGGAAGACGAATGAGGGCCTCACGATTGAAGATGGAATGGCTGACATTAAATGCAAGGGACCGAAGTACGGGTCTCAAACCTTCGGGCGCGGGACGTGGCATCGGGACAGATGGGCCATGATGTTCGCGTGGCATTTCCCGACGTACAATCGTAAGTACGAAAATTACGACTGGGAGCACGTCGTCGTATGGCTCAGGAACCCTGCAGGAGAAAACCAGACGCTTGAGGCGGTGTCGATATGGGACGATGTTCAACGTGTCTACACGAAAGCAGTCCCGCCTGCCCGGGAGTTTATGGCCGGGTCGAGCGTCAAAGTCGAGTTGGGGAAGGACGGTCTCCGGCGCAAGCTCCGCTTGTCACGTTTGGATAGTCAGTTCCAACCCCAACTGATCATGTGGGACCAGCTGCCGGAGAAGGCCCGCCATGCGCTCGATACTGTCGTGTGGAACCAAATGCCCATGCCTCTGAGCGACTCACGCTTCACGCTCGCTTTGGAAAACGCTTGGCCTTTTGCTCCAGCGCCACTACCTGATGACTCTGCCTGATCATGCCCGTCCCACCAAGTATCCGCGCTTTTGCTACGACGTCTGGGTGCACTCGCCTACATGCTAGACAGACTGTTTTTTTTCATGACTGTATTACGCCTCAATACAATGTTTTGCATACGTTGTTGGTCTTGCCATGTTTGTAACACTATCGAAGCTATAGTTAGCGGCTATTGGTACCGTTGACATGAATGTGTATCAGCAGTAGGCTATAGTGCAGCTGATTGAGCAAGTGTGTCGTGCTGCTCAAGCACAAAGCTCTTTTGCATGGAGTAAAGATTCCTCTCTATCTCGATACCATTGCACGCTTAGGCAGTAAATACGCACTTGCCAGACAACCGACTAGCTCTACTCGATGACATTATGCTTGCTCTCCTCTCGGGCTACACGTTCGTAATTACATTGTGAATTTGTGCCAAATGTATCATTGTGGCAAGACGTAAACTCCTTTGTCGCTGCTGCTTCGTGTCTATGGAAACCACAAAAGCTTTGCTATCGGCAGTAAAAAGCTTGATTTGATTGCTTAAGACTTGTTAGAGTGTGCTGATCAAGTCTAGGCTCGACTGCGCTAAACGCTTGACAGCAATTGACTAGCTCAGACCATGCAGTTTGGGGCATCAGAAGAGAACAACTCTTATGCCCTCTTGCTATCGTGTCATATGCAGTGGTAATGCTGCATCCTTCGGCGCACATTGTTAGTACAAATCCGCACTGAAATTAGCATTGTATCATAGCGTCATGCGCTCGACGTTACTTATAGTGTGCTCAACAACAGTGATGGTCCCGTCCAGCTCCAATTCACGCTCCGCGTGCTGTAGAAGCGGTGTGTTCTACGTTTTACGGCTCTATGGTAGGTCAGATGCCACAAAAGCAAGTATATCACATGATCAACGTAGACGAAATGCTCATCCTGAAGCTGCAAGGCGGCTCGTATTGAGGTGCATCTGGTAAACTGATAGAAGTAGTTTTCTTTTTGTTGGTACCATAAGTACGCCCATCAAAGGAATCAGGATATGCGCTATTGCCGGGAGTCGCTTCTTTTGCTGTCGCAGAAATGAATGGGCGTAATGAAGTGCTTGCAAGACTTGCATTTGTCAAGACTAGTGCAGTAATTTAGTATTTCAATCCCACAAATCTTTTATCAGTGCGACAGTGCGACTCGTTCTCGCTATGCTTCCTACATGAGCTGTGACAAGCAGGCATTTTGTCGTATAAAGCGTTTCAATTACACTTCTTTGGGTCGCACTTCTCCCTGTAACGCTAATAATTGTTGCTCCCTAGTTGCCGCAATACACGCGTACGGGTCGGCAACCAAAGTCTCGCTTCGACAAGATGATCGAGGGAGGGATTCCAAACGTATCACGTTCTATCTGTTAGGCAAATTGGCATATTACGGTGGCCTTGTTGCTTCTCGGAGCTGGAAAGCGGCCGTCTCTAGCAGGCGTCATGTTCATACTCAATCTGAAGTACATATGCATTGTCCTTGTCGGTTGTCTATATTTGCTCCAGTTCAAGTAGCAATGCTGTTTGGCTGGCTTCGTGGCGTCCGTTTTCGTTGGCAATAACGAAAATGGACATAAGATCGGGCGTCTTGAATTTACCCAGCCGACAAGCTGGGCGAATTTCGATTAACGTTTTTTTCGAAAGCAGTTGACTCGTGAATTTTGAATCTGCGTTTTTCTGTCAACGACTGCACTGATACACTGTTACGGAACTCTGTGTTACGCAGAAGCTCGAGCATTTCGTCGCAGCATTTACTCAGCCATAATTTGTTAGCATATTTCTCGTTGCACGAAAACGGAAATTAGTCACAAAATGACCATTGGCGAAAGAAAGAATGCGTTTATGGTTATCGTTTGGCCCTTGATGCTGTCAAGACGACGCCTTGTTAGCATTTGAGTCATGACTGCATATCTTTTACTATGTTAACAATCAAGCAAGGTTTTTGATTGCGTGTATGATTGCTGGTTCCATACTTTTAAATCATGGCAATATTCGACCATCAAGAGTTACAACGGTTACAACCAGCGCTTTTGGAAACTGTTGGTGAAGTGAATGCTAGTACTCCCATTATTTGGTACACTCCGACTCTACAGAGCTCAATACCTGGAGGTAATTGGTGATAAGAATAGACACTATATTTGTGATGGTTCAAATGCACTAGGACTCTTAATGAACGGTTTCAGACGGCCGTTTGACGAGATACCACTCGATTCGTGTCGCTTGTCTGCAGTTGTCGTGAAATGGTGGTAGAAGTTAGATGGTACACCCAAGACAATCGGGTCGCATAAAATCATGCATTACCGGTTTAAATCTACCACACCACGAAAACTCCGACACGGTTCCGACAAAGGGTTCCGAAAAATAAATAAGGTCTCTACTAAGGAAGGGTCAACTATTTTTAGGAAGCTGTTTAATCGTACGCTGATAGATACTCACTATACTACGTTGTGGCCAGTGTTGGCACTCAGTAGAGGTCGTGCGACCAGCGCAAGTAAGGCACAATATCAACTGGGCGAAATTACAGGAAGATCCCGATAATGGACAAGCCCGACGACATCCTGTAGTAGCTAGGACACCCCGGCGCGAGCGAACGACAAGCTCAGCATTATGACCTCTTTATTATAAGATAAGATACTAGTTGTCATGCGTGCACGTGGTAACATTTCGTTCTGTAGGCTAATTATCACGGTGCAATACCATCGCGTCTGGAAAAAGATAAACTCAACTAAACATATGATAACACAAGCGCCGTGTCGGTAGGTGATTGTAGAATCTGGTAGAAGCGTTCGTAGGGACAGCCTGAGTCATTGTTGCTTTTTATGTTTCCTTCTATCTCTTGTGCAATCTATAACTAGACATAAAGATATTGAAGGAAGCTTTTTGTGATTAAGACAAAGGAACAACGAGAAATGATGCTTCTCATCGTTTGATTCGGGAAGTATAATGACCATAAAAATGCCGATGTTGCTATTTAACGCATGAAAAAAAGATATAAGAATCTGCTTATCCTTAATATATGGATAAATCGAATAGAAGGCACTGACGGTGTAACGGGGCAGCCCGTTACATGGAATTGTCACTTTATAGTAACAATGACAATAAAGAATATCAAGTTGAATACTCTTCGAACAATATCACCGATAGTGGTGATATTGGTGAAGCGACCAAAGGGTCTGCTCATTGGTTGATATCTTGACGATATCAACCCACCAATCGCCGCAGGACGCGCGCAATGAGTGGTGACGAGATGTCACCATACACTCAGTTAGATTAACATAATTAAGTCAGGTTAAACAGAGAGACAGTAACAAAAGCCCTAATTATATTGATACAACAATTTTACTTTTCCCTTATCTACTCTTCCTCGTTTACCTCGTGCGCGTCTGTCAGGCGCACCAAAACCCTTGCGTTAAGTTCACGCAAGGGTGTGCCCCGTTACAGACGTTGTCTCAAACTATGTGCAGTACGCTTTGAGGATCAAGTGGCGATGGTCCGTTATAGCTTCAGTTGCAAGCAATGCCTCATACGTCACATATTTTCGTGTTTGGAACTTCTCCCAGTGAGAAACGCGCATGAGCTTCGAACATGAGTCAGTACGACGTCATGCAATACCTCGGTGCCCAAGGAACTGATATACTCCGGATTCTGCATGATTTCCATCTCCGTCACTCCATCCGTGAAATTGTTCGCTTTTTCATCTAGAGTGAAAATGTCCTCCAGGCACAGCTTCATGCAGGCGACGGTCGTTATAGAGTTGTACACATGCCGTCGAGAAATCTCACGCATCCATATACGCGCCTGCAAGTGTAGCATTCATATCATACCGTCGAGAGGCGAGTCACTGCTATTTGCTTTCGTTAATTTTGGCGCATACAATTTCACGCCATACATGGTATTTCGTTCGAATGACTTCGAAAAGATACGCAAATATTGTTCGTTTTTGATCTCCTTGATTCGGATTCGACTGCTTTTTTCAATCTTCCCAGATTTAATTTATCTCTATAAGGACACTAATTACAGGCGCTTGAGATCGATAGTCGCTTTATTTTTACTTGTTTCTTTATGTCAGTTTCGATGATTGAATCATTTCGATTTCGTTGTACCACGTGCTCCACTTTGTTTAATTTCATCGAACACATCAGCATATCTGCGAATCAACACCTAGTAGCAATTTCTTATTTCTACAGGCACTTGACTGCTAGACACTTGATTTAGGCAATTGTAATCTTGTGTAACAGTGGATTAAATATGCTGCACAGTAGTCGATCATTCCCTGGTCTACGTTACAGCTGTCAACATTGAGATTGATGCATTTGCTGAAAATTAGCGCCTGACCCCTTGGAAATGTTTTTATCGAGAGTCTGTGCCGAACACACATAGATAGAATATATATGTGTTATCTTTGCACCCCAGATAGTTCGAATGCGCGTTCTTATGGTCTTCAATGTCGATGTTGATGACTTGAGATCAATACGCTTCGTTTGTAGCTTTCCGATTCCGAGCTCCTCGGCCAAATATCCATCGCGCGCCTATCTAAGGCTCGCCCTTTGTATATTGGGCTTCCCTACGCTTGAATAAGTGTATCTTTAGCTCGCTTTCCACACCTTCCCTCTATACCGAATTCTTAACAGTCCCATTCCCAAAGATATAGACTCCTGAAGCGCGAGTTTTTGCGGGTAAATAAGTCGTTTCTTGAATGATTCCAGCCTCGACATGGCATCCACATTCAAGAAGCTTTACCATCGGGATTGAAATATGCTTGCAGGAACAGTAAGATCAATATTTGTTGTAAGTTGTGGAAGCAGCGAGATCCTGTGGCGGAGTGCATGAGCAGGACCACAGCAATGGCGTAAATTGGACATGTCGCAAATGTTTCCCGGTCGACGAACACTGAAAGAGCTTATCCATTGTATGTCTTAAACCAGATCAGCCGAATGTGGAGTACATTGTTGGCACTTATGGTACAGGCGTTTCTTGAGAACAGTGATAAATAAGACGCCTGGCCGAAGGCATGCCACATCAAACAAAAACGTGAGCGTGCAGGAAGTCCGTTTAGTTTGTGGACTTCAATTGGAAGCGTATCGTAATCAATAGAATATCCCCTTTTGTACACGATGCATTTTTCGTGACTACCCCCTTCACTATTATCCTGCAGTATCCCGCAATAGTTAACGCCATATAGAGTGACGTGTAGCCTACGATTGATCTTTGTGAAACGAAGGATCCGAGTAGCCACTTATTTACTTGCCTGTAATAGGGAATCGCCGAATATCTGCTACCAATTCTCTCCATCGCTTCTTTCGATTTACGCGATGTTTATGCATTATTTTTCCATAACAGAGACGAAGAGCGCATCAGGCTAGTCAAGGAGGATAGACTTGTTCATCTGTTTGCAAGGGATGGGATCCGACGCGGGCAATTTTTTAAAGCTGTTCACAGCATTAGACACGGTCTACTCCGTGTTGGCTTGTACCAACGACTGAATACTCATGTTTCCGGGATGGATTATCCTCGAAGTGTACGAGCGTTCATCAAAGTCTATATTCAGTGATTGAAGCTCTGACTTAACATTTGTACACTGATCACCGACTTATTCAAGATAATATTAGCGATTTTACTTTTCCGTAAATATAACTTTGCATTTGTACATGGCTAAAATTTAATAATAGACTTAAACTATCGATAAATTGCAGAGGTGCCAACTTTGTCAGAATCTTTCACAATGTGCACAACAATGTGCCTCGGAGTTGTTGTTTTATGATGCTCGAGCGTTTCTCGAGATTTGTTCCGACAATTTATGTCAGAATGATGTCAGTATCAGATTGCCCTATCCCCACAAATCTAATTTGCTGAAACTACAACCTACTGCATTATGCATACGTCACAAGCATACGACAACCTTCTAATATTCTACCATCGCATAATGAGGCCAAAACACGGTGATGGTCAGGGAGCTATGGTATAACATATATAAGCTAGTAGCGAACAGGTTCGTACAATTCTCAAAATTTTCTCAAAGTACTGAATTTACAAAAGATGAGATTTTGAGGGTGCTGCGTGGCACTTACCCACGTAAATATACTACGCGCATAGTCAAGTTTCAGCAACAAAATCACATTACGCAAGAACTGCACCACAAAATGGAAAATGAAATTGGATCAGATAATCGATGCTTAAAAAAAAGCGCCAGTAATGTATGTTGCACGCAAAATTTAAATAAAACCGATATTTACACATATGCCGACGTATCAACGGTTCTTGTATATCAGCCGAAAACATGGCATTTGTCGTCTTAAAACGTATTGTATGAAGTAAAGAAGTATCTACTAAATAAGCTTTACGTTACAGTGTTGTTTGTCGTTGAATAAATTACCATCTCAATTTGGCAACTTGATCTTCCTTCAGCTCTTTGACATTTTATAACAGTGTAAATGTCGTCTCGAGTGATCCGTCTTCTTTATAAATTTAAACAGCGCCGAGTCGAAGTTGTCCGTGTATGATATTCTCTTATACATGATAGTAAGAAAGTATTGATTGACCAGGACATGAGCTATACAGACACCAAAGCGTATATTATTACCATTCTTTCGATCCCGAAACATTGATTGATAAATAGAAATTCGACAATAGGACGAGGCTATACAGTCGTCATGTCAAGCCGTCGGATGTTGACGTAGAAGGCGTATGGATATCATGTAATACTTTATCAACTTTCACCGTCTTCTTTGGTCACGTTTCTAGTGTATTGCTTATCTTGATGAAGCTGATCAAAGCTCTAGAATCATCACCGTGTTTTGGCCTCATTATGCGATGGTAGAATATTAGAAGGTTGTCGTATGCTTGTGACGTATGCATAATGCAGTAGGTTGTAGTTTCAGCAAATTAGATTTGTGGGGATAGGGCAATCTGATACTGACATCATTCTGACATAAATTGTCGGAACAAATCTCGAGAAACGCTCGAGCATCATAAAACAACAACTCCGAGGCACATTGTTGTGCACATTGTGAAAGATTCTGACAAAGTTGGCACCTCTGCAATTTATCGATAGTTTAAGTCTATTATTAAATTTTAGCCATGTACAAATGCAAAGTTATATTTACGGAAAAGTAAAATCGCTAATATTATCTTGAATAAGTCGGTGATCAGTGTACAAATGTTAAGTCAGAGCTTCAATCACTGAATATAGACTTTGATGAACGCTCGTACACTTCGAGGATAATCCATCCCGGAAACATGAGTATTCAGTCGTTGGTACAAGCCAACACGGAGTAGACCGTGTCTAATGCTGTGAACAGCTTTAAAAAATTGCCCGCGTCGGATCCCATCCCTTGCAAACAGATGAACAAGTCTATCCTCCTTGACTAGCCTGATGCGCTCTTCGTCTCTGTTATGGAAAAATAATGCATAAACATCGCGTAAATCGAAAGAAGCGATGGAGAGAATTGGTAGCAGATATTCGGCGATTCCCTATTACAGGCAAGTAAATAAGTGGCTACTCGGATCCTTCGTTTCACAAAGATCAATCGTAGGCTACACGTCACTCTATATGGCGTTAACTATTGCGGGATACTGCAGGATAATAGTGAAGGGGGTAGTCACGAAAAATGCATCGTGTACAAAAGGGGATATTCTATTGATTACGATACGCTTCCAATTGAAGTCCACAAACTAAACGGACTTCCTGCACGCTCACGTTTTTGTTTGATGTGGCATGCCTTCGGCCAGGCGTCTTATTTATCACTGTTCTCAAGAAACGCCTGTACCATAAGTGCCAACAATGTACTCCACATTCGGCTGATCTGGTTTAAGACATACAATGGATAAGCTCTTTCAGTGTTCGTCGACCGGGAAACATTTGCGACATGTCCAATTTACGCCATTGCTGTGGTCCTGCTCATGCACTCCGCCACAGGATCTCGCTGCTTCCACAACTTACAACAAATATTGATCTTACTGTTCCTGCAAGCATATTTCAATCCCGATGGTAAAGCTTCTTGAATGTGGATGCCATGTCGAGGCTGGAATCATTCAAGAAACGACTTATTTACCCGCAAAAACTCGCGCTTCAGGAGTCTATATCTTTGGGAATGGGACTGTTAAGAATTCGGTATAGAGGGAAGGTGTGGAAAGCGAGCTAAAGATACACTTATTCAAGCGTAGGGAAGCCCAATATACAAAGGGCGAGCCTTAGATAGGCGCGCGATGGATATTTGGCCGAGGAGCTCGGAATCGGAAAGCTACAAACGAAGCGTATTGATCTCAAGTCATCAACATCGACATTGAAGACCATAAGAACGCGCATTCGAACTATCTGGGGTGCAAAGATAACACATATATATTCTATCTATGTGTGTTCGGCACAGACTCTCGATAAAAACATTTCCAAGGGGTCAGGCGCTAATTTTCAGCAAATGCATCAATCTCAATGTTGACAGCTGTAACGTAGACCAGGGAATGATCGACTACTGTGCAGCATATTTAATCCACTGTTACACAAGATTACAATTGCCTAAATCAAGTGTCTAGCAGTCAAGTGCCTGTAGAAATAAGAAATTGCTACTAGGTGTTGATTCGCAGATATGCTGATGTGTTCGATGAAATTAAACAAAGTGGAGCACGTGGTACAACGAAATCGAAATGATTCAATCATCGAAACTGACATAAAGAAACAAGTAAAAATAAAGCGACTATCGATCTCAAGCGCCTGTAATTAGTGTCCTTATAGAGATAAATTAAATCTGGGAAGATTGAAAAAAAGCAGTCGAATCCGAATCAAGGAGATCAAAAACGAACAATATTTGCGTATCTTTTCGAAGTCATTCGAACGAAATACCATGTATGGCGTGAAATTGTATGCGCCAAAATTAACGAAAGCAAATAGCAGTGACCCGCCTCTCGACGGTATGATATGAATGCTACACTTGCAGGCGCGTATATGGATGCGTGAGATTTCTCGACGGCATGTGTACAACTCTATAACGACCGTCGCCTGCATGAAGCTGTGCCTGGAGGACATTTTCACTCTAGATGAAAAAGCGAACAATTTCACGGATGGAGTGACGGAGATGGAAATCATGCAGAATCCGGAGTATATCAGTTCCTTGGGCACCGAGGTATTGCATGACGTCGTACTGACTCATGTTCGAAGCTCATGCGCGTTTCTCACTGGGAGAAGTTCCAAACACGAAAATATGTGACGTATGAGGCATTGCTTGCAACTGAAGCTATAACGGACCATCGCCACTTGATCCTCAAAGCGTACTGCACATAGTTTGAGACAACGTCTGTAACGGGGCACACCCTTGCGTGAACTTAACGCAAGGGTTTTGGTGCGCCCGACAGACGTACACGAGGTAAACGAGGAAGCGTAGATAAGGGAAAAGTAAAACTGTTGTATCAATATAATTAAGGCTTTTGTTACTGTCTCTCTGTTTAACCTGACTTAATTATGTTAATCTAACTGAGTGTATGGTGACATCTCGTCACCACTCATTGCGCGCGTCCTGCGGCGATTGGTGGGTTGATATCGTCAAGATATCAACCAATGAGCAGACCCTTTGGTCGCTTCACCAATATCACCACTATCGGTGATATTGTTCGAAGAATATTCAACTTGATATTCTTTATTGTCATTGTTACTTTAAAGTGACAATTCCATGTAACGGGCTGCCCCGTTACATCACCCCCCCCTTAACTGATAGTCACCGTGTGACTATCGAAAATATGGTGGCCACTCATTGGTCACCATTGGGACAGGGAGCACTTGTTGGGTCCGTTCCGTTCATATCTTGACCTGACCTCGCATAGTTAACATGTCTATGCGGGGTGACGCAAGGCATACAGAACCTGTGCCTGTGCCAGCTTCTGCGGCAGACGATTCGTCGTCTGCTGCTCGTTCTTCGCCTGCAGCAAGAGGTGCTGCAGGTGCACGCGGTACAACACCGCGTGCGCATGATGACCCCGACATTGAGGTCATCTATGCTGGCGAGTCAGACGTGTCTGACTCAGGGCAATGTTCCAGAGGCGTCTCGATCACCGGCGACGCCTCAGTATTCGCCAAGGCCACTGCCGAACGAACGGACTCGTGAGTTGCAACACAGTCTGTTCGGCAGTGATGATGAAGGTGATCAGAGTGGTGAGGAGTATTACTCCTTACCACCGCCGACTCGTGCTTCTTCGCACGAGCGTGATGACGATGGCGTGAGCCGTCGTCATTCTGGGATCCGTGGTACCGACAGAGGTACCACTTCGAAGCGTGATGAGCCGAAGCCGTGGCGTCTGCCCGAACGGCTCATCAATAGCTTGTCTCACGAGACCAGCCAACACCATCGAATATCTTTACTCGATGCTACCGAGCTTCATGGCTTGAATTCCAGCGCGATCAACTTTCGCGCTGAAGAGGATTTTTATCTCGATGTCTTTCTTAGACATCGATGGTATAACGGCAACCAAAAAGCGTGACAAAACTCGCTTTTGGCAGCGTGGAACGGGTTCGTCCAAAACGTAAAGAATTCTGGACGAGAAGGGTGGCTCAAGAAACTTGAGGCGACACGCCTCAGGTTCGAAAAGCGAACGCCAACCGGTGCCAGGTACCGGTTGCACTGTTTGTCGAGTGAGGCAGGCATTCCTTGCCTCACATGGGGAGACCCTTGTGCGAGTTGTGTTGACAACTCGCAGCGTGCACATAGGGATGTGTATTCCCTAGATTCGCCCTGGGGAAGGGCACACATCTCGGCTGAGATGCGTGACGCGATTGCAAACTTGCAATCCGTCTACAAGCGCCTAGGGCGCGTGTTTACCGATGGGCCACAGGACTCAATCGGATGGGTCTCGTCATACTGGCGGACGAGACCTTCAACATCCATCAACAGCTGAGAGCGGGGCTCCCAGCTGTTCCAAGAGGGTGGATACCCCCGCCACTGGACGAGGTAGCTCGTCCTTGATCCTAAATCGTCACGGTGATTCAAGATACGCTCCACTAGAAAGCGTTGACCACCGTGAGCATCCACCAAAGGATGTGGTGGAGGAGGAAAGACCTCCTCCAGATGACCCCAGGCTCACCATCTCGACCCTTACGAGATGGATCGCGCAATCGATGAATTGCGCGATGACTTGAAGCACGAGCGCGACCGGCGCTACGCTTTGACTGATACCGTGCGGAAGAACCGCAAGGATCACGAGGCTGATCGGGCGAGGGATCGCGCCGATTATGCCACAGCGCAGCTTCAGGTCGAGCGGGATGTCCGCTTCCTCATTCGGCGAGCTGGCGACAGCTCGCGGGGAGATATCTCGGTTGAGTTCCGAGGTATCTTATCTGCGCGACCAGACGGATCGTCTGGAGCGCGAACGCAAGAACTTGATGGATGTTCTTGAACGTGGGGGCTATCTTCATCGGAAGAAGAAGGCTCGTACTGACAGTACGACCTAAGCCCTCCCCACGTAAAACGTAGGATGCGTGCGCATCCTACGTGGCAATTCGATTGTGTATGCATTGCCCTTGCGATGCAACACTCGAAATGGCCCAATGTATTTCGGCAGTAGTTTACTACTGCCGACACTAGTGACTGCATGTCCAGGTAAGTTTACCGTAGACAGTAGTACTAGGTCGTTAACCTTAAATGAAAGAACATTTGCTCTTCCATTCTTGTCTGCGTTCCGTTTCTGGCGGTCCACCGCATTTGCGATGGAGTCCTGAACGAAACGGACTACCGCTTCTCGAGTCAGCAGGAAGTTCTCTGCTGACTCTTTGTTTTGTCTTTCAGTGCGCTTCGTGCGCACTGCTAAGAGATTGCTCTCTTCTTCAGCGAGGTTGTCTTCTTCCTCGCTGGAATAATCGTTGACGATGCTGAATATACCAGCATCGTCATCATCATCCGAGTCAATAATAGCGTCGTCGCTATTATTGAGGTGATCTTCTTCATCGATGTCGACCTGATCGACATCGGCATCATACGTGACGACGTTAGCGTCGACACGTGATGAGCAAGAGCCAAAACGGTTTTTGCTCGAGCGAGTCCCTCCCCTCCTTATCCAAGAGTCACAGTCTAGAAGGGTGGGCACACGTGGATGGCGTAAGCCATTCACGATAAAACGGTGTGTGCTGTGTGGAAGCATGCACCGAATTATTGATGGCGAATTCCACCATGGGTAGGAATTCGCTCCAACTCGGAAATGAGTGGACATATCCTCGAAGGATCTCTTCAAGGACACGGTTCGCACGTTCCGTCTGACCATCTGTTTCGGGATGGTCAGAAGTGGACATCTTCAATCGTGTTCCGGGAGAACGGGACACGGTTTGCCAAAATGCCGCCGTGAACCGAGGGTCACGGTCGGATACGAGTTCACGGGGTAACCCGTGGAGTCTAAAGACCGTGTCGAGAAAGACACGAGCACAACCTTGAGCCTTGATCGACTCAGGTACAGCAGCAAGATGGACCATCTTGCTGAACCGGTCAACGAACACAAGAATGCCATTATTCTTGTGAGTCGTCTTCGGGAAACCCGAAGACGAAGTCCATTGAAACGGACTGCCAGCACTCTGTCGGAACAGGCAGAGGCTGCAATGGCGCACGGGATGAAGGACTAGGCTTCACCCGTTGACAAACCTCGCAAGCACGTATGTACTTGCGTACAAACTGATACTGGCGTGGCCAGTAAAAGTCACGACTTACCGTGAGGTAAGTCTTTTCTCTACCACGATGGCCGCTTGTTGGGGCATCGTGACACTCATACATGATGCGTAAACGCAAATCATGATGAGCGGGTACGACGACACGAGGCGTGTCGTCGGCAACAGCTGTATAGTACAGCAATCCGTTGCGTGTACTATACCGATCCGATGAGGATCGGTACAAAGCCGGTAAATCCCTCAATGGATTTACTGGATGGATTCACCAGATGATCCATCAATCGCAGAAGATCCTTATCTTCCGCGTATGCCTTTCGTACGTCGTCAAGTAAACTTGACGACGGGACACTGACTGACAGTGTCGCAACAGTGGGCTTATCCTCACTGTTTGATTGTGCGTCCGGCTCGAAATCGGGCCGGCGCGAAAGCGCATCAGCGACGACGTTTAGTCGTCCTGGTTTATACTCCACGGAGAAGGTATACTCCGCGAAGAAAGAAAACCACCTCGCCATTCTTTGCGAGAGGTGTGGGCTGTTTACGGCCGTGCGTAGTGACGCATGGTCCGTATACACGACGAACGGTCTATCTCCCAAGAGATAGACGCGGAACTTAGCCAGTGCATACTTCATGGCAAGGAGTTCCTTGTCATGCAATGGGTAATTGGGCTCAGCTGCTTGCAGCTGACGCGACTGATAACAGATGACGCGCTCCGCGCCATCTGCGTCGAACTGCATTAACGCACAGCCGTTTGCAAAATCGCTGGCGTCACAGACCACATGAAATGGTCTGTCCTGATCTGCAATCGCCAAGATCGGCGATTGCATCGAGCTTTGCTTGATACCTTTAAAGGAACGGTGACACTCAGCGTTCCATGACCATTTGACATTTTTCTTGAGCAAGCAAGAAAGATGAACAGTCATCTCGGCGTAGTTGCGCGAGTACTTGTGCAAGTACGCCGCTAGCCCAAAGAACTTCCTTAGTCCCTTGACATCGACTGGCACTGGCCAGTCGGTGATCGCCTTGATCTTTTCGGGATCAGGGCGTACGCCGTGTTTACCCACAATGCACCCAAGAAGTGGTATTTCGCTAGCCGCGAATATACACTTCTTGAGGTTGGCGTACAACCTTTGCTTGCGCATAAATTAAAGAACCTGACGAACGTGAGTTCTGTGAACTTCAACGTCCGTCTTTCCGTCCATAGCCCGGCTATGGACGAACACATCGTCGAAGTAACTCGGTGCGAAGCCTCGCACCGGTCTCAACAAATTTGTGACACATCTGTTGAATGTTGCAGGGGCTTTGCTCAGCCCCTGTGGCATCACTAGCCACTCCCACATCATACCGCTGGGGGTACTCACTGCTGTGAACGGGATGTCCCGTTCACGCATCAGGATCTGATAGAATCCATCCATCAGATCCATGGACGAAAAGATGGTACTCTTTGACATACCATCTATGATTACGTCCTTCCTCGGTATCGGCGTCTGAGCCGGTACCGTTGCAGCATTCAACTTGTTGAATGCGTGCACTATCCGCCACCCTCCTGTGGCCTTTCGCACACAGAAGGTCGGAGAGCTGTGAGGGGATGTTGATTCCCTCATATGGCCCGCTGCTAAGCGATCGGCAAAGAACTTGTCGATCGCTATCACTTGTTCACGAGGCAGTGGCCACTGCTTCATGACACAGTACTTCGAGCCCGGTTTGAGCTCGATCTCATGTTGGGTGCCTTTGTCCGTAGGCAACTCGCAAGGTACGGATTCAGGGAACACATCCCTGAATTCGATCAAATCCTTATACAAAGATTTGTTTGAAGTGACTCTCAGGATTGAGACGTGTATCGCTCAATCCGAGTCTTCTCATTGAGGACACCTTCGTCCATCGATGAGCTGCTGAGAACCCGTTCGTTCTCAGCAAATACTGTTGCCGACCGAATATCGGCCACATACTCATCCTCTGTGACGAGTATGCAGATCTGCTTGACTTTGCCACTACGCAGATCACGCAAGAACCGTTTCGGTTCTAGCGTTGGCAACTGAGTTATCTCCGAAGTTAACTTCGGAGGCACAATCAGATCAAGCGTATAAGCGCCTACGCTTGATCCGTCATTAACCAAGACGTTCAACGTCTCGGTTTCTTCCTGGGAACTTGCTTCCACAGGTTGCTGAGTGCCTGATCCCTCAGCAAGTGACTCTTGAGGAATTCCTTCCTCAAGTACGTGGGGACTTATTCCCTCGACGTCTTCCGACTGTGGCTGTGCAACCACAGTCAGGAACCGATCCTCTACAGTCGACTCTCCAGTCGACCTAGGATGACCGTGTTGACCCTTGGAGGCAACAGGTTTCTTTCTTCGAAGATGCTGCCCGCTAGGCATGCATCCATGTCCCGGTCCACTCGACTTATTCGAGTAGTGGACCTTCGGCGCAGCCTGTACTTCTGTACAGCCGCCGGGAGCTTGCTCCACAGTGTAGTGATCAACTACACTGTGATCCTGTGCAGTCGTGCTAATGACCGTACCGCAAGTGAGGCCATCGCACTCACTCGCAGAACATCCACACGCTTGTGGACGCTCCAAGATGTTCATCAGATGGCCATCTGATGAACAAGCGGCAGGCATCTTCACGGATCGATGCTGCCAGCTCACCCTTGGCTCGTACTTTCTGAGCCAAGGTAATCCCAGGATGACATCAAATTTGTCATCCAGATCTAGTACGATGAAGTCATCATCGTACTGTTCGCCCTCTAACGTGTAGTGGATTCCTACTACACGTTTCTCAACAGTTATCGATGCGCCTGTTGCAAGGCGCACCGTCATCCTTGTGAGGGGAATGTCGCGCTCAACGAACTTGAGCCTACGACCCTCTAGTGACTGGCGTCGAACAAAGTTGTTCGACGCCCCACAGTCTACTAGGGCACGAAGCGACAAATCATTTGTCGCTTCCAACTTCAAGGTGATGAGCGAAACGTCATCACCAGGTGCAGAGACACACAACGATTGTGTATCTGGAGCAACTTTCGTCAAGAGATTTGCAAATTCTCTTGAGGTTGCTGAATCAGTAGGGCGCTCCGCCCCTACTGACCCCGACCATTTTTAGATGGTCCGTCTCGCTGTTGCGGCTTCGCAACAGCGCTGGACCCACGCCCATTGCCCTTCTTAGCGAATGGTCGTCCATTTCGCCCAGTACTGTTTGGTACTGGGCGTGGAGCACTACACTCATATGCGTAGTACCCTAACTTCTGACAGCGATTGCACCTCTGCAATCGCTTGTTGTTTGAAGAGCGAGGTCTCTCGCTCTCAACATAGCAGAGGTCCATTGGTTCTGGACCTCCGATCTCTTGTCGTCTCGGTGGACGATAAGAGTTTGCACTAGCATGAGCCTGTCTCATGCTAAAGTCTTCCTGTTCCGCGGCTGATATCGCATCTTCACAGCGTATTCAGCTCAAGACGGAACAGGTGGCTCCTGACGGGCCCTTCTGCGAGCCCTTGCATGAACACCGTAATCAACGTGTGTTCATGGACTGGGTTAGCAGTTATACTACTCGAGAGGAGTCGTATATGTTGATGCGTAAGCGTGCACATCACGCTTACCCTGCTTGAGTTTCAGGAGCTCTGAACGAGCCCTGAACTCAGCCCGTGGCGGCTCAAACGTTTGTCTGAGCCGGGACTTGAAGTCATCTAGCGACCTAAACACATGTGGGTCGCTACTCTCGAGCCCCAGGGACCAAGGTTTGGCACGTCCTGCCAAGTGGGTTTGAGCAAATGTGAGTTTCATTTGCTCATCTTCGACGCGACGAGCCCTTAAGGCTCTGTCGAGTTCGACAAACCATAGTAACAGGGAGTCCTCCGGGACTCCACTGTACTTGGAGATGTCAACTTTCATGACTTCGGGACGACGCGCATGCGCCGTCCCGCCCACAGCAGCATGGAATTGCTGCTGTCTCAACAGCTCCGTCTGTTGATCACCGAGTTCTCTCAACTGCTCGGCCTGTTGAGAGCCTTGCTGGTGAAGCAAGGCTACTTTCTCCCTTTCGGCGACAAGTTCATTTTGAATGAACTTGGCTATAGCGGCATGTTGTTGGTCTCTGTCTAGAGACTCCAACATGGCGCCAATGGCGAACTCGCCTACGGTAGAACTCATTCGTTCTACCGCACTCCATTCGATGTCACATCAAATGGGTAAACCCTTCACGCGTGGCGTGAAAGGTCTCTTCTTCATCCAACATGTTCATGTTGGATGTTGTGGTCCTTGAAAGGACTACAAAGTGCTACCAGGTGTAACGGGGCACACCCTTGCGTGAACTTAACGCAAGGGTTTTGGTGCGCCTGACAGACGTACACGAGGTAAACGAGGAAGCGTAGATAAGGGAAAAGTAAAACTGTTGTATCAATATAATTAAGGCTTTTGTTACTGTCTCTCTGTTTAACCTGACTTAATTATGTTAATCTAACTGAGTGTATGGTGACGTCTCGTCACCACTCATTGCGCGCGTCCTGCGGCGATTGGTGGGTTGATATCGTCAAGATATCAACCAATGAGCAGACCCTTTGGTCGCTTCACCAATATCACCACTATCGGTGATATTGTTCGAAGAGTATTCAACTTGATATTCTTTATTGTCATTGTTACTATAAAGTGACAATTCCATGCAACGGGCTGCCCCGTTACACCGTCAGTGCCTTCTATTCGATTTATCCATATATTAAGGATAAGCAGATTCTTATATCTTTTTTTCATGCGTTAAATAGCAACATCGGCATTTTTATGGTCATTATACTTCCCGAATCAAACGATGAGAAGCATCATTTCTCGTTGTTCCTTTGTCTTAATCACAAAAAGCTTCCTTCAATATCTTTATGTCTAGTTATAGATTGCACAAGAGATAGAAGGAAACATAAAAAGCAACAATGACTCAGGCTGTCCCTACGAACGCTTCTACCAGATTCTACAATCACCTACCGACACGGCGCTTGTGTTATCATATGTTTAGTTGAGTTTATCTTTTTCCAGACGCGATGGTATTGCACCGTGATAATTAGCCTACAGAACGAAATGTTACCACGTGCACGCATGACAACTAGTATCTTATCTTATAATAAAGAGGTCATAATGCTGAGCTTGTCGTTCGCTCGCGCCGGGGTGTCCTAGCTACTACAGGATGTCGTCGGGCTTGTCCATTATCGGGATCTTCCTGTAATTTCGCCCAGTTGATATTGTGCCTTACTTGCGCTGGTCGCACGACCTCTACTGAGTGCCAACACTGGCCACAACGTAGTATAGTGAGTATCTATCAGCGTACGATTAAACAGCTTCCTAAAAATAGTTGACCCTTCCTTAGTAGAGACCTTATTTATTTTTCGGAACCCTTTGTCGGAACCGTGTCGGAGTTTTCGTGGTGTGGTAGCTTTAAACCGGTAATGCATGATTTTATGCGACCCGATTGTCTTGGGTGTACCATCTAACTTCTACCACCATTTCACGACAACTGCAGACAAGCAACACGAATCGAGTGGTATCTCGTCAAACGGCCGTCTGAAACCGTTCATTAAGAGTCCTAGTGCATTTGAACCATCACAAATATAGTGTCTATTCTTATCACCAATTACCTCCAGGTATTGAGCTCTGTAGAGTCGGAGTGTACCAAATAATGGGAGTACTAGCATTCACTTCACCAACAGTTTCCAAAAGCGCTGGTTGTAACCGTTGTAACTCTTGATGGTCGAATATTGCCATGATTTAAAAGTATGGAACCAGCAATCATACACGCAATCAAAAACCTTGCTTGATTGTTAACATAGTAAAAGATATGCAGTCATGACTCAAATGCTAACAAGGCGTCGTCTTGACAGCATCAAGGGCCAAACGATAACCATAAACGCATTCTTTCTTTCGCCAATGGTCATTTTGTGACTAATTTCCGTTTTCGTGCAACGAGAAATATGCTAACAAATTATGGCTGAGTAAATGCTGCGACGAAATGCTCGAGCTTCTGCGTAACACAGAGTTCCGTAACAGTGTATCAGTGCAGTCGTTGACAGAAAAACGCAGATTCAAAATTCACGAGTCAACTGCTTTCGAAAAAAACGTTAATCGAAATTCGCCCAGCTTGTCGGCTGGGTAAATTCAAGACGCCCGATCTTATGTCCATTTTCGTTATTGCCAACGAAAACGGACGCCACGAAGCCAGCCAAACAGCATTGCTACTTGAACTGGAGCAAATATAGACAACCGACAAGGACAATGCATATGTACTTCAGATTGAGTATGAACATGACGCCTGCTAGAGACGGCCGCTTTCCAGCTCCGAGAAGCAACAAGGCCACCGTAATATGCCAATTTGCCTAACAGATAGAACGTGATACGTTTGGAATCCCTCCCTCGATCATCTTGTCGAAGCGAGACTTTGGTTGCCGACCCGTACGCGTGTATTGCGGCAACTAGGGAGCAACAATTATTAGCGTTACAGAGAGAAGTGCGACCCAAAGAAGTGTAATTGAAACGCTTTATACGACAAAATGCCTGCTTGTCACAGCTCATGTAGGAAGCATAGCGAGAACGAGTCGCACTGTCGCACTGATAAAAGATTTGTGGGATTGAAATACTAAATTACTGCACTAGTCTTGACAAATGCAAGTCTTGCAAGCACTTCATTACGCCCATTCATTTCTGCGACAGCAAAAGAAGCGACTCCCGGCAATAGCGCATATCCTGATTCCTTTGATGGGCGTACTTATGGTACCAACAAAAAGAAAACTACTTCTATCAGTTTACCAGATGCACCTCAATACGAGCCGCCTTGCAGCTTCAGGATGAGCATTTCGTCTACGTTGATCATGTGATATACTTGCTTTTGTGGCATCTGACCTACCATAGAGCCGTAAAACGTAGAACACACCGCTTCTACAGCACGCGGAGCGTGAATTGGAGCTGGACGGGACCATCACTGTTGTTGAGCACACTATAAGTAACGTCGAGCGCATGACGCTATGATACAATGCTAATTTCAGTGCGGATTTGTACTAACAATGTGCGCCGAAGGATGCAGCATTACCACTGCATATGACACGATAGCAAGAGGGCATAAGAGTTGTTCTCTTCTGATGCCCCAAACTGCATGGTCTGAGCTAGTCAATTGCTGTCAAGCGTTTAGCGCAGTCGAGCCTAGACTTGATCAGCACACTCTAACTAGTCTTAAGCAATCAAATCAAGCTTTTTACTGCCGATAGCAAAGCTTTTGTGGTTTCCATAGACACGAAGCAGCAGCGACAAAGGAGTTTACGTCTTGCCACAATGATACATTTGGCACAAATTCACAATGTAATTACGAACGTGTAGCCCGAGAGGAGAGCAAGCATAATGTCATCGAGTAGAGCTAGTCGGTTGTCTGGCAAGTGCGTATTTACTGCCTAAGCGTGCAATGGTATCGAGATAGAGAGGAATCTTTACTCCATGCAAAAGAGCTTTGTGCTTGAGCAGCACGACACACTTGCTCAATCAGCTGCACTATAGCCTACTGCTGATACACATTCATGTCAACGGTACCAATAGCCGCTAACTATAGCTTCGATAGTGTTACAAACATGGCAAGACCAACAACGTATGCAAAACATTGTATTGAGGCGTAATACAGTCATGAAAAAAAAACAGTCTGTCTAGCATGTAGGCGAGTGCACCCAGACGTCGTAGCAAAAGCGCGGATACTTGGTGGGACGGGCATGATCAGGCAGAGTCATCAGGTAGTGGCGCTGGAGCAAAAGGCCAAGCGTTTTCCAAAGCGAGCGTGAAGCGTGAGTCGCTCAGAGGCATGGGCATTTGGTTCCACACGACAGTATCGAGCGCATGGCGGGCCTTCTCCGGCAGCTGGTCCCACATGATCAGTTGGGGTTGGAACTGACTATCCAAACGTGACAAGCGGAGCTTGCGCCGGAGACCGTCCTTCCCCAACTCGACTTTGACGCTCGACCCGGCCATAAACTCCCGGGCAGGCGGGACTGCTTTCGTGTAGACACGTTGAACATCGTCCCATATCGACACCGCCTCAAGCGTCTGGTTTTCTCCTGCAGGGTTCCTGAGCCATACGACGACGTGCTCCCAGTCGTAATTTTCGTACTTACGATTGTACGTCGGGAAATGCCACGCGAACATCATGGCCCATCTGTCCCGATGCCACGTCCCGCGCCCGAAGGTTTGAGACCCGTACTTCGGTCCCTTGCATTTAATGTCAGCCATTCCATCTTCAATCGTGAGGCCCTCATTCGTCTTCCCCGCTGCATTCACAGCCGGAAACGAGAAGCATCCCTCAGAAACGTGGAGATGAGGCTTGAACTTGACGCCCGCCATGTCGGTGACTGTCTTGGGCTTCGGCTCAGGAAACGGCCTTGCGTGCTCGAGGTCGATCGGATAAACCTCCCATTGTTTCACGTCCGGCTTCGAAGCAGAGGGCGAACCAAGAGTCGAGGAAGGGTTTTGTTCCGGAAAGAGTTGATCCACCTTATCGGGGTTGGACGACTTCTCCTTGGCAAGCACCGCAGCTCCAGCGATCAAAGCGATGTAGGGGAAGACACTCGCCTTCATGTTTGCTTTTCGCCTTGCCTCGGAGTGGCGAATTTGCAAATGAACGATGTTGCCCACCTGAAGGATTGATGAAGTCGTTCTCGACACGACGGTGGGATATCCCTATCGCAGATGATCTTCTGCTGCGACAGTTCCGTTCGCCCATCATAAGAAACAGTGGTAGAAGCAGGTTGACCTCACGGTAATGAGCCAATGCCGACGAGTGGTTCCCGACAAAATAATTACTACGTATTCCCAAAAGTCTCAAAGTAGCGCCTCA
Source organism: Hyaloperonospora brassicae (assembly GCA_947650285.1). Taxonomy (NCBI): domain Eukaryota; phylum Oomycota; class Peronosporomycetes; order Peronosporales; family Peronosporaceae; genus Hyaloperonospora; species Hyaloperonospora brassicae. The sequence continues at coordinate 25,308 of CANTFL010000024.1, forward strand.
GGTGAAGACGTGATTCGGTGGAGACACACTTCTAGGGACTTCGACCAACGATATGGAAGTGATTGCATAGCCATTCCACCACGGTTCGACTTGAACCCGAGCCTACTCACTGATGTTCCAACACACGTAGGCCTGATCCAGATATTGCGAACTCAGTCGGCTTGACCCTCGCTACATTGACACGTATTTGTTTTGCGTATCGAGCACATGATCGTAACTGACTTTGACGAGATCATCTAGAGTACACCAGACATGAACTGTTTCGAACTCGTCAGGACGGCGGCTGTCAGCGTCGTAAGGTCAGGTAGAATCCACAGGACAGTTTGTACGCTCTTTAGTTTACTGACAGCTGCAACGAGCGTGCTGTATATCGCGTCCGACGATCGCCTGCGCACAGACACTATCATTAGGTAGCTGCAAGCAGCAGATGACGTCTGCGGCTGTTTACAAGAAACATTTACGCGATTCGACAACAGCAGACACAAGATAAAGATGGGGGCTCAGTTGCCGTTCGATCGTCGTGTCAACGTCTTTGGCATAGTTTCGACTCGTCGTTGGATTCGTGTCTCAAGCAGCTGCTGGGAACCTGCAGACAAGTCCTCCGGGAGAACATTCTGGGCGGCTTCTTTCAGCCTGAGCTATCGTAATTGGCTTGCTACGCCTTTGAGCTACCAAGTGCAACGTGGCTTTTTCGTTCCCTTCGTTAGTTCCTAGTGCCTACTGTGAGCTTGATGTCCAAAGAATACGCTCTGAATGTCCAGAAATACCAAAACTGTGTGGTGCGTCGACAGAGAGCTCGAAGAGCAAGAGACTGCAGTCCAGGTGCACAGCAACAGTAGTAATCGTCCGACGAATGCTTGACCAAGAACCTGGTTGGAATTTGATCAACGCCCACGTCGTAGCGGGAACCGAGTAGAGCTTAGCAAAGGCTAGACGGCCCAGATCATCGGCTGGCACGCAGTCGTAGAAGAGAGTAGACGGTTGACAAAAACTTATTGCACGGCTGTTGGGCAGGCTATCGTCACTGTCGCCGATCAAAGTCAGACGACGATCGCTTGCACTGTATAGCAACCGCGTCTATCGCGCCATCACAAGTAGCAACGGCGCCGCAAGAATGAAACGCTCCAGTTGCGCAGGCATGTATCTTCCCTGTCGCACCTCCCCACGCGACGCGTCATTTCTTCGGCATCCGCGCTCCCCATCCGACGGATCGCGCAAGCGGCCGCTGATGGGACCACCAGTAGTCCCTCCGGCAATGCGCGTATGGGGCTGGCCGACCGCACTCGCGGCCGCCACCGTGGTCGGATTCACACGATGGTGCTGGTCAAGAACGGCCCTGTGCTTAAAAGAACGTAGTTCATGGCGGTGACGTGGGCACACTCAGTTGGTCTTTCGACACCAGTGCTGGCTATCCTCGCCTTGAGCTCCGGGCACATGCAGACTTCGCCCATTTGCGAACAGCACCGTCTTTCCTAGTGCTCACAATCTTCCGTACCACTATGCGCACGGATAGGCGCTGGAGTGCGACCGGGACAGTTCATGCAAGTATAGGTGGGCCCGGCCACGCAAGGCCTCTTCAGGTACACACGGCTTCAACCCTGACTTAGGCCCTTCCATCATCTTGCGCGAAACAAATGTAAGCGACAATTGCGAGTCTTTGCTTGATTACATATGGTACCGCACATAAGCAAACGGACCAGCAAGCGGTACACCAACCCCTGCCGACAATAAGCGTGGCTCGTTGGACACGCGCGCGCCATTTGATGCGAATTTAAGTATTTTCACTCTTTATCTGCGAAAAAAAGACCAATACATTTTGTATTCGAGCAGAAATGGAGGAGCTTCTAAATTTAGACCAAATGCTCGATTTCCATTTCGTATTTCAAAATCATCTTTCAATATATTGTAAGTGGTATCGCCCCATTTATCAGAACCTTTGTTCTTTACATTATATTTCCTGTATTTCGGATACTTATTTGTAATACTCTCGTTCAAAACGCATGTATGTCTGGAACAATAGTTATGGCGAATACCTAATCTGTGCATTATACGTAAACACATATTTACGTACCGAATAAATAAATTGCATACAACCAGCAAACCCTTCGCGTGAGTGAGTTTCTGAAGACGGGCGACTCAAATATCATGATATATCAGTCGCCCGTCTTCAGCATGACCCATCACCTGACTCGATCCGTATAGACATGCACTGTGTCCATAATTGGCTTAACATCACGGGACATGGTCCTGACAGTAATGCGCGCTACCAACCATCGTCACGGCAGCTACTCATTAATGGAATACATTGGATAATTTTTTAATACATTACGGAACAGTGCTAGTCAATCATGTTCACACATAGTAAGGCGTTCGGTACTCAACGATAGACGGGCCAAGTCTTCGCGACCGCTTATTGATATATACGGAAGCTGGTAAAGTCTTCATACTACTATTCCTTCTTTCTGCAACGCAAATGTGAGATAGTATGGCGGCCATGCAACGGATTGTAAATTTTGTAATTTTACATTTATAATGGCTCGAGTACGAGTTACACTGACGCAACTGGTTCGACTTGGGTTGTACACATACCTTGTTTATATGTGAAAGCTATAAAACAAGTTGTCCTGGTTTCTTTTTATCAGTCTTTCTCTCTCAATATGTCACCACTTATGTAGATTATACGATTTAACGAATGGTACATTTGTTGTTACATTACCAACCCTTTTATATCGAATCATCCATTGAGGTCTCCCATGTACACATGATAGCTTAACATAGTTGTGAAGAATCATACGATTTTGTTCGATGTGGTTTACAGTATACTAGGAATTGATACGACAATAAGATGGCAAATCATGTCGCCTCTTCATAGATGTATCAAGCAATATACATCAGCAGTATTCAGCGGTGTGTTTGTTTTCACACTACCTAAACATTTCAATGAGTGCTCACTTGGGATGTATGATCTCTAACATATCAAGATATGATACCCTAACGATGTCACTTTATGGCTCCAAGCGGCGATCTCTGAGCTATAATAAACGACATGAAGAGAACATTAGACTTGGCACATATGTAAAAGTGCTTTGACGAATCAAACACACACCAAACCTGTAGAAGCACAATCAGCACCAGATAGTTGTTAGTATTTTAATTCTCAGTAAAACGATGCGACGTGGGAGAGGGTGCCCATTTTTTTCGAGGTTCATGTTTTAGTGCACCGGATATGCCAGGTGTCAATCGATCGATTAGCTTCGCACACAATTATCCAAGTCAGTAGTTCGAACCAATTTATTTGGCCAACGAAGTACGTTCGTGTTCCGATCACATTATACCTTAAGATAACCAACTTCTCTACCTTTCGGGAGGCGTTGTATGTCATCATTTAACGAGATTTTTAAGTAGAAAATTGGCACCGTATACTCGTCTTTGTGAGACACAGCTACATTGTTTTAGGTAGATCGTTTCGTGTAATGCGATAAGAATCGTTTTCATAGAAGCATAAAATATATGACTAGTTACACCGTCAACTAGGACAAAAGAAAATGAGTTTGCTATTGCAGCCCAAAATTGGGAATCGAGTTTTTTTCAAAAGCATAACCTGCTGAAAAGTGCATGAATCACAATTAAACTTTTGATAGGGAAATCGCTTGGACTCGAGTTTAAAGCCTTTTGGTGTACTTACGAGACACCACAAATATTGATCATGCCTATAAATAGTGGAGTTTGCGGGTTGACTAAAAGAACACATTGGCGTATATTGGTCTGACCAAGAAACTGTTTAAGCTTGACACCTGTAGCGTTGGTTATGTAATGATGTAAAATATAGTTCATCTAGAACCTAAGTTCCAATCATGTTTGACATTATGCAATTCTTTCGCTTGTATGACAGAATTTATACGATGTTCTACGTCAGTGTGAGTCACACAATCTTTTGGCCCAAAAAGTGTGCGCTATTATGTCTACAGGATGATGATAACCCTCCAATCAATAAAGATGGCTAGATACTATGCGCGCGTATTGCTACTCGATGAATGTATCCCGAGTTCTGATTTCTATCGTCCTTCAGTATCATCATTGGTAGGAAATTTCTATGCTACCGCGCACGGTCGACGTAAATTTGTATTTTATCAGAGACATTTTGACTGAATTACTCGTGTAGCGCGAAAGTTTGGGGCACACTTTAAGATCATATAAATACTACTGGAATGCCAAATCGTCAATTTACAACCCTTTTACATAGTGAGCAGAGGATAAACAGATAGAAGCAAATACGACGGGGTGAATCTGCCTCGAAATGCTTTGTTATCCGACTATAGGTCCCCACATAATAAAGACAAGAATGATGAAGATGCTTCGACGGATCAACTGCAAAGCACCCTGCACGATATTATTGCGGTGTTAAATTGTGATTAAGGCATGCTCTGGAATGTTAAATTTCTGGCAGAGGATGACTGGATCGCCGATTGGATATTGAGTAAATCGTTGCAGCGGAATAAAGATATATTGGTCGCGTAGGTCCGAGATTGCCAAACACTGATGCCAATCATATGAATGTGTCGTATGATTATTAAGCCAAGTTGAAACCGTTATTGAGACCAGTTCATTCACTCTATCGGTCGTACAAAGCATCTGCCTGTCAGAAATCTTACACGCAGAAATCGGTCAATAAAATTAATTGGCTGTAACTTATAAGCGCAGGCATACGAAATATTCATAGGATACTTGTTAATGTATCTGGTCATGCTTGTGGTCATATTAAGTACCACAAATATTTTAAATAAGACATATTACAACCTGATTTCCAACGCGATCATTTCGGTCTGTATCGTAAAGAAAGATATCGGCTACAATATCGGAGGAACGCGTGTAGTAGGTTCAATCGGCAGAATTTGTAATTTTTCGCAACTGTTTCCGCATCACTTTCGTACCAGTTGAGAAGACTGTATCCATAGATTGATCGATTTGATCATCCGATTAGTGATATTAAATCAAGAGGCTTTTGACAAGCGTAACGCGCGACAGGAGTGGATGCTTAAATTGTTAAGATATTATGGGATAACTTGCAATGTATACGGTATGTATCTCAAGTAGGAATATGCCATCTTTTATCGAGTTACCCCATCTTTGCCACGGCATCTCTTGATTCTGAGTTTAGTAGTTATATGGTGCGAAGGTATATTTACACTACACTGCACAGAAGGTCAAATTTTGTTGATATTAATGTATAACGAGTTTCCGCGCACGAGCGCCGTTGCGACACGATGTGAACACAGAATTTTTTATGCATATTCTAACGTTGAATCGGATTTAAACAGCAGGTAACGAGAAACCACGCATATTGACAGGAATTTAATAACCGCTATAATCGTATATTGCAAACTTGAATGATTATGATGAGGGTTGTAATAAAGACGTGTAATAGGTAAATGTTATAAATGCGCGGATCATATGCATTTGCGATCAATATGGCATCAGATTGGGTCAAACGTGATGCACCATTTCATTTTATCAATGATTGGGATTCAAAAAATAAGCCAAAACTTAAGCTAATACTTTGAAGAACTAAAGCAGGTATTAGATTAAGATGACGATCGTAAAAGCACGTTAGTACTGAATACCGTCTTCTGAAATCGATATATTTAGTGGCGTTTGAAGGCTGCGACCAAGCCAATAGCCGATGGTTTATTCTGCCGTTCAGATTTCTTATAAAATTTGCTCGATCACAAGAGTGGATACATCGGAATCGTGCTGTAAATCGATACCTCGTCAAAATAGTGCATATTTGGCATGGTACGTAACAAGCAATATATTTTTAAGTGGAAGACAAAGTACCGTTAAACATTGTAGGAACTAATTACCGCGAATTTATCGGCGATTTTAATATCGTTATATCGAAAGTCACATCAAGATCCAGATAGCTCAAAGTATTGATTGGCCTTATCAGTACCAAATTCTAAAAAAATAATATATAAATTGTAACGGAGACGATATGGGCAAGAGATCGCGATATAATGAATAATGACTGAAGGATTGCAGAAGTGCGATTGTACTTACGTACGGAATTAAAGCTGGGGTCTGACAATTTCAAGTTCATTAAAAGATATACAAAAATTGCTTTAAGTAGACGAGACATATTTTTTGTACATTTGAGATCTGTATCAGGCATGTTAAAGTGACTTTTGGCTGACGTAAATGTACGAAGAAGAACCGAGGGACTCATCGCGATTGGGTGCTCTAGGACTAATGTTATAAACCAAGTCGGATTCTTGTCAATCATTACAAAGTGACAACCTTCAAATGATTGCGCGGATGGTTATTGAAGGGATCACATGTATAATGCGTATGTCTCTAGAAGGTCGCAAAGTGTTAGTCTATACCGTAACGCTACAGTTAAAAAAATTAAAGGTGAAAAAGCCAAAGATGAAACTACGATGGTATTTCTAACGATTCATGAGATGCGAGACAACATTATACCCATAATTTTTTGTATTCTAGCGGCGAATTAGCGCTTGTGGGTAATCTTTCACCTAATCCAGACAATAATTACTCCAAGGCTACGGAAAGTCGAACAGGATCAGGAAGAAACCAATTTAGAATGTTTGACGACGTCCGCTAAAGCAAAAGTGTGTTACTTTGTCTTTTAATATGTATAATTATGTGTCGAAAATATTGATGATCAAGATAAATACTTTCACAATGACAATTCATCCTACTTTGAGGGATAAAATGGATTAAGGTCCTCATTTAATAGCTCGCATACCATCTCCTTTAACGTAGTTGGGCTCAGCAGGACCACAAGCCAATCGATTTTTCGCTGGGTAATAGATACGAGTATATGTACATTGTACTTTACAAAGTCCACCTTAAATGTTCGACAAGATTATAATACAAATGCAATATATCTTTTGCACCAATCTATTATAAGTCAGTTGGTAACATTGCCGAACCCATAAGAGTTTACAAAGAGTCTTGGCTAATAAGTTCGTGGTCTGCTCCTAAATTCATACGCGAACACTTACTTAAATGTTTAGAGTGATTGAGTTGAACCCCGCAACTTTAAAAATGTAATTTTTGTCTCATATTTGATAAGAGAAAAACTACACGTATCTTACATTTTTTACTCCGCGATACACGTCAATCTCACCTGACGACACGACAATATATTGTGAACTTTAGGAGCCCGATAACATTATCCTGGGATTCACCCTACGTGCAATATCGTAATGCTAAGACAAAAGCTTACTTGGAAGGTGTTCGTACTATTTTAACGATATATTTACAATTACTCAAGATACGGACTCGATCGTCACATTTACTGATTCATTTTCTTTCTTGTCAAAATATGAAAAATACGGGTTGGCAGTGAGCGAGGGCTTTCAGAATAATCGATGTTTACACGAAAACTGACGTCGAAGAAGAGATGACACCAAATGAAGGTAAGTAAAAACGTATTCAGAGGCTAAAAGCAGACAACGATATGTCTAGAGCGTCATGTATCAAGATATATATCAGGCTTCTCTCACCTCGAAAGGGTCGCAAACGGGGATATAATTTCTCATCCCCTCAGTCGTAAACTCTTAACTTCGACTTGATCGCTCGAACTGAAATTTTGTGGCACATAAAAGGACTTCCACTGGAATTTCTGCACCTCATTATTCTAGTCTTACCGTATTATCTTCTACTTGTATTGTATTAAAATTTGCCGAAAACGTAATATCTACAGCGTAACGGATCTGATTACATGCTCATTCTCTCTCAATTCGATATCTGATTGACGTCATAATTGCAAACTTAGTATATGCGATCTAGCTATGATCCTTAAAAATTATATTCAGATTTATGTGGTACTGCTTCGCCAATGTAGTGCGTTTATCGAAACTATTTGGAACGTCGATATTGATTACGCCCGACATAAGGCTTGTCATAATGGGCTGGTACAACCTCGGGAATGCATCAAGATGGGCGATTTCAATTCGTGTCAATTGGTACGTCTACATTACAAACCAAAACTAATGCAGCAATGTATCGAGATCAAAAACAGCGTAACACGACAAATCACGATTCGCGACTTCTCTCGGCTAAGTCGTCATAAAAATCATGTGATTTACCACGGTCTATGTAATAAAATTACAAGTGACGCATCATAATTCTTGCTTTTGCTTTAGAATGAAGGATATAATGTTGTTTCAATTCGTCTCCAAAAACGACGCATTTTTTATCATATGCTCCGGTGAGTCGGACTGCAGCGCATTCTATCTTTTTGAACTGCAACTGCCGAGGAAAAAAAAGGAATTATCATCATGGTCGGTACGGTTTGGATGCGTAGTGCGCACCTGAACATACTGCATTTTAAAGGCTAGTTTCTTATTCATTGTGCTCTGCTGCCCGCGCGATTTCGTATTTTTCTCCTTGACTTACACCTATGTAGAAGAGGCCTCACACAGCTTGATTTCGAGCTTTATTGACTGTTTGGTTAAATCTTCACCCACAAATTCTTTCGGGGCGTCTACTATAAATTAGTTTTAAATACACATGTGTCCATGCGACGTGTTTTAAAGGATCACGCTTTACTCAAATAGGAATGCGATCCAATTTTCACCGATCACAAGTCCACATAAATACGTGCAAACTGCCAGACAGACAGGTAAAAAAACTAAAAAAAGATAGAGAGACAGAAATTAAATACCTCCCCTTTAAGTCTCTTGTCTGGGCGTCAGTGGAAGGTCAGGTTGTCAAAAATCTTACGATCGCAGGCCAATCATAAATGCTTTTCCAGAACAACATTTGATCTGCGTAAATATAGTCGACATATAAAAACGTAGACAGTTCTAAGTCCCAAGGAACTATACCTGACCTCATAACGGAGTGTTTTTTTATCCAAATGCATGGGTAGAGTCAGCTGTGCTATTCGATCAATATGAGATCAAAACAAAATTAGGCACAAATGCTCCCACGAACGAGCAAACAATTTAAAGCAAATGAGCAAAAATTGTTCACGAGTTTGTTGATGATAGCACCCGACTCTATCAACTATTCTGTATGACAATTTTGTCTATTTTGTGCTTTTGTAAAACTACCCTGATAAAAGCTTTCTTCATTTACTCGCAAAAATTGTAGAGGTAATCTGTATAAAAGTACTGTATACATCCAAACGTAGACATATTTCGAAAACGTGCACCAAAACTAACTCAAATGAAGAAGATACGCTTAAGCCCAGATATATCGTCAAATCTATATTTGAAAAAAAAACAATTCTTTTTTTACACAATTCATCATTCATATACCTACGATGACAGCGACATATATCGGCATTGGAATATATAATTTTGGGGTGAAGCGTATTATTTAAATTGTCATATCGGGTGACTGGAATGCATCGGGCCACTCGTTAAATTTAATTAACTAGCTTTTACCACATAGAACAGCGAACAAGGCGGTAGCTTATTCTTAAAATGCTAATAATAAACGATGCGATCATCATGCTTAAGAAGTGACGTAGGAGAAATCAACTGCGATAAGAAGGTAGCACAAGAATTCGTCAACTTATTCACATTGTTGAGGGCGACTTAGGTAAAAAAACCAATGTCCATTAATTTTCCCTTTTACAAATGACATTAGTGCAAATGTCTTCGCGGTATCCCATAACAATAATTATACAAATGACAGCGTCACTCCCATCATAATCTGCTACTTATTTGACGCTCGAACAAATTTCTTGCTCGAGTGCAATCTGCCTTATTCATTTATCAAACACAGTGTTACCACTCAAAATTCCATCCAAACAAATGCAGTGAGTCCCTAAGAATGTTGTCGTAAATTTTTGATGGTTGTATGCGCAATAATAAAATGCCTCCTACCGTTTTGTTCAATGAATAAACTAGACTGATAATGCACGCGTGCAAAAAAATATAGATATTACATAATGCATGTATAGCTTTTGCGTCTTCTGACAACACTGCATGTACATTATTTGCTCTGCAACTTAATCAGGTCAAGTTATATCAAATTACGGCCGGCCCTTGAACCACATGCGCCTATCCAATGTGTCGTCTCAAATTTTATCATTCTCTCTTTTTTAATTTGGCAAGTCAACTCCCACTATCTTATGAAGAGTCTAAAGTCGAGCCATCAAGTAGCCTATAAATTAGTTGTAGTTGTTGGACGGATTGAAACAAGTGATCATAAAGGTACACTGTAGAGACGTAAGCTTGTGAATTTTTTAGAGCAGGTGACTGGTCAATTAATTTTCAACAGTGAAACTAAATAAGAATGATAACTAAGCCTTATTTTAAAGCACCACATGTAACGGCGTCTTGGTGACCTAACATGGCGACCGTATATCACTATATCACGTGTAAACTTGTATCTCATTCGCAATTAGGTGCGTTCTTAACTATCAAGAACCGAACTTGCCCTTCAAAGTGAGCATCTTGAAGACAACTCTAATATCGTTTTTATTAACACTCCTACTCAAATTTATTCGTAACTAACGGCTATTTAAATTCAAATAAGACACAAAAATATTTTGGTCCAGTAAAATCTATGTCAAGAATTCTATGGTCACTTTTTATTGATATATCCCAAAATTGCATAAGCTAATCTTAAGCTTATTCTTTTACGAATAAATCAACGTATATACTTGTTTGCGCTGAGATATTGTCTTCGCTCTCCTAACACTTAAGCAGCCCATAGGATCGATCAATATCGACAGCGACGCACCAACGTTCGTAGTAAACTCACTATAAGTAATATGCATGCTTAGGAGATCGCGAACGGAGAATAGCTCAGCAAAAGTTTAATATGTGTCGTAAAAAGTATCAATAAATCTTTTTTGCACGTGTCCCACACCATCACCCTGAATTATATTAAAACGAATCCATTGACCAAATTTCGTTCGCCATATGTATATCGAACGGTAAATCAACACTACTATCATAATCGAACCCATCGACAAACTTCCGCTTTTAACCCCTATTAACAGATTTTTTTGGCTAAAAAACGGAATCGCAACGTCTTCTTGAAACCATAGTCTTCGGCTAATTTTATCTCTTAGAACCCAAAGCATTACATTACGTAACTTTCGAAATACACATACATCCTATTCACGAATTTTGTGAAAAAAAACTTTAATGCTAAATCTATCCAATCCGGCTTTCTTAACAAAATACCATTAATGAGCCCTGTGCATCCTTGTCGTTCTGTCAGTTGACTATCACTTATGAAATTGTTCTTTAGCATCAGGGCCTAATTTTAATATGATACAGTCGATCATTTCTTCTTTCTCCATTGAGTATCGCACTGGAGCTATCGTCTCGCTTCTGAATCCGATCAATTTGCCTACGACTTTTATAATGATCACTTGAGACCATTATCCGTGAGCAATTTCTAGCACGACATCATGTATAAGTAAAGTACCCAGGCAGCCGTCCACATGCACGCCAACACCTGTTCCGCTTCCATCAATTTGATAGAATATTTGTCGTGCATTGTCTGTATTACGATTCAGCCATTATGAAGTGCTGTGAACTGCTCCGTTGCCTCCTATTGTTCTTTAGACGGTACCGAAAAATGGTCCAGAAGAACGCAACACCTTATGTATTATTCAATACAGATTTCTGCAAAAACCTACAATACTTGCATCCATCAGGTACCATATTTATACGCACGCCTCCTATAATTTGTCTCTTTATTTAATTGACGCCAAAATATACGATAGAACACGCGAATGCCAAAAATAGGTGAAAACAATTGCAGGCCGCATCGGACTTTTGGGCAGCTTTAGTAGTGAATACATGTGGTTCTTCTCCACCTCAAATGTAATAAGAAAACCCATTACATTGATTAATTACAAAGTTTACTGAATAATTGCATTCCAATATGTATAGGGATTACCCGGAAACAAATACTATACGTCTGTTTATGATTGGTTAATTTAAAGCTACCGTGCCTAATAATTGACCAGTGATAAATAGGTATCTTTTTAAGTCGTTCCATTAGCTTGGTATTATATTTGCACTTGGTGTGAACGATAACGAAAACATGGAGATTCGAATTCAATTTAAAGTTTGATAATAAGCGCTTCTTCACGCCCAAATGGTGCAACAAGGTAACGGGCTACCCCCGTTACATCTATACTTACTTAGTGGTCATACTAGATATTAAGATTAATATGGATACGAACATATCCCCGATGGCTCCAGCGGTTCACTAAAGCATTCTGTCTTTCCTTACTTACCTACTTTAGTATAACAAGCATTTCACCTCTACGCGGCGGAGTCTAGTGAATTTTTCGTATTGTCGCTGCTGTGCACATCGACGCCCTAGCAAGACCGTTCCGACTTACAAGACTACATCTAGAGCAGATCTCCGATGCAAATCGACGAGTATAGACTCCCTTGTGAGCCTAGATCTGCGATGCAATTAAGATGGAGATAGATACGTACTCTGACAATGATTCAGATCGTCGTCCACTAAATTGCTAGTTCAGAAAAACCAGTATTGCGATAATGTCAAGGTTGATTGACATTCCAACGGCCAAGTTCATTTATCTTCTAACCAGGCTTCCAGGAAAAGCAAAAACAGGAATCTCGGAAGGCTGGTCGTAGCTTATTGGTGTTCCTCAGACTGGAGGACATCCAACGAGATTTTCGACTGTCCTTTGAGCCTCCCCGAGATGAGTCACGCCTGCGTGCAGACTTCATCCCACTTCGAAAGGGCAGGTTGTCGTGCGGGAATACGTGTATAAAATACGGCATCTTTCTTCGTTCATCATCACGCAGCCGATCGACACGGCTTTATGATTCCATATTTTCGTCTTTGGCTTTCAAGAGGGCATACCGCGATATTACCTCACACGTGCTAAGTACATATAATATTCGAAGAGGTCTAATGAGGCACCGACGAATGCGTACTAGTTAATCAGTACGGAGTTATTTACACTGACAACAGTGAAGGTCAGTGCCCATCAAACTGTAAACCTTTACGCAGAGGAAGTTATTGACTTAGGTTAAGATTTTAGTCGTAGTAAACGTAAATCGATTATTTAATACAATTAATTCCTATAACTTGTTTCTCCTAATCATCCTGACTAAATCACATTAATCTAGCTAAACGTATGATGACGTCTACTCACCACCCATTGCGCGCGTCTAGCAGCGATTGGTGGGTTGACATAATCTCAATATCGAGCCAATAAGTAGACCATTCTGTCTTTTCAACAATATCATAATGCCAAATGATACTGTTCAAAAATTATTAACATGATATTCTTTTTGATGTCCTTAATGACAATTCCATGTAACGAGCTACCCCGTTATAAAAGGCGATTTCTCACGCGCTTTATTATAATTACACGATCGTGTCATCGTGCTTACAAGTAGCGTCACAACGTCCGCGGACGCGATGTGTTTCTTGATCGCGGCAAGCAATTTAGCTGCTGCGTTTGTATTCGTAACACGATAAATTAATTTTGGTGCAGCTAGACAGGTCATTGTGCGGCCGACTACCGAGCACTAATGCCGGAGGTTAAGAAAAGAGCTTTCTCTCGTGTCCCTTCAGTGTCGTCGGTGTTTACGCCAATGAGGGGTTTTAGTAGGCGCGGGGCTATCTACTGGCAGCTATGGAGTCCTGATTACTCAGGAGGCAGCTCGTGCTCCTATCCCTAATATGGTACGTACTCACTTCAACGCCACCACCAATTGCGGCAATTTGAGACTGATTATTATTAGTGGTATCGTTGCTGGATATAAACGACCACTCCGTGCATTGTTGGATTAGGTTGCATCCTACAACTTCTATCTAGCATCAAGTTTGTTCCTTCTGCCCTCTACAGTTACGGTTCGAGCAGATCCAGGTGACATCGTTGTTAAACTTGATCATGGACAATTACATCATGTGTGAAGGGGTGCTTCCATGGGGTAGTGGTACAGTAGGCTAATTTAAAGGATGAGGACTGCTGTTTCAATCCCCTCAACCGGCATAAAAAACATTAAGAGTGACAATCGCAGTCTGATTCCCACAGTATCCAAAATCCTTGCCACTACCCATCGAAAACCATGGTTAAAATGTACTGGATATAGTGGGTCGTTTACTAACCCGTATATACCTCACCAAACCAACCATTCAATTCCAGCAAATCCGCGTCTAACAATGGTTCTGCCGTACGAGTTTGACAAAAATATAATCAATGATACCTTTCTAGGGTACGACATGAACTATGCATTTAATTTTTTTGTAATACCATGTCTTTCACGGTATTCGATAAAGATAAGTTGGTTATCTCGGTTTGTCCAACGACTTAGCGTACAGGAAGTGATTAAAATGTTTAAACTCATTGTTTTGGTGCTTCATACGATAAGACTCACTTTAGGGTCGTGAACGACCACGCCATGACCAACAGTCAGCACCTAGAGAACGATGCCCCTATGCTCGATATGTCAAGTCATAATAAAATAGCCACAAAACGAGGCGGTTAAAGATATGCTCTCGCAAACATATACATCGAGCAAACAGGGGATCCCGGTTCCAAACGAGCCGGTCAAACACTAACTTTAAAATAACACAGACACCATTTGAATAGGTGTTCCCGATTTATAATGAGGCGGTAGATCAGGGGTTCTTAATTTCAAAGCAAGGCGGTCAAGTAAAGGTTTTCGCGTACAAAACATCGTTCTAACAAAAGCCCCCATCATTGATCGAAGGGTTAGGCAACCCATGGATCCGAATGTAATCATCGTGGTAGAGACTAGCTCTTACGTCCAGAGGGGGTAAATAATTTTTCATCGACATGCCAGTCTCGAGCTGTGGATCGACGCAAGAAGAAGCGTATAAGCATGATGAAAGCACATCGACCGCCAAGACGACGAAATTTTCGTCACAATGCTGACAAAGGTAATTCATTTAGGGACGGAATCCGAAAGCGCGCTTTAATACATCGAAGCGTCTCCACATAGAGGCCGCTGAATCGACGCAGCGAGCCCACCGTACACTGCTGCAGAGATCACATATCTATCGTCCCTACCTAGAAACGAGTTCCGGTACGTCGTCAAGGATAATGACTTCAATTAAATGTGAGTCGTTTCATCCGCCGCAGCAGTTAGTGAAGAAGTTCTGGAGTCTCGAACAACGGTCGCCGAGTGCAAATCAAAGCGCGAAGAAAGTTTCGCGGTCCATTCCTAGGAAGCCGGTCGTTCATTAGGCAACTTCTGTCTATGATGTCGTACGCAAGAATACCGAATTTTTTCCAAAAATAAAACAACTGATCTTCTAGCGGATCGTCGAGTACATAAGGAGATTGATCGCGTGAAAGGATAGAAGTTATCATTGACGCGGCAGTGGCTATTTCCGCTGGATCAATTCATCGCAATCTCAGAAATTTTCAAAAGCCGCCGAAAGGCTGATCATGTTTGCAAGACCATTTCTCCGTTTTCGAGTCCAAATTTTGTCTGAAATAAGCAACCGGCGGTTTGCGCATTGTGAATGCGCTATATATTTAAATGACGTTACGATTCCGTCCGAGAATAAAACGTTATATTGGATACCAAGTTCGACCGAGAGATTCTCTGTGCCATCAATCTAGTAGACGGGGTATATCAAAACTAGTGAGAGACATTGACATCCTATCCAATGCGCTTTGATCCCCAAGCGGGATGCGATCAGAGTGACTTTTCATACACAAGATCTAAAAATTATTAAGCTGCGATAAATCAAATGGCGACACTGCCACTTCACTCGCTTCGGAATATTGCACCAAGTTACGTCGACGAGATTTTTGTTCACAGCCGTGCTGATAACTGTTCAGCTCCACGGAAGTTCCCGTTCGGGACTTATACCGGGTATTTCAATTGATGCGCAAGAATTATTGAACGCGAATTTGGAGAAGTGTGTAATCCACGCTCCCGATATCCAGTACTCGAATGCAATGTTTTAAAGGAAGGAGTCCGTACCGATCCCTTGAAAGTGTCCTCGACATGTACCTGGCCTAAGCCCAGGAATCAAACCGAACTTCGTCAATGTTTCGGCCCGGGTAATTACTTACTTATGTGTACAAAGAATTATGGTGAGTTTATTTAGCCATTTTTAACTTTACTTACTAAAAGCGCATTTCGGTGATTGAAGGCAGAATATCAATCTGCCTTTGGCACCGTGATAAAAAGATTGAATGAAGCACCAGGGCTAATGCTGCATGATACTCCGAACCATTTCACGTGGTCTGCAACGCGAGTAACTGTGCGATTGAACGCACCCTCATCTAATTTGACGATCAGGGCCGAAAGCGCGTCGTGACCTTTCCGTCACGACATATAGACCAGGTAGAAGATAGTGTCCAGTGCAAGACGATAAAATTTTGGCTAAGCGTTATGCGCTGATTAAATGTCATCATATATTAGGTCGAAGAAAAATGTTTTTAGTCTATATAAACCACGCATCACTACGTAATGCCGTCAAGACTTATACTTGTCTTAGGTTTGGTTTATTAATTGTCATACTTCTAAGAGTGTTATTACGTGGCTTTTTACAAGCCCTGCAAGGTCGACATTTTTGATAACGCGCTTTCTCGACGTCCCGATTACAATCCTCGAAGGGATATGGGTCATTATATACGTAATTCTGATAACAAGGGCGATTAAATTTGTTTGTGCTGTATAAAGCTGGGGTTCAATGCCATAATTACGACACCAGTGCTGTAGATTCGGATTTAAAGAGCTGAGTTTAACGCGAATTGTTCATTCTACACGATAAATATTAATTGTCTTTGACACTCTAGTAAGGGATTACTTGTAAAGTAAAAAAAACTAACGCGCGACAACATCGAACGATACGCGCTTGATGATTGCTTCTGACTTATACAATAGATTTCTTTGATCGACCGCCTGTCGTCATCCATGCTGGTGACGACATATGAGCACGCTTGGTGCATAGATTTCATGGCACTCAAGATGTTGGTCACCTTCGTCGCGAAAAGACGTTAGCGGTTTTTACGCGCGATTTTATTTTGGCCGCGCATTTACAAGTAGGTCCAGAATTGGGTAAGCATCTGAGATTTATGCAAGCGTGTGAAGTCGCACTGTCCTAACAATCCCCATTGCAACGTTTTGGGTTGCCACGGAATTCTGGCGCGAAGCCGCCATGAATCCATATTTGGTTCTCAGCTGAGAACAAAAATGCAGGTATGTATTGGTTCTCATAAATTAATGCTGCAAAAATATGGATTGTGCTCCGGTCTCCGCGCACGTTACGGCGGAGATTACAGCGAAGATCTTTATTGATCTAACATTCAGACACAATATCCTACCAGAACGTATTGTCTCGGACCATGTCCCGCGTTTTTCCTCGCCTATTTAGGAAGATTTGTTCTAACCTATTGGAAACGCGAATTCTCATGTCGATGGCAGCCCGTCCAGAGCCTATTAGGCAAACGGATTGCGTGAAAAGCGTGCTCGAATTTGTCCTGTGCGGTTATGCGACATCGGTTACGTTGTGATTTTCAATTCTCACACAAGCCAAATTTGAATCAAACAATGCAGTTCATGCGTCAACAGGGTTGTTGCCATTTTTCATGAACAACGCGAGTTACCATTGCGTTCCAGCGCTTCGTGGCTTTTCAGCCATAGAACACTTGGTTATATAAATTGGTGGGGGAGTACCTGTCGATGGCATCGTGCCGAAAAAATATTATGGATTATGTTGAAGAAAAGGTTTCTGCCGCTGCAAATCAAAATGTTAGTTTTGAGGGCTATGACATATCAATAACCGACGAGATACAGTACATCGCGTCTCCCGTCATTCATTTTGCTACTTAAAAGTCCCCTGCACCTATGACTTCGGTAGCTGTGACCAGATTTTATAACTATGGTAAGTCATCACGCGTTTTGTACGTGACAACCTCCAAGAAGCAGAGGATAAATATCAGCAGAACGCTGAAAAGCGAGGCCGTAACACATGTCGACATTTGAATAAGGTGATAGAATTTTATTATTAGGCCACGACTAATGGCACACCCCATCTTTGCTATGTGCACACCCACCCACTTAAAATGGTGATGAAGAGGACTTGACAATTTATGGACCAGACTTAGTAAACACGTAGTCACCTAATCTACTCGATATATCCCTGTCTTATTCAATAATTGCACTGATACGCGAGATCGTTTTAATCTATCTTGGCCAGGGCTGTGTGTTAACGGGCTAAGCCTGCTGGAGTCTCTACCGTCTCGAAGACGGTATACAATCCATAGGTACGATGACAAGATCCTACCTTGGCAGTGGCAACGACACTCGAGTTTACGTGCTCACAGTCACGAGTCCTTATGAAGATGTTATCAACATGCATAATCTTGGCATGTGGCTGCCGAATTACTCTCTTGAAGTACGCCAAACGATACACCATGTTTCACATGAATGTTAGCGTTTTAAATGACGTCAAATGACTGGTGCTCCTCTGCAGCACCTCCGATACTTCATAAATACAATTTGATTAAGA
Source organism: Hyaloperonospora brassicae (assembly GCA_947650285.1). Classification (NCBI taxonomy): domain Eukaryota; phylum Oomycota; class Peronosporomycetes; order Peronosporales; family Peronosporaceae; genus Hyaloperonospora; species Hyaloperonospora brassicae. Next base: position 43,791 of record CANTFL010000024.1, read on the forward strand.
GCCAATGCGATGCCAATACACACAACAGTGACCATACACAGCTCGTGCCTGAACGGACGTTTTTTATTCCAGCTGAAGTGGATGCTGCTTGGAAATACCTCTGCTCATGGCTGCCTCGGTTTTACTTAGCAGACGACCACCTTAGCGAATTTCTACTCCTTCTTCAACTCTGCCTATTTTTTCTTTAACATCAACACGTCTTTACGAATTTACGCATCCGTTTTGTGGAATTATAGCTAACGTGTGTGACGAGGAACACACCAATTCATACCGTAAACCCGTACTGTAGTGTATACATACATTATTCTACACCAGAAAATACGAAGTCCTTCTTATCATTTTAGGAGGGTGGGTGTGCCCGTAGCAAAAATGGTGTGTGCCTCTAGCAAAAGTGGGGTTTGCCCCTTGTCGTGGCCTTATTATTAACCGCCAAATTCCAGACACATATGTGAAGAACTGAGGCGCTAATCAGTTAGCGCACGAGAAGTATTGTCTCTTTTATTTAATAAGGCACAAGCAGACGCCAACACGCTGTACGTAACTACCAATATGCTTTGTACCCGACTATCTATGTCGGGTGCCTTAAGACCTGATAACCGGCGGATCTCTCTTCGATTCTATTCTTCTCATCTATTCTGGCTCAAAGTCGAACAACCCTTGTCGACGACGCCGACGACGAATGGGATCAAAGTCCCGTACGGGCGTGTGCAGACTCGTTCTGCTGAGGTCCTCCAAACACAAAATTCGCAAGCTGGAGCAGACGCTCCACCAACCACTGCTGTTCCTGTATAGTCCGCTCCGCTGCCACCGTCGCAGCAGCTGCGCGATCTCGAACAATCTAGAACGTCTCACGAGCATAAAGTAGGCCATCCTTCGCCAATTCGGCATCAGCATCAAGAAAAACAGCTCGTTGTTCGACGGTATTGGCGTCCATTTATGTATATCGGCGCTCGAACCAGGAGGTCTTTCGAAGTTGTAGCGGAGCTACACAGCTCCTTAAGTCAGAGGAAGACTTAACGCTCTTACGAGCAACTTTGGTTCTACGAACCCGACTCAGAGAGTCAACAAGCTCAGAGAGCTTACGGTCCCCGTTCCTAAGGGACCAAACGATTCAAAAGAATCACAGCACAGAGTGCTCAGGAGTAGCTACCTTCACAGGTATTGCTAGCTCCTATCGATCAAAGACGCCTCGTAAGGCACGTGTCTCTTACTGATCAAAAGGGGAACTGAATTTTTATTTCTTTGATTAACCTAAAAGAACACCTTAGAACAACGTATTTAACCTGCCCTAAATAACCTCTTAAAAGATCTCGCAATCAATTGATGACAGACATCAGTCTTCAACAATTGATACACTCACTGTGTTCTAAAATTACTTTATAGGGTAACCCCCTCTCTTGTGTGCACCACACCTATCGTCGACTACCAGCCGACGTGTAACCCCGTTACACCCTCCCCCACCAGACTGACGTTACCACCAAACGTCAATCGGCTTCTTTCCTCGAAGAGGTCGGTGTGTGTGTGTGCTTAACCTCGCGGTTGCTAAACACGAAACACCATGGCTTTGCCACCCAATGAGTCTCGGACTCTTTCCTCTTACCTCGACTTCGATGAGGATGTGGACTATGGTAGTGATACCAGTGTCCATGGAGATGACGGGATATCATCCCACTCCGCTGTACCTGAGGCTCGTCCTCTTACAGCATCGAATCCGTTCGTTGAACGTGGTGATATCACCGCGCCAGTGGCGCAGCATCATACAACAGATGCAGATGAGAACATCATCACGAACCCGCTCGACGAGCAACAGCAGCTGATCCGTCAGCGTGAGGAGCGTGCTCTACGTCGCACTCATACCCAGGCGGTTATTCGAAACCGGAGTGGTTACGTGTTCTCAACACCAGACGTGGAGCAACGCCTCCGTCAAACGGAAGGCCGTAGCCTTGCAACATGGGCCATTGGCCCCGAGGCTACGTCGCCAGAAGATATCGCCTTTCGCCAGGCTCTAAATGAGAGGTATCTCGAACCAGCCTATACCACGCAAGGTCAGTACCTTGCACACCTTGAGAGTCTTTCTCGTGGTGTTTCGGTTCGACCGATAAAGGGCGTGCCCATCTTGTTGTTCGCTGGCGAACTGCCCGAGGAGGAGGACAATGAGTTCATCCGTTGGGTGTACCGCAAGCGGCATCTTAGCAGTGTGCCAACGCTGCGGGCCAGCGCCGATGTGGCTGACGTTCGTCTGGAACGGAAGCTGCGGTTCGAGTATGCCAAGCTCAAGGCCAGAGGCCAGTTGCGTACACGTACGCGTTATGCTCCGGCTACAATGGTAGCCACGGGTCACGACCCTAAGGTGCGGAGCAACACGCCACCTCCCACCACTATTGGTGAGAAGCGTTCTCGCTCGCAAGGCGACCCTGGCCACGATGTTCAAAAACATCCACGGCGTAAGGGCAATCCTGCCGAAGGGGTATCTCATACTCCCACGAGTTCTCCGACTCCGGGTACCCTCGCCACTTCACCAGATACTGGTATTGGCCACGACGACGACGTCGCTGAAGGATTTTCTCCACATGGAACTGGTGGTTCCCTTGCTCATCGAGCAGCGTCGGTGGCGGTCGGGGTACCGAAGGAGGAGCATGAGAAGGTGCTCCGTGAGCTGAGTGGTCTCCGAGAGACATTGGGTAAGACCCAGAATGAACTCGGCGCGATGCAAGCCCGTGTTCAGGCGTTGGAGTTGGCCTTAGCCCGTGTGGATGGTCAGCTTGACCTCCTGGTTCGGATGCAACAGTCGACGTCAAGGCCTTATTTCCAGGCGCAAGCGCCTCCGAGTTCACATGGGACGGGTCCCGATACGGCTTAAGCAAGCCAACGTAGAACACTGGGTGCGTGCGCAGTTTGCGCGGAAGGTTGAGCGTGTATGCCAATCCCTTCTTAGCGATGACCGTGAACGGCCCAATGAAGCGCGGACGCAACTTTGTCTTGAAGACAGCAGAGACTACATTTGTAGGTAGGTTTTTAGCATTGAGTAGAACTTGGTCTCCGACCTTATAACGTTCAATACATCCTCTGCCTTTAACATCAGCTTGCTCCTTTTGTCTATCTTGGCTATCAGCCAGTGCATCACGCACGTGTCGTAACACATTCAAGCGCGTTGCGAGAAACTCGCTTACCTGTTTATGAACAGTAGCAGGGCTGATATCTGCAAGCCGATCGGCCATCTCTCCCCCACCAAGCCCTGAACCACGCAGTGGTAGCGTTAACGGAACGCGAGGGTGTGTGAGACCGTTCACGTAGAACGGAGTAAAGCCTGTAGAGGCATGAACAGCGTTGTTCAACGCAAACTCAACAACAGGGAGCATCGAACTCCAACGTTTTGGTGTATTAGCGCAAACACTGCGCAAGATGTCACCGATAACGCGGTTGACTCGCTCGGTTTGACCATCTGTCTGCGGATGATCCGCTGTGGACATGTCCAAACGTGTGCCGAGCACCTTGAAGATGGACTTCCAAAACTTCCCAGTGAAGCGAGGGTCTCGGTCAGAGACAATTGCCACAGGCAAGCCGTGTTGTCGAAACACTCGATCGATAAACAGCGTAGCTGTACCTTCACCATCAATGGTATCTGGCACAGCCGCCAAGTGAGCCATCTTGCTCAAACGGTCAACAAAGACCACAATACCCGTATTGCCTTGCCCATCTTTCGGCAGACCGAACATGAAATCCATGCTGATGGACTCCCAGCACCCAGAGGGTATAGGGAGACTAGCGAGCGGCGCAGCCGCATGAGCTGAGGGTTTCACCCGTTGACACGTTTCGCACGTACGCACATATGTGCTTACCCATTTGTAAAGTTTGGGCCACCAATAATATTGGCTCACGGCGCTATATGTCTTTTCTCGACCGAGATGACCGCTCACCGCAGTATCATGCGCCTCATAGAGGATGCGATACTTCAATTCCTCATCATGAGGGACAACGATACGGGGAGTATCCTCCATATCTGTGCTATAGCACAACAGGCCTTGATCGATGGAATATCGATGTAGCCTCGCACGCAATCGTGCCGACAATTTAATGTCTGAGTCGTTAAACTCCTCGCTCCCCAGAGCACGTAGCAAAGCTACACAATGTTCATCTTTGGCATATGCCGAACGAATGAGGTCTGTGACCGATGATGACAGAGTCGTAACATGAGCAAGCTCATAGTCAGGCCTGCGTGACAACGCATCAGCCAGAGCATTCTGCTTGCCCGGCTTATACTTCACCTCGAAGTTGTATTCCGCAAAGAATGAGAGCCAACGGGCCATTCGCTGAGAGAGATGTGGCGACTGGGTCGCAGTGCGTAATGACGCATGATCTGTAAAGATCACAAAAGGCTTAGAGCCAAGCAGATGAACTCTGAACTTAACTAAAGCATACTTCATTGCAAGTAGCTCTTTGTCATGAACTGGATAGTTCTTTTCAGCTGCTTTCAACTGCCTGGACTCAAACGCAATGACGCGTTCCCGTCCATCATTATCTGTTTGTAACAGAGCACTGCCGATGGCAAAGTCAGATGCGTCACAGACGACACTGAAAGGCCGATCAGGATCGGGCAAAGCCAAGATTGGCGCATGAAGAAGGCTCTCTTTTACAGCCGTAAAGGCTTCCTGCTCGGTGTTCGTCCAACACCATTCCACATCCTTTTTAAGGAGATTGGATAATGGTCGAGCCATGTCTGCATAGTTTGCACTATACTTGTGTAAGTAATTGGCAAGACCAAGCCACTTACGTAAGTCCTTCTGGTTCTGAGGAACCGGCCAATCGACTATGGCTTTTATCTTAGCGGGATCCGCTCTAAGACCACGCTTCCCGATGAAGCACCCTAAAAAGGGAATCTCTTGTGCACCAAAGATGCACTTAGAGGCGTTGGCATACAACTTGTTTGTGCGCATGCACTCGAGCACTGCTCGTAAATGGTCGATGTGATTATCCACATCAGACCGGCCGTTCATAGCACGACTATGGACAAAGATGTCATCAAAGTAGGTCTGTGCATAACCTCGGTGAGGCCGAAACAGTTGCGTCACAAGACGATTGAACGTAGCTGGCGCGTTTGACAAGCCCTGTGGCATAACTAGCCACTCCCAGAGCATACCGCTCGGGGTACTAACCGCTGTTAGCGGAATATCTTTCTCACGCATGAGTAATTGGTAATAACCATCGACTAAATCGAGTGCACTGTACATCGTACATCCCACCATATTGTTCTGAAGAACATCTTTCCGAGGGATTGGTGTCTGAGCCGGGATCGTGGCAGCATTAAGCTTATTGTAAGCATGAACAATGCGCCACTTTCCATTGGGCTTTCGAACACAAAATGTGGGCGTGGAATGAGGAGATTTGCTCTCACGAACCATGCCCGCTGCGTGCTTTGCACGAAAGAAGTCGTCAATGACGTCGCACTGTTCCTTCGGTAAAGGCCACTGCCGTGTTACGCAGTATTTAGTTCCAGGAACCAAGTCAATTTCATGACGTACACCTCTATCGGGAGGTAAGACGGACGGTGGGTTGTGACACACCACGTCCTGAAACTCCTTTACCAAAGGATAGAACGGATCAAGAGGATCCTTAAGGATCGAAGATCCACTACGGGCATCCAATGCCGCCTTTGTGTCCTCAAGGACAGACTCGTCCAATAACGAGGATGAGTTCAACTCAATATCTGGTCGAATGACCACTAACTCGGATAATTCTCCTGCCTGTAAGGCTTGGCTAAATTCGCCGTCAGACATTTCGTCTAGTTCAAAGAGAGTGTCCAAAGGTGGAAGAGTCTCAAGACTAATATTGCCATCGATCTGGCCAGTCAACCCATTGACAAGTGTATATAGTGTATTATTACTATTATCACTTCGTGACTTCTTATACGTTGGGCGCTTCACAGTGGCCACCTTACGCTGGAATCGTTTCCTCACAGAAACCGTACGCCTCCTAGAGGCCGGGACAGTCGGGTCCCCGTGATTGCTATTTGTCTTAGCACGCTCTAGACGAGAGCTCATGTCTTGAACGACATCTGGTGAAGTGTTACGTAACTCAAACACTTCACCCAGTGGATTTACACGGACCACTTCACGTACAGCATTCGGGCCTAGCCCTGAACACTCTGGCTTCTCGCCATCAATGTCATTACCGACATTCAGTGAGGTGCCATCACGGCCGCCCTCACTCTGTGTATTTTCACGTGCCACCGCACTGACATCATGGAAATTACTTCCTGTATGTCCCGCCCGTAGGCCAACCATGCTTGACGCATGCAGTGACTCATTATCACAACGAGTATCACTCAACGGAGTACAACTCTCTTCAAACATATTAGAAGAGCTCCGCTCAACATTCATTTCATATACATTCGAGTTAATCAACTCCGACATACCAATGTCCAGCACATTGACATCTTCCGTCAATGGCTCGCGCCAATAGCGCTTTTGTTGCCTAGCAAAGGTGGGTTCATGACTCTCCAAAACTCCACTAGGAACATTGCGCGTTGCGCCTAAGGTCTTAGACCTCCAATCGATCCATGGTTCATGGCGTTCAAGCCATGCCATGCCTAGGATGAGATCGTATCTCGAATCCAAGTCCAGGACGAGACAGCGTTCTGTGCTATCAAAGTCCAAAAACCTCACGCCCAAGCTCAATGGAACTTTAGGCACAGTAACGCGACTACCCGTCGCTAACCGAACAGTGATGGAATCACCATCGTGCGCTTTGAGCGCCTCAGCATATTGCTGACTCCCCTCAAGGGAACGGCGTCTAGCATAGTTGCATGACGCCCCAGAATCGATTAATATCGACCAGTGCTTCTCAAAGCCTTTAACTATCGCCTCAGCGACTAACAAGCCAGGCTTGTATCCACGCTCTGTGCTTGCTGGCACGGAGCTCTGTGGGGCTACGCCCTGTGTTGCTCTACCTCGTAGAGGAGTGACAGAACTCAGTTCTACCCCAGTAGGCCGCCCCGCGCCTACTGGGTGTCGACGTTTCCCCGTGCCATACCAAGTTTCTGGTTGAGGCTGGGGTTTCGACCCGTAGGAGTCGGTCGTTGCTTACGCAAAGGACAAGTGGGACGTAGATGTTTAGTGCTTCCGCACATGTAACAGCGTCTCACCTCCTGTCGTTGCTCGGCAACATGAAGCTCAGCTTCACCTTCATCTTCAGCATTGCTGAGATCCATCGGTTCGGGCTTACAGTAAGCTGAGCTACTTGCTGAGGTTGCCCTCGCATAGCTTGGGTTGTACCCATTCCAACCAAGTCTGGCTGACTTAAAGTTATGCTCAGCATTCTGAGCGATGCTCACAGCCTCCTCAAAAGTCGAGGGATGGACTCGAAAGACCTCGGTCCTGGCAATGCCAGTGCGAAGACCTTCCATGAAGACTGTCACGTAGACGGTCTCAGGGAGAGGGTCGGACTGCATGGCAGCCATCAGAGTTCTCAACTCCTGGACATAGTCCGTTAACTCGTTCTTACCCTGACGGGTAGACAAGAAGCGTGAGCGCACGCGATATGCCTGGTTAGGCGGCGAGAAAACTCGCAAAAGGTCCAACTTAAGCGAATCCCACGTGGGAAACGCCAAGTTGACCGACGTGCCACACGTCAAAGCCCACTCTCTCGCTCTACCATCGAGCTTAGAGATAGCCAACGAGACCCGCTGGTTCTCAAGTGAGATGAGACCAGAGTCCATGGCCATCTCAATCTCACGGATCCAGAGGGTAAGGTTTTCCCCCTCCTTCCCGGAGTAACATTTAACGTCCACCCGAAGGGGACGAGGCTTAGCCTCTTCTGGTGGCATAGCCACATAGCGTGTCGGCATAGCCGACGCTACTTGGTTTTGAACCTGGCCCAACAGGGCCGTTTCATACTGCATGAAGGTCTCTACTCGTGCGTTGAGCACATCGGGACCTTGTGCAGCGAGAAACTCCACGTACTCAGGGCCTACGGCCGCGGTCAGCTTATCAAGCGCGACCTTTTGGGCCTCAGAGAGGGGTGTGGATTGCTCCATCCTCACAGAGGATCAGTCGTAACGACTCAGGCGTAGATTGACTACAAGTGCTACCAAGTGTAGCGGAGCTACACAGCTCCTTAAGTCAGAGGAAGACTTAACGCTCTTACGAGCAACTTTGGTTCTACGAACCCGACTCAGAGAGTCAACAAGCTCAGAGAGCTTACGGTCCCCGTTCCTAAGGGACCAAACGATTCAAAAGAATCACAGCACAGAGTGCTCAGGAGTAGCTACCTTCACAGGTATTGCTAGCTCCTATCGATCAAAGACGCCTCGTAAGGCACGTGTCTCTTACTGATCAAAAGGGGAACTGAATTTTTATTTCTTTGATTAACCTAAAAGAACACCTTAGAACAACGTATTTAACCTGCCCTAAATAACCTCTTAAAAGATCTCGCAATCAATTGATGACAGACATCAGTCTTCAACAATTGATACACTCACTGTGTTCTAAAATTACTTTATAGGGTAACCCCCCTCTCTTGTGTGCACCACACCTATCGTCGACTACCAGCCGACGTGTAACCCCGTTACACCCTCCCCCACCAGACTGACGTTACCACCAAACGTCAATCGGCTTCTTTCCTCGAAGAGGTCGGTGTGTGTGTGCTTAACCTCGCGGTTGCTAAACACGAAACACCATGGCATTGCCACCCAACGAGTCTCGGACTCTTTCATCTTACCTCGACTTCGACGAGGATGTGGACTATGGTAGTGATACCAGTGTCCATGGAGATGACGGGATATCATCCCACTCCGCTGTACCTGAGGCTCGTCCTCTAACAGCACCGAATCCGTTCGTTGAACGTGGTGATACCACCGCGCCAGTGGCGCAGCATCATACAACAGATGCAGATGAGAACATCATCACGAACCCGCTCGACGAGCAACAGCAGCTGATCCGTCAGCGTGAGGAGCGTGCTCTACGTCGCACTCATACCCAGGCGGTTATTCGAAACCGGAGTGGTTACGTGTTCTCAACACCAGACGTGGAGCAACGCCTCCGTCAAACGGAAGGCCGTAGCCTTTCAACATGGGCCATTGGCCCCGAGGCTACGTCGCCAGAAGATATCGCCTTTCGCCAGGCTCTAAATGAGAGGTATCTCGAACCAGCCTTTACCACGCAAGGTCAGTACCTTGCACACCTTGAGAGTCTTTCTCGTGGTGTTTCGGTTCGACCGATAAAGGGCGTGCCCATCTTGTTGTTCGCTGGCGAACTGCCCGAGGAGGAGGACAATGAGTTCATCCGTTGGGTGTACCGCAAGCGGCATCTTAGCAGTGTGCCAACGCTGCGGGCCAGCGCCGATGTGGCTGACGTTCGTCTGGAACGGAAGCTCCGGTTCGAGTATGCCAAGCTCAAGGCCAGAGGCCAGTTGCGTACACGTACGCGTTATGCTCCGGCTACAATGGTAGCCACGGGTCACGACCCTAAGGTGCGGAGCAACACGCCACCTCCCACCACTATTGGTGAGAAGCGTTCTCGCTCGCAAGGCGACCCTGGCCACGATGTTCAAAAACATCCACGGCGTAAGGGCAGTCCTGCCGAAGGGGTATCTCATACTCCCACGAGTTCTCCGACTCCGGGTACCCTCGCCACTTCACCAGATACTGGTATTGGCCACGACGACGACGTCGCTGAAGGATTTTCTCCACATGGAACTGGTGGTTCCCTTGCTCATCGAGCAGCGTCGGTGGCGGTCGGGGTACCGAAGGAGGAGCATGAGAAGGTGCTCCGTGAGCTGAGTGGTCTCCGAGAGACATTGGGTAAGACCCAGAATGAACTCGGCGCGATGCAAGCCCGTGTTCAGGCGTTGGAGTTGGCCTTAGCCCGTGTGGATGGTCAGCTTGACCTCCTGGTTCGGATGCAACAGTCGACGTCAAGGCCTTATTTACCAGGCGCAAGCGCCTCCGAGTTCACATGGGACGGGTCCCGATACGGCTTAAGCAAGCCAACGTAGAACACTGGGTGCGTGCGCAGTTTGCGCGGAAGGTTGAGCGTGTACGCCAATCCCTTCTTAGCGATGACCGTGAACGGCCCAATGAAGCGCGGACGCAACTTTGTCTTGAAGACAGCAGAGACTACATTTGTAGGTAGGTTTTTAGCATTGAGTAGAACTTGGTCTCCGACCTTATAACGTTCAATACATCCTCTGCCTTTAACATCAGCTTGCTCCTTTTGTCTATCTTGGCTATCAGCCAGTGCATCACGCACGTGTCGTAACACATTCAAGCGCGTTGCGAGAAACTCGCTTACCTGTTTATGAACAGTAGCAGGGCTGATATCTGCAAGCCGATCGGCCATCTCTCCCCCACCAAGCCCTGAACCACGCAGTGGTAGCGTTAACGGAACGCGAGGGTGTGTGAGACCGTTCACGTAGAACGGAGTAAAGCCTGTAGAGGCATGAACAGCGTTGTTCAACGCAAACTCAACAACAGGGAGCATCGAACTCCAACGTTTTGGTGTATTAGCGCAAACACTGCGCAAGATGTCACCGATAACGCGGTTGACTCGCTCGGTTTGACCATCTGTCTGCGGATGATCCGCTGTGGACATGTCCAAACGTGTGCCGAGCACCTTGAAGATGGACTTCCAAAACTTCCCAGTGAAGCGAGGGTCTCGGTCAGAGACAATTGCCACAGGCAAGCCGTGTTGTCGAAACACTCGATCGATAAACAGCGTAGCTGTACCTTCACCATCAATGGTATCTGGCACAGCCGCCAAGTGAGCCATCTTGCTCAAACGGTCAACAAAGACCACAATACCCGTATTGCCTTGCCCATCTTTCGGCAGACCGAACATGAAATCCATGCTGATGGACTCCCAGCACCCAGAGGGTATAGGGAGACTAGCGAGCGGCGCAGCCGCATGAGCTGAGGGTTTCACCCGTTGACACGTTTCGCACGTACGCACATATGTGCTTACCCATTTGTAAAGTTTGGGCCACCAATAATATTGGCTCACGGCGCTATATGTCTTTTCTCGACCGAGATGACCGCTCACCGCAGTATCATGCGCCTCATAGAGGATGCGATACTTCAATTCCTCATCATGAGGGACAACGATACGGGGAGTATCCTCCATATCTGTGCTATAGCACAACAGGCCTTGATCGATGGAATATCGATGTAGCCTCGCACGCAATCGTGCCGACAATTTAATGTCTGAGTCGTTAAACTCCTCGCTCCCCAGAGCACGTAGCAAAGCTACACAATGTTCATCTTTGGCATATGCCGAACGAATGAGGTCTGTGACCGATGATGACAGAGTCGTAACATGAGCAAGCTCATAGTCAGGCCTGCGTGACAACGCATCAGCCAAAGCATTCTGCTTGCCCGGCTTATACTTCACCTCGAAGTTGTATTCCGCAAAGAATGAGAGCCAACGGGCCATTCGCTGAGAGAGATGTGGCGACTGGGTCGCAGTGCGTAATGACGCATGATCTGTAAAGATCACAAAAGGCTTAGAGCCAAGCAGATGAACTCTGAATTTAACTAAAGCATACTTCATTGCAAGTAGCTCTTTGTCATGAACTGGATAGTTCTTTTCAGCTGCTTTCAACTGCCTGGACTCAAACGCAATGACGCGTTCCCGTCCATCATTATCTGTTTGTAACAGAGCACTGCCGATGGCAAAGTCAGATGCGTCACAGACGACACTGAAAGGCCGATCAGGATCGGGCAAAGCCAAGATTGGCGCATGAAGAAGGCTCTCTTTTACAGCCGTAAAGGCTTCCTGCTCGGTGTTCGTCCAACACCATTCCACATCCTTTTTAAGGAGATTGGATAATGGTCGAGCCATGTCTGCATAGTTTGCACTATACTTGTGTAAGTAATTGGCAAGACCAAGCCACTTACGTAAGTCCTTCTGGTTCTGAGGAACCGGCCAATCGACTATGGCTTTTATCTTAGCGGGATCCGCTCTAAGACCACGCTTCCCAATGAAGCACCCTAAAAAGGGAATCTCTTGTGCACCAAAGATGCACTTAGAGGCGTTGGCATACAACTTGTTTGTGCGCATGCACTCGAGCACTGCTCGTAAATGGTCGATGTGATTATCCACATCAGACCGGCCGTTCATAGCACGACTATGGACAAAGATGTCATCAAAGTAGGTCTGTGCATAACCTCGGTGAGGCCGAAACAGTTGCGTCACAAGACGATTGAACGTAGCTGGCGCGTTTGACAAGCCCTGTGGCATAACTAGCCACTCCCAGAGCATACCGCTCGGGGTACTCACCGCTGTTAGCGGAATATCTTTCTCACGCATGAGTAATTGGTAATAACCATCGACTAAATCGAGTGCACTGTACATCGTACATCCCACCATATTGTTCTGAAGAACATCTTTCCGAGGGATTGGTGTCTGAGCCGGGATCGTGGCAGCATTAAGCTTATTGTAAGCATGAACAATGCGCCACTTTCCATTGGGCTTTCGAACACAAAATGTGGGCGTGGAATGAGGAGATTTGCTCTCACGAACCATGCCCGCTGCGTGCTTTGCACGAAAGAAGTCGTCAATGACGTCGCACTGTTCCTTCGGTAAAGGCCACTGCCGTGTTACGCAGTATTTAGTTCCAGGAACCAAGTCAATTTCATGACGTACACCTCTATCGGGAGGTAAGACGGACGGTGGGTTGTGACACACCACGTCCTGAAACTCCTTTACCAAAGGATAGAACGGATCAAGAGGATCCTTAAGGATCGAAGATCCACTACGGGCATCCAATGCCGCCTTTGTGTCCTCAAGGACAGACTCGTCCAATAACGAGGATGAGTTCAACTCAATATCTGGTCGAATGACCACTAACTCGGATAATTCTCCTGCCTGTAAGGCTTGGCTAAATTCGCCGTCAGACATTTCGTCTAGTTCAAAGAGAGTATCCAAAGATGGAAGAGTCTCAAGACTAATATTGCCATCGATCTGGCCAGTCAACCCATTGACAAGTGTATATAGTGTATTATTACTATTATCACTTCGTGACTTCTTAGACGTTGGGCGCTTCACAGTGGCCACCTTACGCTGGAATCGTTTCCTCACAGAAACCGTACGCCTCCTAGAGGCCGGGACAGTCGGGTCCCCGTGATTGCTATTTGTCTTAGCACGCTCTAGACGAGAGCTCATGTCTTGAACGACATCTGGTGAAGTGTTACGTAACTCAAACACTTCACCCAGTGGATTTACACGGACCACTTCACGTACAGCATTCGGGCCTAGCCCTGAACACTCTGGCTTCTCGCCATCAATGTCATTACCGACATTCAGTGAGGTGCCATCACGGCCGCCCTCACTCTGTGTATTTTCACGTGCCACCGCACTGACATCATGGAAATTACTTCCTGTATGTCCCGCCCGTAGGCCAACCATGCTTGACGCATGCAGTGACTCATTATCACAACGAGTATCACTCAACGGAGTACAACTCTCTTCAAACATATTAGAAGAGCTCCGCTCAACATTCATGTCATAGACATTCGAGTTAATCAACTCCGACATACCAATGTCCAGCACATTGACATCTTCCGTCAATGGCTCGCGCCAATAGCGCTTTTGTTGCCTAGCAAAGGTGGGTTCATGACTCTCCAAAACTCCACTAGGAACATTGCGCGTTGCGCCTAAGGTCTTAGACCTCCAATCGATCCATGGTTCATGGCGTTCAAGCCATGCCATGCCTAGGATGAGATCGTATCTCGAATCCAAGTCAAGGACGAGACAGCGTTCTGTGCTATCAAAGTCCAAAAACCTCACGCCCAAGCTCAACGGAACTTTAGGCACAGTAACGCGACTACCCGTCGCTAACCGAACAGTGATGGAATCACCATCGTGCGCTTTGAGCGCCTCAGCATATTGCTGACTCCCCTCAAGGGAACGGCGTCTAGCATAGTTGCATGACGCCCCAGAATCGATTAATATCGACCAGTGCTTCTCAAAGCCTTTAACTATCGCCTCAGCGACTAACAAGCCAGGCTTGTATCCACGCTCTGTGCTTGCTGGCACGGAGCTCTGTGGGGCTACGCCCTGTGTTGCTCTACCTCGTAGAGGAGTGACAGAACTCAGTTCTACCCCAGTAGGCCGCCCCGCGCCTACTGGGTGTCGACGTTTCCCCGTGCCATACCAAGTTTCTGGTTGAGGCTGGGGTTTCGACCCGTAGGAGTCGGTCGTTGCTTACGCAAAGGACAAGTGGGACGTAGATGTTTAGTGCTTCCGCACATGTAACAGCGTCTCACCTCCTGTCGTTGCTCGGCAACATGAAGCTCAGCTTCACCTTCATCTTCAGCGTTGCTGAGATCCATCGGTTCGGGCTTACAGTAAGCTGAGCTACTTGCTGAGGTTGCCCTCGCATAGCTTGGGTTGTACCCATTCCAACCAAGTCTGGCTGACTTAAAGTTATGCTCAGCATTCTGAGCGATGCTCACAGCCTCCTCAAAAGTCGAGGGATGGACTCGAAAGACCTCGGTCCTGGCAATGCCAGTGCGAAGACCTTCCATGAAGACTGTCACGTAGACGGTCTCAGGGAGAGGGTCGGACTGCATGGCAGCCATCAGAGTTCTCAACTCCTGGACATAGTCCGTTAACTCGTTCTTACCCTGACGGGTAGACAAGAAGCGTGAGCGCACGCGATATGCCTGGTTAGGCGGCGAGAAAACTCGAAAAAGGTCCAACTTAAGCGAATCCCACGTGGGAAACGCCAAGTTGACCGACGTGCCACACGTCAAAGCCCACTCTCTCGCTCTACCATCGAGCTTAGAGATAGCCAACGAGACCCGCTGGTTCTCAAGTGAGATGAGACCAGAGTCCATGGCCATCTCAATCTCACGGATCCAGAGGGTAAGGTTTTCCCCCTCCTTCCCGGAGTAACATTTAACGTCCACCCGAAGGGGACGAGGCTTAGCCTCTTCTGGTGGCATAGCCACATAGCGTGTCGGCATAGCCGACGCTACTTGGTTTTGAACCTGGCCCAACAGGGCCGTTTCATACTGCATGAAGGTCTCTACTCGTGCGTTGAGCACATCGGGACCTTGTGCAGCGAGAAACTCCACGTACTCAGGGCCTACGGCCGCGGTCAGCTTATCAAGCGCGACCTTTTGGGCCTCAGAGAGGGGTGTGGATTGCTCCATCCTCACAGAGGATCAGTCGTAACGACTCAGGCGTAGATTGACTACAAGTGCTACCAAGTGTAGCGGAGCTACACAGCTCCTTAAGTCAGAGGAAGACTTAACGCTCTTACGAGCAACTTTGGTTCTACGAACCCGACTCAGAGAGTCAACAAGCTCAGAGAGCTTACGGTCCCCGTTCCTAAGGGACCAAACGATTCAAAAGAATCACAGCACAGAGTGCTCAGGAGTAGCTACCTTCACAGGTATTGCTAGCTCCTATCGATCAAAGACGCCTCGTAAGGCACGTGTCTCTTACTGATCAAAAGGGGAACTGAATTTTTATTTCTTTGATTAACCTAAAAGAACACCTTAGAACAACGTATTTAACCTGCCCTAAATAACCTCTTAAAAGATCTCGCAATCAATTGATGACAGACATCAGTCTTCAACAATTGATACACTCACTGTGTTCTAAAATTACTTTATAGGGTAACCCCCCTCTCTTGTGTGCACCACACCTATCGTCGACTACCAGCCGACGTGTCACCCCGTTACAGTAGTGATGCTTGTCCTTTCTTGGTGGATGCATCGGGTGCTCGACGTTAATTTTGTTGGCCGTATTGTCGGTCCTGAAGATCTCACGCGTCATGCGCCGAGGAATGACTCGGCGCCATTGAATAGTCCAATAGAGACGTATAACAGGATCTGATGGTTGAAATTTACACCAGCGGACGATTCGTCATTGCCTCGAACTATGTAGGCAAGCGAAGTTCCTCATTATGTCGAGGAATATTAAATCATTAAGATGTCGAAAATTGTATCCGACTCTGCCGCCTCCACCCACGACCACGCTAGTCGTGACGCTCAAAAGGTGCTGATCGACGACTATTTACCGAGCGACTCCAAGGTCTATTGTGGGGCTAGAAAGAATTCGGAAATTATTGCAATCGGTTGCGCCTGCGTGAATTACCTCGATAGGCAATTATAGGCACTTTGACTTATTTGCGCGGTGTATATAAGGAAGCAGGATTTTTATCTACATACACACTCATACGAATCGTATGGGGAAAGACGCCTTGGGCTCGGATCCCGGTACGCTTTTTGGCGCATACATATTGTTAGTTGGCGCTAAAGATTTTGACCGGTGGTGGCACGGTCCTGCCTACTGCCTGCCTGTTCTAAGGCTATTTTGGCCGGGAACGTTAGACGACGAAGAACTGTTTTCTCACCGCTGTTCCGAACAGCAAATTACATGACGCACTACAAGGGCTAGCACCCGATCGTCTGGGTCTAAAATCAGGCGCTGGCCGACGAAGAAAAGCGCGTCGAATTCTCCGAGCACCTAAAGAGTTGCAACACGCATTGCCACCACCTGACATACGCTGGTACTTGGGTGTATGAGGTGTCCGCTCCGACCGGTAAATATCTATTCGGCAAGCTCTGCTTCCATCCGAACAACAATGAAGCTGGTAGCGACGCCATTGTAAATGAGTTTCTCCTCGTCCACCGACGCATGCCCGCTCAGGAGTAGCAATATGTGTTGATGTGTGCACTGTCAATGCACGGTCAACAAAGCCAACTGTGATTTGCTACGCACAAGTGACAAGACAGCGATGATACGACAGGGTGTAAACGGTTCACGTGCAGTCTGATGATTCTAGAAATACCTTAAGTGTATGTTCTAGAATCCATCAAGATCAGGGAAAGCTACAAGGTAGAAGAAGATAACACGACGAGTAAGTTCATAGGAAAACTAATTCAATACACTTTCCAATTTTCCTTCGACATAACAGGTTTTGAGCCCAAGAGCTTAAGGACCTCTGCCAGAAGCCAGTACGATGAAGAAACCCGATGACCTGCTTGGAACAGACAACTACTTCCATTGGGAATTCAATATGAAGATGACACTTGCGAGGAAGGGCCTGCTAGAGCACATCTTGGAAGTGAAGTCGGAGCAGGAGATGACGGAGGATTGGAATGTCAAGGACATGAAGGCGTTTGCTATTATTGCTCAAGGGATCGAAGTAAAGCATCAGACGAAGATCCGACATGCTCGCACTGCGAAGGAAGCATGGGAAACACTACGCGACTACTACAACAAGACAAACCTTCAGAATCGAGTGGCACTGACACTTCGATTGCACGAATTTCGTACGGATGAGGGAGGCGACATGGTGAGCCACCTCGACCGTTTCGATGAACTTGTTTTGAGTATGGAGGCGGTGGGCGATACCATGGACGACGCACGCCAGATGACAGTTCTGCTGAGTAGCTTACCGGCAGAGTACGAGATGATTGTGTCCATCATTGAGAATTCCATGGGTGTGACGATGGTGGATGTGAAAGAAAAGCTGTTGAAGGAACACAAGAAGAAGCAGCAGCAAGAGGTCTCCGAAGGAGCTTTCCGCGTTGGTCGTGGAGGCCATAAACAGGATCGTGGTCGTGGAATACGCAAACAACGTGGTGCAGAAGAGAGCTGGAAGAAGAAACAGCCGTTTCGTGGGAAGTGTCACCGCTGTAACAAGATCGGACACAAGCAGTTTGAGTGCCGATCTGCCACCAAGAATGATGGAAATGAAATGGCATTCACGGCCACAAACGGATTAAAAAAAGGATGGTTGTTGGACAGCGGCGCCTCGTCACATATGACCCCAGCCGAAGAAGATTTCTTTGAGTACGAGAAATTGAGAGAAGCCATTCAAGTTCGCGTTGCCGATGGTGCGGTCATGAATGCAATTGGACGAGGAAGCATTCGATTTCGCTGTACGAATGGTACAGCAGTGACTTTGAATGAAGTATTGCACATTCCAACGCTGGACAGACGACTACTAGCGGTGCCCAAGATCGTCCAGCGTGGGTACAACGTTCGATTCGGTGAAAAATACTGCGGTATCTACAAGGATAATGTGTTGATGATTTCTGCGAAACGCATGAGAAGCGTGTACACTCTTGATGTGGAGTATGAGCACGCGATGTTGGTAGAACATGAAGACGCTGGTAACAAGTGGGAGCTGTGGCATGCACGAATGGGTCACATTAGCCACAACAAGTTTAAAAAGACAAAGGAGGCTACGGAAGGACTACCGAATGTAGTACCTGACACGAACAAGAATTTGTGTGGAGGGTGTCTACAAGGGAAACTGTGTGTCGCGAGTTTTCCACAAGAGTCGAAGACAAAGACAACGCAGCCACTGCAGCTTATTAACTCTGACGTCATGGGCCCTATGAAGAACCCAACTCCTGGTGGGTCACGATACGTATTGTCTCTCGTGGACGATTTTTCAAGATTAGTGACTGTATATTTTCTGAAGTCCAAGAGTGAAGTACTGTCGAAGTTCATTGAATTTCGGACCGAGATGGAGCAGCAGTGTGGATTTCGTATTAAGGCCATACGTACTGACAATGACGGTGAATACAAAAACAAGAGGTTTGCTTTGTACTGCAAGAAACACGGCATCATCCATCAGAAGACAGTACCCTACAGTCCTCAACAAAACGGTGTTGCTGAACGGATGAACCGTACGATTGTTGAGACGGCCAGAAGCATGATGCATTACAAGCGGGTGGCAAAGAAGTGGTGGGCCGAAGCTGTGAATACGGCGGTGTATTTACTTAACAGAACCACGAACTGCAATCACAAGGAGAAGACTCCTTTTGAACTGTGCTTTAAGACGAAGCCCGAAATTTCTCACCTACGTGTATTTGGTTCACTTGGATACGCACATATCGATGACTCAAAGCGCACGAAATTCGACGCGAAAGGGTTTCGCTGCATGCTGTTAGGATATGCAAGACACACCAAGGGTTACAGGGTGCTTGATCTGGAGACTGGTACGATCAAGATCAGTCGTTCGATCGCGTTAGATGAACGTGAAGTTAGTAACATTTACGAAGACAATCCGGTTGTACCACACCCGAAGATGATAATAATACGACAAGATGACGATGATGGAGATCAACCAAGTAACTTGCAACAGGATGGTGATGAAGATGTTGAAATGGAAGAGCACGAAATTGTCGAAGATGTGGAGATGGAAGTACCGAGTTCTGACAATGACATCAGTAACACACCTTCGAGTGAGACAAGCAATCATTATCTTGCAAGAAATATGAACAACGAACAACATCAACACACTTCCCAAGTAATTCAACAAAGACCTCGTCACCAAGAACTCGAATTACACAATCCGCACGACTCTGGAGCGATGGTGTTCCGTCCACAACTTAAGCGTCGTTCCGGTCGCGAGCATCAGTTTCGTATTCTTACCGACGATGCCAGTGGGAGAAGTGAATCCGGACCACGAGGAGGTGTTGATGAAATGCTACCAATTGAGCAACCTGTTCAGCTCTTGTTGGAAGACAATAACACTAGTACCACAACAGAAAACAGCATTGTGCCATACAATGAAAACCATGAAGCCAGTGGGAGTGAAGATGACGAACCTCCTTCCAAGCGATCGCGAATAAACAGCGATGTGGCATTGATAGCAGAAGTTGCCATGATAGCTCGTGATTTACCTGGCTCTTATGCGGAGGCAGTGAATGGACCTGACAGATACCAATGGATTAAAGCTATTGAGAATGAATTTGCGGCTCATGAGCGTAACAAGACGTGGACACCAATTGTACGAAAGCCTGGAATGAAACCAATTGGATCGAAGTGGGTATGGGCTAAAAAGAGTGATGGTCGATACAAAGCACGACTTGTGGCGCTCGGATTCCTGCAACAATATGGTATCAACTTTTTCGAGACGTACGCGGCTGTCGCCAGTATGAACTCCATCAGGATGCTATTGTCGATTTGCTGCGCAGCAGGATATGTGATCGACCAGCTTGATGTTGATACGGCCTACCTGAATGCCGACCTACAAGAAGAAGTATACTTGTTACCACCCAAAGGGATGAAAATTGGCAGCGAGTTTGTACTTAAATTGAATCGCGCGCTTTACGGACTTAAGCAGGCTGCAAATGCCTGGAATAAGACGATTCACAATGCATTACTGGAGATGGGATTTGTCGCGTGCGGTGCTAATCGATGCATATACAAGATAAAGGATGGTGAAGGCTGGGCGTACGTGTGCTTATACGTTGATGATATGATTGTGGCTGCAAAAGAAGCAACCACGGTACGCAAGGTGAAAGAACAAATCTCTCAGCGGTTTCAAACCAAAGACCTTGGTCCAGTGAAGCACTTGCTTGGAATGGAAGTTATGTACGACCGAAAGAAGCGTGAGATGTTTATTTCGCAACAAAGATACATCGAGGAGACTGCAGACATGTTTGGACAGACTCAAGCCCGACCAACTGGTAACCCATGTGATCAGAGCATGAAACTGTCCAGCGCAAACAGTCCAAAGTCCGATGTCGAAAGACAAGCCATGAGTCGTACACCGTACCGCCAATTGCTGGGACGACTGCTGTTTATAGTGACCACGACCAGACCAGACGCAGCATTTCCTGTGAGCCAACTTGGACGATTTGCAGAAAACCCTGGCTCACAACACTGGAAGGCACTGATCAAAGTGCTAAGATACCTCCGCTCGACGAGTGGTTTTGGATTACACTACAGTGTTGACAAACTACAGCAACAACTAACAGCGTATAGTGACGCCGATTGGGGAAACAGCTTGGACGACCGTCGATCGGTATCTGGTGTTTTGCTGGTGCTTAATGGAGGCCCTGTTATATTTAAGTCTAAGTACCAACATACCGTTGCATTGAGTACTTCTGAGGCTGAATACATGGCGCTAAGCATGTGCACTCAAGACATACTATGGGCAAGGATGTTAATGGCTGACCTCGGATTCGAGCAGAAGAATCCTACTGTCATCTACGAGGATAATCAAGGAGCCATTGCTCTCGCAACAAACCCAGGATACCATGCGCGGACTAAACACGTAGACATACGTCACCACTTTGTCCGAGAGAAAGTTCTGGCCGGTGATATAAAGGTGATCTACCAGGAGACGGAACATCAACTTGCCGACATACTAACGAAGGCACTCGGCACCCGATTCCAGTACCTCTGGGCCGGAATGGACATCAAGGTACGTGCTGGATCCGAGGATCAACAGCGCGTGGGAGTGTTGCTCTGAGCACGTCTAAAGACGGTCAACAACGCCACTGTGATTTGCTACGCACAAGTGACAAGACAGCGATGGTACATTGGGTGTATGAGGTCGTCCGCTCCGATGTCCGGTAAATATCTTAATTCGGTAAGTTCTAGCATCCATCCGAACAACAATGAAGCTACAAGGTAGAAAAACCGACGCGTAATTCATAGTAAAACTGAGTTTCTACTCGTCCACCGACGCATGCCCCCTCAGGACGTAACAATATGGGCTGGAGGTGTTCGCGCTTTAGAAAAGGTAGCTATGCCGTCACGACAATGAAGATATTAATCTTCGAGCTATTGATGGATTTCACGGCAATTGGCATGTCGTTCCGACTGATATCGTGATGTATTCTTGCCGTTAGAAAGCGCACGAGCAACTACAAACTGTTGGGTATCAACGATGAAATTGTCGTTTCGAATGTCCGGGTCGTCGCCGCCGTTTGCTGTTACATATTTGCCGATATAATCAGCGATCGGTCGATCTGGACGTTCTGCTCGACCTGCTAATCGTAGAAGCATCGTGACGATTCATTCCTATAAGTTCTACTTCGATTTTAGCTCGACTGTGTACTTCACAACGTTCATCGTATCGCCTGCTATACGTTCTCACGGCCCACGGCGGCGTACGACTCCACGTTGATAATCAAATTTCTGGACGCCCTGCTTCCGTATTGTCACAACAAACAGATAGCCGTATCTATAGACGTAGCTATACAACACTTAGCTCGCGCTCGAGCCTTGTGACTCGTGTGGAGCAGGCTGCCACGAATAAGGTGTAATTTAATATTTTATGGATAATGGCAAAACGCTTTAAATCAGTAATCCGGGCTCCTTCCGGGTGTAGCGTACCTGGTACCTTGCTCGTCAACACGATGTCAACTTCAAAAAAAAGAATAGGAGAGGAAAGAGGACTGCGGCTGGTCCAATGTCACTTTCAAATCATCGGTGGACTACGGGGCGCAGAAAAACCTGATTATTAAGATGGGAACAAATGGTTCAAAGAAGGTAAATTAATGTTTGCACACAGGCATCATCATTTATTCTTGAAATAGGCGCGCATCCGCCGGGTAGCATATACATTGAACGACAAGCCCAAGATGGCACCAACCACAACCTGGTGGCTCATCACCTTCGCCGTCGCTTCGGTCATAAATCACGGTAACATAACGTTCATCGATCTGCAGGATCGCGATCGGCTGATCGCCCAGCAACGCGAGAAATAGAAAATTTACGTTGCGAACCTCAACATCATGCTCAACATCTAGCTGATCGCCCACGGTGAGACAGGCGCTTTTGGAAATGAAGGACACCTAGTTCTTCCTCGAAGAATGGTGGGCCAGCTTCCAATTTATCGCGGAGCACATAAAGGATTAGGGATCGCACTCATGTGACAGCCTGCGCTCCCTAGACGGTGATGAACGATATCGTGGTTCGAGCGAGGGTGCCCAGTCCGCCTTCGGCCTCGACTTGGGCTGCTTCAATTTATGCCGAAAAAGACAATCGCAACAACGCTTCCGAAAGGAAGAGCCACCTATCACGCTGGCTAAACCCGTCGTGCCCTACAGGCTTAGCAGTCTTGTCCTGGACCCGTCTCACCGACAAGTTGGACGGTCTGAACCTCGGATGTGATCTGGGGATCAAATTTCCTCATTCGCCTTCTACCCTGCGTTTCGCGCCGGACCGCATGTCAATACGATGGTTGAACAGCAGACTGACAAAATCAGCTTTTACATAACCTGGAACGCTGAATTGGGTCGTTTACGGCTCTCCGCGAGTTCTGTGGCGATCTGGCCAGCGCATTGCCCCACGACATCGGTAAATCAAGCCTTTTCCGTGTTAAAATGGGAACAAGACAAGTTTTGCTCGTCAATGCCGGACCTGTATCTCGAAGAACTATTTTAGTGCAAGCAGTTTGCGTTGCCTTTGCTCGTCACGCAAGAATTTCGCGTATACAGCACAGCACAATGACATGTTATTTGAGGGGAGGAATGGACTAATTTATACACTTTACGGCATTTTTCAAGAAAGGAACGACAAGGTGCCAGACGTAGCTAGTTTGATTAGTATTTTTAAGCGTTAGCCGAATGTTAGGTAGCCAATTTTGAACAAGAACACTAAGTTTTGATCTTGGCGACGCATATATTTGAGTTTTCGACAAGAATTACCTTACCCACTGAGCACACGTATCCTACCTCTGGCACAAAGCTATACTAGCTCTACTTTAGGTTAAACTTGTATCCAATATACGCCTGAGTCTGTAGAGAATATTTCTCTATATGGATAGAACATATATCCCCTCTTTCGGAGACCAATAAGTTTCGCGCTTGATAATCTGGCCACGGCATGGGCCCGGCGTATGTAAGACTGCTTAAGGTACAAGGCATAGACGCGTTAAAAGTATGTCTCGAGAAATTATGCGAATTAAAACAAGATTAGAAGGGCAGGTCCAAGACCAAATAGCGTCGGTGATGCTAACACGCTTTATGTCTGCATCAGACAAGAGACAAAGCATCGTCCAGTCAAGTCAGATGTTGAACTAGTTTCATGCACAAGGGAGAAAACAACCACTTTTAGATATGTGATGAAGGAATAGACCATTTATCGGGCATGGTCCTGAATACGAGTATATGCGGGTTGCGGTGCGATCAACGAGCTCACTTGAAAATGAAGAAATGTAATTTTACGCGCAGCACGTCATATCGATGGCGTCTTCCCTACATAAGACATGTTTAAGCTACATATTATACGCAATTTTGTGCCGCTAATCAGGCATATGGCGTGCGATCGCGCTTCTTTTATACCCATCAGGGCAAGAATGGGTTGTCAAATTATGTTGAAGAGTTTAGATTACACTTTGCTGCATAGCAGAATGACCCTCTCCCTAAAAATTTCAGGTGACGGTGCTCATGGAAGGCCTTTGTCCCATCCCCAGTAAAACTGATGTAGTTATTGTCTATCACACTCCCTTGGACGAAGCTGTCGACATCGCAAACAATTCAAACTCAAACTTAAAGCTTGATAATATAGGTTTAAATGGGTACAACGTGAGCTCAAATCGATCAAGCCCTAGCTCAATGATCTTCTTAGCGTTTTATAGACCTGAACCAATATAGCTTAGCACTTCTAAATATGAGGGAGCGGATGAAGTATAGAAGTAGGTTGTTGCACTTCGACGTGACGAAAGTCGCTGGTTTACGTGCGGATCACGAATCAATTTTACATCCTGGATGTCCATTGCGCAAACCGCGCCGGGTTTGTAAGAGTCCAACCCTTTCAACAACCAGGAAACATTGTACGGCTAGGGAAATATTCAGCTTCAAGCAGGTGCGAGGTAGTCTTCTAAGGTGATCTGGGTTCTGAAATACCTAAGGGACGTGAATGTTTACGAGTCTTAACCCCTCAGATCTATGAGCTCCTTAACACATGCCTTGTTCGAAGGCCGGGATTGCTTGTAGTTGATACAACTATTTTCGAGTATTATAAAACGAGGACGTTTCTCATGGCATCAAGCAACTATGCTCACTGCCGTTCCCTTGGTGTAATTCATTCTTATGCTGAAGTGCGGATAGCGCAAGATGGTGATAGTATCACCATTTCTCTGTTGACAGGGATATTTGTCACATTGTCAAAGATTCCTATAAATCTATGCGTGAAGTTCTTGAACTTTAGTAGCGTAGGACGCTTCTTTGTGTTCGACTTCGACACGAGATATGCAGTTCTTTTAGGAATGGCGTAGCTGGAATATTACGAAACATGTATCGATTAGAGGTATAATACAATAGGCGCAACGCGCACGATGCCTGGAGAAGCTTTAAAGATTCATAAACCCATCTCTGCGTTATGACAAAATCGCTATTGACGCGGATTACTGACTTGGATATCTAGTATGCTGTCAACTAATTTGTCATACTTACCTATCACCTGTTATGTGATATGGCACGTCGCCAAATTCAGTTAAATATCACCCAATTCTGCAATCATGATTGGCCTAGGGCCGAAGCTCCGGGGCTGATATCACATAAGCTTCGATGTGTGGCACGTATAAACCCGCTGATTGAAGCGTTTGAGTATCAAAACTCAACACTAGATTTCGGTCAAAATATCAGCGCTCGCAAAGAAAACAATATATTTAAAGATGAACCAGAGGACACCCTTGTTCCGACCTTTGCAAGAGGTAAGATCTCTCGAATGAGAGTATAGCGAAACCAAGCGGCAACAAAGAGACTTAAAGCTTTTATGCCCTTATATGGCGACAACAGTAGTAACACACATTGCACACTTCGTAATTGGGTCACTGGATAGAATAATGGCAGCATTAGCCATGTATATTTTATCTTTATATGGTCTGTTGGATTTACATGATTTTTGGTTGTTAATTTAGCCGGGCTTCAACGGAAAGAACCAAATCTGATCTTGTTGCCATTCGACCCAACCCTGTGATAAATTTATCATCAATTATGTGCAAGGTCTTTCTGAACGACAGAAAATTCCGCCGGTAGTTGAACTAGAGTTTGTACATATATAATATATCGCTTCCATCATGTGGTCACGAAAATTGAAGACGTGTTCTTTAACCACCCATGTTCCGTATTACATTGTGATAGAGGTGTTAGTCGTATATTCGACCTTGTTCCTAGCACCGAGTAGTGCCTAAAATGGAGTGGTCCTTACCAAACGAACAGTCAGGGTCATAAACTACATCATTTGAGCTAAGCACGCAGCAGGAATGATGCGGAGTAGTTAATCTCCCCAATTTGCGACCACATATTGTTTTGTAAAATCTGAATGACAAGTGGTGCATTGCATTTTTCACGCTATATAGTAAGCTAAACGCGTCCACCATATCATACCATACATCTATTAGCTGGAGCGATGTTATTAAGAAGCCCATTGGTGTAGAGCCCGAATCAATAAACTAGACCTAGTTGGCGATAATTACCAACTACTCATGGGATCCAGTAACATCTCGTTTCCTGCGGCCGGAATGTCGAGCGGAAAGTTCAAAGAGTACGTAATCTCCTAAATTATTGATTTGTTAGCTATCACACACGTATACAAGACAAGCCCAGGATTGCTTTATCAGATTTCATCAACTCGCTAACCTTGCTTGCGCCACCAATTACGGGGTTTGATTAGCCTAAATCCATAAGCCTCCAGAATTGTAGTCGCTAAGACAGTTCGGCACATACAACTTTAGCCTATTGCTCATCCTTGCTAAGAGACTCAAGTTGAACTAAATCCTACTCCAGAGAAATCGAAAAAATCCACTATAACTACTTAAG
Source organism: Hyaloperonospora brassicae (assembly GCA_947650285.1). Taxonomy (NCBI): domain Eukaryota; phylum Oomycota; class Peronosporomycetes; order Peronosporales; family Peronosporaceae; genus Hyaloperonospora; species Hyaloperonospora brassicae. The sequence goes on from CANTFL010000024.1 coordinate 70,315, forward strand.
TAGCTCAAAATTTCATATGAAAGATGCTAGGAGTAAGCAATACTTGGACTCAAGGCCTAAAAGGTATATTTGCTGAACGGTTGGACCTCCTTGAAGTGGGGAGGACACAAAAGTGGAAAAAAAATTATCCGGGCATTAAGGTTACTTTTGATTTGCGGTCACTTTGGTGTTAACGACACTGAGCCGGCAATGTAGGCTTCTTGAGTATCCTTGAACATCTTTCGGTTCGGTTAGCGTTTATCATACCCATTGTTAATCGTTACAAAAGTTTAATAGTTGTGCCCATCTTGCACACGATTCTGCATATATTTGTTTGTGGACAGTGGACTTTATCGGGATAAAAATAAAGACAGGCTTGACAGAAAGCCGCTTATCATAAACATTCCCTTCATCCGATCGATACTAGATCTTAAAATCCTAGAATTGCGCATTCTAACCCTCGTAAGTACGTCCACGACAAGCGCTATTCCGCCCTCGCGGCTTTGCCTCAACAAGCTCGTCTAACATATGTCGACCTATGTCGATTTCTGTTTAGATCTTCCTGCGGCCATTTCCGATTCGACAATTGTGACGTCGCTCGGCTTGATATACCGATCTCTTTTTTTATCACTAAGCCTGAACCACTTAAGGGAATATACTACGATTAGTAACGCTGTTATCAGCTTTTTGAGTGTAGATAGGGAGTTTTGGCCAACGTAGAGGGCAAAAATGTGGCAATTATGGTTGCACTATCTAAATACATACGTACTAGTAGTATCATAATTGTTTATTTGTTGACCTTTAACGCTTACCCGACGATGCGTTAGACATGATCATTTACTGCTGCTTATCACAATGAGGCATTTCTTCGGTGTTTATCAATGGCTCATAGTATTGGCGCATTACGTTGCGTACAGCTGGGTTTGTTTCAATCTATATTCAACTTTTACACCGGTCATGATACATAAATGCACCCCGCTTTGACAAAATCAGTTTATTGGGCACGGCGTTGCAATGTACACAATCTTCCGGCGACTTACAATCAAACGACATCAACCTTTTTGATAGTTTGCGGACCGAAAAGCGACCGAATAAAGCCACTTGCGTCCCTTCTTATAGTTAATACGACGCTCTGTCTTCATTCGCGACTCTGGCGACAGATCCGTGATCGCTGACGTGGCCAGATCCGATCATTAGCTAAATAATGGGTATTAATCAAAACCTACTAATTGATCATTCCGGTTCAATGTAAGGTAATGAGCCCGCAATTACATTTAGCTGAAACGATATCCGTCCCTCCGGCAAAGCATCCAATTTTCCAGTCGGCGCTATGTACACATATTCATATGCTCTCGTCTGTATTATATGGATAAAAGTTTTGGTATTATACATATTACTGACCGCGAAGTTGATGTAAGGCGTTTTCTTTCATTCCAATCATAATACCCGCTAATCTCATTGATCAGCTCCTACGTAAGCGGCAGGCTCGGCGACTCTTACCTACTAGTCAAATTGAAATTTGATAGGACCGTTTTTCTGATCTCCTTTGCTTTTATCAGCTCGTTTTATCATCGTTTAAGAATCTCAAGGAAACCTCGATTCTACTGTCTATCAACGTTCATTGGAATACTTACGCTGAACGGACATTTCTGTTTTATCGACCACATTTTCATAAACGCTTTGGCCCATTATGAATCCAAAAAGATCACCGTCCAGGATCAATCAAGCCTCTCACGTAATTTTCTCATACTTAATCAGCTAACAACATCATTGCCTGCGCTCAAAGTTTTAAGGAAATGATGTGCTTTGTGTTTTGTGATCCGACCCTCCAACCGACGACAGTACGCTTCTACAGCATTTAGATAACACCTACACCGCCAATACCGACTTCATTTTTTTCAATCTATATAACGTCAAGCTTTTTCAATCAACACTAGGGCCAAGACAGGTTCAACGAACTTGATCTGGCTCTGCACTGTTTGTGCACAGTATCGATATGGACTTGCGCAAACGGTTCATACAATCGGAAAAGCGTCTGCATTATTGCTTTATTTTCCCTGGGTTTAAAACGGGTATCCGACATTGAAGTTGATTGTGATTTCTTCTTGTTTGTGCGAATCATGACAACTCAAGTCTCAGCCGACCTTCGCGACATCTTCGGCTTTTGCAAGTCAAAAGCTACTTATGTGGGGTCCTATATTCTCAATCAATTCTTACGTGAATAAAGCACTACGGGTACTTCGATTCAGATAAACGGTTTAAATGCCGTAACACTTTCGACCCTAAATAGCGTCTCTGATCCTATCTCAAGGCCGGACTTCAAAAAACACTTATAATGGTGTAAAATAATGATAACCGGACATACTATCCTTGAATAATCTCTTCATGCCTTTGTCCTTCCTTATGGTCTCACGGAACATGAATTCATTTTTGGTCTAGCTGGTTTTAGGCTGCACTTTACCTCTACCTCTCCTATTAGCGATCTTCAAGATGTTACATGTCGTTCGTTCCTTTCTTCCAGCTTTTTTTGAGGTTCATTTTGTTCGTGAAACTGTAAAATTAGTCATTAAATACATTCACGTCAAATGTGCACCGGTACAATTGAATCTTCGGCCCTCAAATATATCGTTTCTTCTCCATATCTCTAAGGATGAAGCCCGATCTAATGCAATACGCAAGCTTACCACCGTCCTCTCCATTAAGCTGGACCAGGATCACGCTTGTAGTAAGGCTCGTCGAGGTAGCGAATAGTCTCTAAAAATGTTTTTTTCGAACTCCATTTATCGGATTCTTGGCGTCTACAAAAGTATAAAGCTCTAAAATTAATTGGTTCAACTAGTTCAACCCATGTCGGTTATAATTTGTATATAACCTTCTTGTTCTCTCCACTTTTAAGACATTATTACGCCTTTTTCGCTGCGTCAATCACCCTCTACCACATTGTTCTAGTTTGCTCGGATGGACTTGTTATAAACCGCCAGGTAAGGATCCGTGGAAGAGCCCACCATAATAAATATATATACATATATATTATCGGATTCACATAATTCTTTTTTCTGCTGCTTTTTTATTGGGTCTTTTCAATACGAGTCTTGGGAGCAAGAATCCCGGATGCCTGCTCAATGAACGTTAACGAAAGCTCTCTGCTTTTCTTGCGAAGTACTCCACACCAAGAACAAAAAACCAGACCGTTTTCGAGAATTTTATATCAAGATAATTAGTTTTCAGCACCTTCAAGCTTTAAACACCTTGATGGGCCTATCCGTTGACATTCTGACCGTGAAGGATCTCATTAACTGTACATTAAGGGAGGTACAAGATTTACTTTACGGCAGATACATGCATCCGACAATCACGGAATTATGCGTTGATCGAAAATTACTTCATTTAACTTATCAAAATTATAGGACTTCAATTTCTATGGCTTTGGCCGAAACTATATCATCTTTTTACACAAACTTTTTATTGTAGTGGTCTAATATAATATGTCCACCTTCTCATGTTAAGAGCCACAAATTTTGCGGTGATACGTATTGCGTTTTTTGCAGCTTTTGCGTCAATCTAATACAGATTTGACTCAGCAAGACTGGTCTTTGTTAGACAACCCTCTCACTAAAAAGTATATTTATTACTTATATCTACGGCATTACAAAAGACTCCTGGACCTGACGGATCAACTCTGGATAATTAACACGTCGATTTGCCGCTATATAGCCGTATTTCGGAATAAATTTGCTGCTCCAAATTTTATTATGACAGAATTTATGAGTTTTAGTCGCAAATGAAGTTATCTTTACTCCATATTAGTATATACCGTACAGCTTTGATCAACCATCTTTTTTCTATCCAAATGATGATTGTCGATTAGATTAGAAGTATTCGAATCACCGGATCGGACGTCTCTTGCCACCAACTCTTTACTACAACCAATAAGGCTTCGCTTCTGGTCTCGATATTTGGTATGACCCATATTCGGACATGCATTGGTTCAAATTTATTTAAATACTGATTTCTTTGCTAAAGCTGTGAAGCTTAGTTTTAGAAGACGTTCGATAGTGGAACGTTGGGATGGTAGTAATTTGGTCTTTATGCACTCGGCTTAACACAGCCTACAGGCGCTACATATAGGTGCTCTTTACCTGCACTCTAATTTTCCTTATGATCAACAAATGGAAAGCGCTTCCTTCAGAATTAAGCCCTGTTGTACGTCAAGGGAATGCGCAATAACAAGGTGATTTGAAAATATACAATGCGCTTTTATAAATTTGGTTTGAGCCTAATTTCACAATGGTAAATTTCGATGTGGGTCTATCAATCACTCGGTCAATGGCTTTGCAATGATTGTACGGATTATTTACACGACAGCAGCGACATGAAGAAATTCTTGGTTTATTGAGACCTTATCTTCGGCTTCGGCCATACGGCTGCATTAGGACACACTGTGGTGCAGTCATTTTGACCGCGGTTTGGGTACTCCGAGCATCGTTCCTTTAAACCCCAACAACTAGGAATTGCTGTAATTGGCAGTTCCGGTCGCACTATTTTTTTGGAATGTACTATGGACTCAAGTTTATTTGTCCTAATCGGCTCCTATATCTACCCGCTTTCTACCAATTGAGCTAATAATCCAATTATTAGGCATAAAAATATATAAACTACTGACTTTACACTTCAGGCGTATAATCTAACCAACTGAGTTATAGGTGCAAATATTGACTAATTATTAATCAATATAAATTTACTTTTTTAAATATAACCAAATCAAAAACCATTAATAACAAAATAAATAAAATTTAATGCATGATCGCTTTTCATTCTGGTGTCAACAGGCCCGTCCGCTTCAAGGTATAGTTAGTTTTTTCAGATCATCAAATAGTCTTTTTTCTAAAAAATTAGCAAGCGTCCACCATGTTCCGGCGGACCGGGTGTCAGAACCAAGTCAAAACACGTATCGCTCAATTTATTTATATATTTTAAGATCTATATTGCATTGTCTCATGACTGACATTTTCTTCCGATATATTAAGTAGTTTGGATTTAACGCGAGTCGGCGACTTAATGCATACGTCTTACTTCACATGTTTTGCAAAGTTATTTTTATTGCCGGATCCCCCTCAAGCAACAGCATTCTAACTTGGGCTAAGCCTGTTTTTGGAATTTGGAATCTGGCCATACAGCCAGTTTCTCAGAATGTTTTACTATATTTTATGTTTAGTGACCAACAGATGGAAAAATGCTTACTATTATCGAAGTATACACTAGTCCAGGATCGGTGCCTAACAACGTTCGGTTGTACTCGTTTACGATAACCGTCTTCGCAACAAGGTCATTTTCATGAATTTTAAATTAGACGAACTTAAGACCCTAATTCATCAGAAACTCCGTATAACCGAAAATGTCTGTGGATGAATGCTCGCATGGCAGTTGTGGAATGACCAACTAACTCTGCACTTGAATAAAAAGGTTATTTGTGGGACAAGTAATCAATTTAAAGCTTGTAAGGACCATCTTAAGGCTCCTTCCTTTTACTTGTTCTACGATCAATTTTATTCGAAGAGTGGCTCCTGTGTAAGTGTATCGTCCAAGTTTTCGGATCGACTGCGCTGTAGGTTGAGGACGCTTGTGGTGTAACCGGATTCTCCAGTCCCCACTACCCTAGTATATTGCCTCCTTTTACGATGTGAAATTTGACCAAATGTATGAGCCGCTCTTCCTCTGGCTCGGATTCATCGTGTCAATCTTCAATCTGCTGCTCTTGTACACCCATTGTCACGCTTTCGAGATGATACGTATCTTTCAGCGGCAATGTGGGGCAGCGACGTCAAGATGAGTCGCCATCTGGTTCCAATATTTTCTGAATTCTCATAACGGCTTCAACAGAAAGCGCTGTCTTACAGGGATCAACTCGAACATATTTCCTCTGCTGTGACAATCTGCCAACATGGATGTATAATGATCGAGACGGCAAATAACCGATCGTGGCATTGTGTCTAAGCCACTTTAATTTGGACATCTTGGTTTGTTCATTTTCCACCGGTTTTCGACATTTCTTTACAAATAGAATTTTATTATCTTATGTTAAAAAATGAGTTTCTTCACTAAATTCCGCTACGGCTATAGCTTTAATATTTTGCCTAATATAATTCAAGAAAGATACTTATTTATATATAGATATAGAGGTAAAAATTTATTTTCCGTATTGCTGCGGCTAATCTGATCAACATTCAAGCTGAATTTTTTAATGTAATCACGCTTCAAATTGAAAATGATTGGAAAATCTGTAATAATATCAGCTGGAATCATTCCGTACTACATTGCGGCAGCTTCATTCTTCACTATTGGAATTTGGCGTCCGCAGAGACCCTCCGTATCGCGGTCTGTGTGAGCTCGCGTGTATCAGTCTGCGGTCTAATTAACGGTCCACCATTCGATGTCAGATACCCGTTCCCTTTTACATTTACCGTCGGCCTAAAATTAGGTAATTCATATTTCATGTACGGGAATGGGCACTTACCATTGATGTAATAGCTCAAAGGTTCCCTTCGGGTTTCTACAATTGGACTCCCGCCATTGTTCCTTCACCCATCGAATTCCGCCTATGTGCTTTCGCCTTTCGGCTTTAGTCATTAGATTCCTCCTTTAAGGATTAGTTTTTCAGCTTTTGCTTAATAAATTTTGCCCATGGACTTTCGCAAATGGCCTTTCGCATTAAACTTTTTCATTTGAACTTTTTACCTTTAAGATTTTGCATATGACCTTCTAATCAATTTATAAAATTCGTGCGTTTGATTGTTCAACCGTTCTCATGTTGACCTTATATGTTTGCGATTGCTCCTGTATGAGGTCACCATTATATCCGTTTGAAGTCTCTAATTGCGTAGCCACATTGGAAAGACTATTGTCAATCTCAACTATTCGATTTTTATTGTGCAATACGAGCCACTATGGGCTACGAACGTTTCTTATTCCTTTTAAAGTCAAGTAGCTGCTACCTCAAGACAGCACGTAAGTTTGTATTTCTATTCTCTCTTATTCATTCCAAACCGAAATACAGTCAATTTGAATTTCACGACCTGTAGGAGCCACACACGCGCCATATTCATCCAGTCAGTGGTAGTTTAACAATTACAAAACCGAACCTGGAGTATGAGGAGAAATCCGTTGGATCTGAAGCAGCTCGTATGCTTCAATTTTGTTTACGTTACTAATCGCACCACCGTCCTTTGTAGGTCGTTTGTGACTCCGCCTATCATTCGAACATTTGCTGCCATTTTTCTACTAGATGGACTTTTGGTTTTCACATCATGTACTTTACTTCTGGCTTGTTTCGTCTATTTACCCGTTCAACCTTAGCATAAAGCGTATAAATATAGATACTCAATTACGAAAGAATTTTGTAATAAATTTTTTTTGTTTAAGTGGCTCGTACTGACTCTTAGATTATTAAAATCTCCGGCTGCATATAATTGCCGCAAACACCCTTGTATTGCATCATCAAGCATGTGCAAAAATGTACTAAAATTACCTTTTTCTATAGTTGTACATATAACAGTCGTTGAGACGTATACAATAATATAAATTATGATGATGCTTGAATGCGTGCGCAAAAATGGGCTCTGCGTGAACGAATTCATTTGGCTCTTAGCGCCTACTAAATGCCAGTTATCGGGTGTATAATTGGATACGACTAGACTTACGTCCTAATTCAGCAAAGTCCAACGCCATTGTTAATGCTCTTGCTTTTATTAATTAAAAATTACTTATGGATTGGATCAGCGTCGGCAACTTTTTGCACGATTTTAGTTTAAAGTACGCAGACATGGCTTGTCATTTATTTAATTTTCATAAAAACATGAAATGACGCTGTATAAGCACACGCAATGATGTTTGAAGAGGACCAGAGAATGCGCCTTCAAATACCGGTTTTGGAACCGCCAGATCCTGCGAGACTTTTCAGTGTCGCCTTAAACACTTCTTCTTATATCACAGGCTGTTTATTACTACATGACGGCTCGATTTTTAATAATAGTGTTGCCGCCTCTGTTTTTGGCCAGCTAAATGATGAATAGAAGAAATTCATGTTCGTGACAATAATGTGCTGTCAACGAATAATTCTTTCGTGAAATTTAATGCTCATCTGCTTAGATCAAAGCCTTTGAAGATGCGTACCGACCATGAGTCATCAAGCACTGTGGTAAAGTCGCCGCATCTCTCTCAGGAACTGACTGATTATCCATCTTTTTTATGGGTACGACATGAGGGTTAAGTATCAGCTGGGGACGCAGAAAACTTCGTATATTGGTCTACTGCACGGATGTTGACGTTCGTCCTCTTACCATTGTCCACGCTATCAGTAATTACGTATTGTACCCTGAATAAGGCGCATGATACTGCGTTGAGAGGTCTTCTTAGTCCAATATATATTTATATATATTTGAGCCAAACGTATAGTTTACTAAAATTGTACAAATGGGTAAGCATATATACTGAAGGATAAAAGAGGATCAACGGGTAAAACCCTCATCAAATTCGTAAACGTCACTTGACGGTTTATTCATACCCTCAGGCGCTCAAAATTTATAAATATGGACTTTTATAGCCTACCAAAGGTTTCGCCAGGCAACACTGGCATTGCGGTATTTGTTAACCGCTTGAGCTAGTTGGATAATTTAGCGGTTGAGCCGGATACGATGGATGGTAAAGGTATATTGAATATGTTCATCAATCAAGTGTTTCGTCAAACGTTTTGCTAGTGGCAATTTTTCTCGAATATAGAACATTGCGTCACTGAAAGGTTTGGAAAACCGTACCTGATGTACACGGCACCTTTTTGGACATGTCTACAGCGAATAATTCGCTGACTAATGACCAGACAGAACAATCGAATTGATTTTTCAATTTCACGCAGTTTTTTCGCTGACACTCTCAAAAGATAAAGACCAATGCTTTCTATCGTTAAAGTTGAGCTGAAATATAAGGTACATGCCTCTGACTATTTTAAGTGTTTACGGTCACACTCACCATAAGTCCTCGTGATCCGTTAACGCTATTACTGCATGGTTCGAAACTTGGTGGGGGAGAAACGGCCGATCAGTTTGCTCAATATGTATATATATATAAATATATATCAATGTATGATTAAAATTGAGCAAGTTTCTCGCGACGCAGAGTACGAGTCCTGCAACATCTTGGTGGCGCAACAGCTTAAATCCAGGACAAACAAAAGCACCATACATATTCCTAAGGCAGAGGAGATAAACGAAAATACGGTCCGAGATAAAGTATCGCTTAGTCCTTATAATGTAGCTACAAATGTAGTGTCCGCCGTCTTTAAGACTACATTACGGCCACACTATATTGGTCCATTCACGGTCGCGTCAAAGAAGGGCCTTGATCACACTCTTAATACCCCTTGCAAATTTCGCATTCATCCCATTTTATTGTTGTGTTAAACATGCCTTATGGTGATATCTCCCTTATTTCACTTAAGACTTTTCGACGCAGAAGGTGGCTGTGCCCCATATTGACGCATTGTGATCAGAATATCGACCAGTTCCTTGTGGAAGAATTGGACACTTCTTATGAATATTCTTCGAGCCAACGTTCGATACTGAAGCTGGAACTTGTCATTAGGGTGTGTGAAAGCTTAAGAGCATACTACCTGATGACAAAACATGAAAGTACAAGGGAATGAGTGGACTTGAATCATACCAGTTTGAAATTACTTGATATCGTGAGCATGTGGGCATTGTATGACGACAAATGACTGATTCAGTAGAAGGTTCTAGGCTTCTATGTCACAAGAATAATCCGAGCACTTGTTTCATCACCAAATGATACGATCCAGCGAAGTAGCCACTAGTATGAATAAAAAATTGACCTGGAAAAGTTTTCAATGCATGGTGCATTTACAAAGTCGGTATGTTGTCTTGACGTCGTATACAAGTTCTATGGTTCTACCCGATAGACTTTATAAATGCATGAAGTTGAAGCAGACCAGCACTTAGGTCGTCAGAAACTACGGTGTTGATAGAAATGTCGCCAGACAAAGTGTATGAAGACGACCAGAAAACAGCATGATGCGATGGACTCGACCCTCGTATTATTGTACTTGATCAAGGTTGTGAAAAAACAAAAGTCCAGCCTTGATTCTTGAGCTAGTTCAGTATCTGTTGGCACGCTAACTCTAGGGACTTCGCAAAGTTTTTGTTCTAAAGCCGATGGGTGACATTATTGTAAATGCGTTGAAGAGATTTCTTGAGGACGAAGATAAAAAATAATCGAGCATGATGCGAAGGATATATATCAAACATTTGTAAATTATGACTTTTGGGGAAGAATCTCACTTGCTGCCAATCTTGTCTAGGGAGGTACATGCGTCTTGTTCAGCAATATATGAGTATGGAGTTACCTGGTATAGGCTATATGGAGAATGATGCTCTAACCCGTCATTTTCCCATTGGGTGAGCAAGGTCATATAAGTGCGGGGAATGTGAATAATCTTAACAAAGCAATCTGACGCAGAAACCTTGTTAGAAAATGTGGCCTAGACAAACGGCTGGCGACTTCGGTCCAACGCTTAAGTTCGAAGGGAATGGTTAATGCACCTAATCGTTTAAAATAAGGGTTTTTTGACGTGGCAGATCGGCTTTATAAACAAAGTGCATCAAAATAATGAAACATTAATCTCGTACTTAAGACGGGAAGCTACCATTATGACTATAAGAGAACAAAGCGTAATATTGCAGTGATTAGCCTTAGTAAAAAGCCAAAAGGTAGCGTGGAGTTCCCACTAATAGTAATAATAATCTTAAATTATATATTTGTCCACCCGAATACCTTTCTTGATACTATGTTTCACTCAATTGTTCTGCAATTGTGTTGAGTTGTTGTTAAAATGTGTTGTTCCGCTTGTTGTACAATGATTCATGCACCTTCAATCCTCAAGTTAAGATAGATGGTCACTCTCTATGAAAAATAGTAGTAATATCGGAAGTAGCCGAAATATCTTGCGCTTCACGTTTAAAAAGAGGCTTTCAATGCTTTACCAATTTTTGTTATCCGCTCTTTACCTTGATTAGCATAAAAGAAGATCCGCATCATCAAACAATTGATGCTAAACAAAAACTGCATTCACATTAGTCGAAGAATGATAGGCGCTTGTTGTTATGAAGTATTTGTGAGCGGAAGACGCAACACGGAAAATTCATTGAAAAAATTCAATACGGTGCGGTGGCTTTAAGCCGTAATGAAAGCCGATAGCAGTCAAAATAAAAAAGGGAAAAAATTGTATATCAGGTTAAGTAATTTTGCCATCAAAACATTCCCAAAAACGCAGTAGTTAAAAGTGGTTAGAAAGTCAAAGAAGCTGCGACTTCGGTTCGCCGTCAAATCTTGTAACGGACGCCCAATTTAGTGTGTTCAAGCCGGTATTTGATATCCGCGGCAATCGGAAGGGCGTAGTGATCCAAATCATATCCATGATTTTACATGATTTACGTCGACGTTAAGGTAGCAATATCAAGCCGTCGCTAAAGTTTTATGGGCCTTGAGATACGAACGCGCTTTTATAAGAGTCACACAAAGAATTTCTTCGTCATATCAGGGAAAAATGAATATCAGAAATTTATATATTTCGATACATACAGTAATTGCAGAAACTACGGACTCACAGAGGTTAAGCGAAAGTGGTGAGCACGTATGGTCGCGGAATAACATACAGAATAAATAGTGTCATCGTCGACCAACCTTTGAAACATTGACGTATTTATCACTTTTCCAAACTTCTAAGCAAAGGCGTTGTGACAGAAAAGATCCGCAAAGTCTTGTTGTCGGGAAAGACAGTAAGCCATTAGTAAAGCAACATTTTGGATCTTATTCAACATGCATTTAATCTATCCAAATTTAAAATGAGATATTTGCAAAATGACGCTGTTTGCAAATATATCAATTGGTTGGTAGCCTCATTTAAGAAATAGATGGGTTCATCAGCGTTAATAAAATTCTGGAATATGGTTTAATTTGCCTTTATTGACTGACTAGTGTATGTCAGGATTGTTTTATTATGAGCCAAGAGCCATCCTAAATAGTGCGGCTCGAGAGTTATCACATGTGGTGCGGCACAGTTGTGGTGGAGCGGTAATTACAAATATCTTGTGATTTTGACTCTCCACTGGCGCCCAGAAGATCGAGTAACGAGGGGGTACCCCGATTTCGTGCTCTGTGTATTCTGGATCACCTTGTGTACCCGTCGGTGGGGCGGGTTGCGCTATTCTTGTTGTACTTGAGATGAAGCTACACTTGACCGTTTTGGGGATAGGGGTTGATCAAGCGGAAATTCTTCACCCGGTTAAACGTGGGGTGGATCGAGTGAAAAGTATCCACTCGATCGCAAGTACACGTGGGCGCTCTCCCAGAGTTGCCTGTAACCAAATGTGATGCTTGGTCCGCGAGCCTTCTGACCACTCGAGCCGTCTCGCGATCTTGATGCTGAACCATTCGGTGACCTGCGTCCGATCGCAGTCAGGAGGGGAACTGATGCCCTGTCTGGCCAAACAATCCAAAGGAGAAGTTAGTATCGACACAGACCGCTCTCTTTTCAACCTGAGGCCAAATTTCCTGCCCGGGAGTAGTCGACGCGTGTATTTCGTTGCAAATTCCATTCTGCTTAATGTCAACCAAATCCAAAACCTATGAATATGTCTATCTGTTCACTATATCAATGTTTCGTATCGCCTGTCTATGTAATTCACCTCGTGCATCATTTGGTCCACAGCAGATACGTAGGCGGCGGATCGCTAGTTGTCGATTGATAGGTGAAGAATCACGCCACAGTGGATCGCTCGATAGTGGATCGCTAGGTGGTGGCTCACTCCATAGTGAAACGCTCGGGGTGGATCGTTTGGGTATTGGATCACGGTATGTGATCCACACCAATTACGTTTTTACACAATCATGTGTACACACAATCAAGCATTACACACCCAGGGTATATTGTATTCAATCTCTCGGGTCTCTGATCGAACATCCACCGTCGAATCGCCGTTACTTTAAGACCTCGCATGTTTGACGATCGTGACGATCCACTCTTCCAGCTTGCTTCCATATTCACTTATTTTCCATTTTCGTTAGCGATCCAGTGCTCCAAAAAATGTACACCCCTTGAGCGATACGGTCCTTATAACTTGGTGATCCAATCCCTTGATCTCGGATCGTGATTAGTCAGTCCTCGATTCTTGACTATGCTCCTTCTTGAACATTAGGTAGATCAATCCGCACAATTTCCACAGTCGTTTTCTATCATTCAGTCGTGTGATCTCATCATTCATGCCATCGGGCCCATCTCCGAGCGCATCCAAACCAATCAAATCGATCTCGCACTTGATGCGGTAAGCGCGATGCACACTTTCCATCATTATTCTTCTGCTCTTCTTCACACAGTTGTAGCATATTGCTGTAATAGATTCCTACACTACTTAATATGCATAAATTCAATAAATGCTTTGACAGGATAACGTCTAAGTCCGCTTCGGCCGATACTCGTGTAGCTTCGATCGAAATCAGAGTTGCCAGTAAAAGCCAATGTATTGTCTTTATTTACGTCGCTAATTAAGATTTGAATGATTACATCCACGCTATTTAGTATAAAAGCAGTAAAATAAGTTATTTGGGCAGTATAACGAAGAAGTGGAACGATAATACTATAGAGAAGTACAATTGCTGAACAAAGTTTGCGCGTTTTGTAACTTTAAGTGGCACATCTCGCGCTCTAAAATATAATTGAATCTGTCTAAATCGTGCATCCGCCAGAATAGTGACACGTTGTAAAAAAACTAAGCAATGTTCCCGGTATCTGTATTGTTAACACATAAACGGATTATTAGAACGCCGGCTAGCCAGTCTAGTCCGATAAACTCGAGCGAATACAACGAATGTTCTAGCAACGATGACAAGGATGCCATCTTCTTAGTAGTATCCATTGACGAGACCAAGTAATTAATTGGCATCATCGGTATCCTTCAATAGTCCGGGGCGATCAACCGCGAACGCAAAAAGTAAGTGAGGTTTTAATTATTGTTAGCTAAAATACCACTATTTGAAAAGCGATCCCTTAGAAACATACCATATTCTCATTGGAAGAGTCTGATCAAGCCAAGTGAAAGTGGATAACCTAGTAGAATGCCGGCAACTAATATGAAAGGATCACTTATCGGTCTATCTAAAAGGGATGGTGACTGAAATTTGATAGTATAAGATCTTGAACCAAGCCCAAAGATCAAGAGAAAGCCAAAGTTAGTAAGCCTATAATCTCAGACAGGTCACAAAACAATTTCAAATGTCTTATGAATACCAGAATCACCGCGCACGCATCGATTGACGATCCTGTAATATATCGACCAATTTTTGGACTTGCAGCAGTGAGTGTCGTATTGAACCACCTCCGCTTGAATTATTGTGCATGGGATCCAAAACCACAATCCCTAGACGATAAATTAGGGATTCGGGACTAAGTTTAGTATCGTGGTCAAGCAATCTAAGTGGCAAGTAATTTACAGGCATTGTGTTATCACCAAACTTGCTCTGCAACGGAAGATGGTCAAGTCACCGATTATAGTTCCCCTTGTCAATATGCAGCCAAATGTCTTGAATAAATCTTAAGATGCGTGTATGAGCAAGGATATCCACCTTATAATATCAATCGGAGGACGTCCGGACCGATGGCCTCACCATTCTTGGACGTCTGTATCGCATCGCAAAAAGAATTTGCAGTAAAGGCGTATTTAAAGGCAAAATTTAAGACGTCGACGGGCATCACTTCGTGTCTTAAAAGGCCTTAACCACGCAAAAAGTTAGGAATGCGGCGGTGCGTCTATCGTAGAGATTGGCATCAGGCAAAAAGAATATTCGAACCTACAATTTGTGATGGACGGCAGTTATCGCGGCAATGTTCTCACTAAAAGATCCAGCAGAACCTCGAAATTCAGAATTGAAAGGCTGCATAAGACTTTGTGGGGTGTTCGAAAAGCAAGGAATAGTGGCACTTTCTCTGGCATGTAAGATGGCACCAGATATATTCTCTTATATCAAGCTTTTACAGCTTCCACATGTGTTTAAAGCATTAACCTTGACTAATTTACCGCTTTAGAGCTTGCGTCCATTGATGGGGTTGCATAGATCTCAAATGTTATTTATAGATTCATTAAGTATACATGCGCGTCCTTCATCAACGACGGGAAGTGCCAAACACCGACGCTTAAAACGACAGTCCGCGTACATATTCTAGTACAATAAAAAACAGGATTTTCACATAGATAAACCTTCGTTAGGCGTCTATAGTCGCTCAACGATGCTTGTAGATAGCGTGTAAATGAAGCATCGTTAAAAAGTTAAGTTGGAAAGCGCCAAGGAGACAATCGGCCACCCGCTATCTATTTTGCCTGTGGGCGAATTTTTTCCAGGAATAATGTCTTCAATGTGCCACTTCTGGTACGTAAAATGCTACATACATGTAGTCCTGTACCGGATCAACGTATACAAAACAATGATTAAAGCGAATATGATGTTTAAGTCTGGTGTAGTCACGTCGACTGGATTCATATAAAGCTTATAACCCATTAAATCAAAATAATATAGCCAGCCTAAATGTCTTCACGTTTAAATCCCGAGTGATGAAGATTCGGCGGTTTAGTATTCCAGGGATGCATCCAAGGTGATACTAAAATCACCGACAATCATATGATTGATGACGCAATTCATATCGATGACTTCAAACACTGTCGGATAAAAACATCGCGTTTCTTAGGTTCATCCGAAGTGTAAACCACGTCAATAAAGACTAGGTGATTGCACAAATTGGCCCAAAGATGCAAATAACGGTTATCGATCTACAAGCTGCAGACACGAGAAGTCACATCATGAACGTCTTAAAATGGTAAACCATGAAAATGAATTAGCCTGGCGCCATGACGCTTATTGAAAAAAGGCAAAGTAGAAGTGGACTAAAAGCATCGTGCCCCTAAATTTTCAAAAAAAATGGATTACTCGTTCTTCTATACATAATCGTGTAGACGAAGCGCGTCTCTTCTAAGTCACAAATTTGTTATTGGAAACTAGTCGCTCATACACCACCATAAGCGGATAATTCAACCCATTAGGGTTCAGCAATATACCATAAAAGACCCAGGCATTTTTAGAGTTTTGCCGGAACAACTCGGCTTACGACGGTCGCAATTGGAGAATGAAAGTGTCCTTTATAGCTTGTATAGAGACGAACATAGTCCGGGGTGCGCGGGTTTGTCAAAAATATCGCTGTAACATCCGTTAGTGTGACACATGGCATGTTCAGATCACTCAATTATAGAATCGGCGTAGTGCGAAGACGAGTAAAGTAATAGCTAATTGCCATATGCATCGAAATCTTCATTGGGTCAACATAAATCTCAGACACAAAAATATAAAAAATATATAACACGTAGACCAATCCATCGCAGCTCTGCGAGCTTTATCATTGGATGAACCGGAGTCAGGTATATGAGCTATTGACGCTTCAGAAGCAACAAACATGGCTTTCATAGATGATGTATAGCTTCCTGTTCATCCAAAGACAAACTACACGAGAAGTATGAAAGCCGCGTTTGGATAATTAGTTTATTCAAATACTTTTGTCGGAAGCTTGTACAAGTAGCATTAGTACGCACAATGCGAATATACTACAGCAATAATATCATCGTGCGACATGGATTTATGGAATCGTTAGCCACAAATATAGCAATCAGAGCATTATTTTTTGAGCCAAAATTTGTTTTCGTTTCGAACTAAGCTCTCGAACTTCCGTAAGCGCGTGAGCAACACGACAAGAAACCAACACGAAGCCCAGTAAAATTAGCAACGCTGTTGAAATGCTCTTCATCGACTACAATGAAAGCAATTGGAGATTGAGACTCGTCAAATTTACAATGCACGAGAACTGAATTCGTGTTGTACACATTAAGCATCGCCAAATACTTCAGCGCTGACGAGTCATCAAACTATTTACCAAACGAGCAAGGTCAGATCCTAGTAGCTGCACGCAAAAAATTAGTGCCTTGCGTAACACCAGAACGAGAGGGTTGTGCCAAATGCAACGTAGATACGCACGCCGCGAAGTGATACATGGTAAGTGTTTTCGTCGTAGACCAAGCAGAGAAAGTCAAAGGTTTTTGATCGTTAGAAGTACGAACGATTGCCGAAATATATGATCCTGTAGGCGGACCGTCTGCGGTTGAGGTTCGAGACCCAACATCATCTTCCTTCGCAGCCGCATCTACGAATTTTTCCGAATGTTTTCCTCTTGAAGTAGCAAGTCGGGGTGAGAGAAAGAATGATAATAATTAAACTTGTAAAGCTGATATTGAACAAAGCACAGCTTTTCTTTAGGATCGAATAAAATATATCGAAGATGATCACTCTTCCCGAGAAAAATACCGACATGGCACCAAACCGCCTGATACTTTTACCACACCCAACGGTCGCGTGACTTAATCTGATCCGCAACATAAATCGAGTTTATGTAATCCGGACGCAAATTTTGGACCAAGAACGATTGTAGATGGCCCGGTCCGACACGTTACCAAGAAGTCAGGTCAGATCCACAAGTACAATTTGTCGTACTTTGAAAACTTGAGATTGAGCTCCATTTAAACGCAGACCTGGTAATTCAGAGCACCCGGTGTGTGTAGAGCCTCGTCGGACGTTCAGATTAAGGATGTCATTGGTTTAATATTCGGCTGAAAAACACGCAATGGAGCGCGACGAGCCTTTAAATGCCTGGCTTAGAATCTTCATAAAAGGTTGAAGAATTTATTTCGTGATATGTTCAAAAGACAGGAGCGCCTCAAAATTTAACACGCACGTGTCCGCTGCACATCTTCAACTGGTGTAGTCAGTTGCGTGCTGGCTTTAACGTAGCAATCGTCATTCCTCGACAAATCTTCACTGATCAGCGAGTAGATGACCGTAAACCGACTTTTTTCCAGGACAGAGCGTTGTGATGGCGATAGAAGACGAGGCGCTTAACAAGCCGGTCGACCCGAAGAGCGCGTCGGTGGCATAGGGAGCGGCGGCAAAAACATGATTTTGCACGAATAAAGAACAAGCGCGTAGACTTGACCCACAACTCTGTTGCGAAATGAGTGCCGTACAAAGAGAAGGGTGTTAAAGCATACAGTCAAAGTGACTGGCCGGAAGCATCTTGAATTTATGTGTGTTCGTATATTGTGCTAAGGGGCCGAAAACGACGTGTGCTCTGCAGGAAAAAATCTGGGACACTAACCATTTCTTGCTCAAATATATGTTCCAAATATATAGGTTCATCACCAGACGGCGAAACGATATACTATAGAGAACGCAACCGTGAGGGTAAGCTTTCTTCCACTGATAAAGACAAACGATGGAATTTGAGATATGTTCGTTCGCGGTATCAACATTCTATGCGGTAGGGCACAACGAGTAAACACGTAAATTGAAAACCAAAATGCCATGTGTGCTTCACAAGCGGGGATAAAGTTACATTAAAAGTGATTTTGTAACACCGTTTTTTAGTTGTTACGGGCTGACGTTTGATAGCAACCAGAGAATAGGTATTATACAAATTACTAATGAGAGCATTAGTGTTCAGATTAGGTAAGTTAAAGCTATGGTGTTCTTTTACATATTAGATAGGTTCAGCTCGCCTTTAATTTCTCTTACGACACGTGGATTGTCATGATGTTTCAGGCCGTTTATAAAAGTCAACCCTTGCTGATTCATTGACTTTTAGCACTATGTGCTGTTGATTCGCTAAATCGTTTAGTCCCTTGAACGAAGACTACAACCTTTAATCTTGTTGACGCTTAGGTTTTAATACTATTGTAGCGCTAAATTGGCCGTTTAGCAGCTAGCCGTCCTCTGGCTAGTAGTTTTACCATCTGCGCTACAGATTTTGTTGTACGAATTGCAAATTTTATTAAGTACCTTGAGCGTGTTTTTTCAATTGTAATACTGGGGCGTTACGGTAATGATACGCACAACCGTCCCCGTTTAATGATGAGAAATTGGTATAAGAAAAGAAATAGGAAGTGCTGACCTTTGTGAGTGTTTCTTAATAACCACACGCGGAAGCACTTCATGTGACTTGACCTGCCTTTAACTAGCGTGTAGTGTTCCTTATGGCTCGTGTAACAGAAAAACTTCTAACCAGGGAAGAAGAAAGCACTTGTCCTAGAATAAAGTACATAGCTGTACGCTCCCAAAACCTTACTTAAACCGTACGTGCAGAGGAAGCGAAGGATCTGGTCTCGGGTTCCTTAATATGATAGTAACACGTTAATTATATTATAGTTAAGCCTTATTTATTAAACTTTTGTTTACTTTGCTATATTAAACTTAATCGTTCAAGGTAGAAACTCACGCATCAACTATCATCCGCGTCTAGCAGCAATATGTAATTTATTTGGTTGGTCTGGAGGCCTTTATTTTTTAGAGTGTGAAGCGGTGCTAAATAGCATTTTCAAAGGCAATATCGAGTCAAGAATGACTTGCAAGAATACTGTGATAAAAGATAATCACTTAGGATATTATTTCCGTTGACGCAAAATTCGTGCTAATGACATATTACAGGGCCACATCGTTACATCCTCAGTGTTGTGTTGAGAATTCTCAAACGATGGAGTACGGATTGAAGTCAATTGCCTTCATTGCTTGGTAGGGCGATTTGCATACCTTGTGTAGCAGTTACGCTATCTTTACATCCGATGAAGGTGCATTCACTTTCCCGGCGCGTTTGTTCGGTGCATGATGCTTCGTAAGTTCATGTACACAAAAGCTTGTACGGGTTTCATGCTTGCTTGACTGACTACAACGGTTAATTGATAGTAAAATTCAAAAGCAGCTTTAATGTTTAGTTGCGTGGTGATCAAGCGCTCATTTCTTACATAACAGTGCCGTCTTCACATAATATTAGAGCTTTAATCGAGCGCCCGCTTATTATTAATATCTGAAGTGGATGAGAATGTGATATCAAAGAGACAACGATGCTGCTTGGTAGGTAAACAAGTTAGTGAAGTTTCGTGTAAGGAGTCATGCAGAAAAGTAACAGCTAGAACTTATATTGCCATAAGCGTTGGTGGTTTCGGTTGCATCACGTCTTTCTGGAACATTATGCTTGCATCAAAAAATTGCTTTGAAAAATATTTGTCGATTGGGACAAAATTTAAACCGCAAAACTCTGTCAAACATACCTTCAGAATTTGCTACAAGGATGCACGACCGAGGTTGCAAGTGAAAGTTATGAACTGGGTGCTTTGAAAAGAGATAGAAGCTTCGACCAACAATTCGACAGCCGATAATATAATCTAAGACGTATGTAAACAACTCGAGTTTAATCGGCGATGTCAATGTCGAACGACATAGGATGTCACGTACCGTATCCACCGCAGACCTTAGATTAGTACAAAATGCTGTTCGATCTTGCGTCGATCTTGTATACTTACCAACACGGCCCCATCGAGGGCGGCCGTCCAATCTTAGGTTTGCGTTGTCGGAGTAATGAAGCGTAAAGGATTTGCTCTGCCAGATGTGGTGATCCTCAGACTTGCGACTAATGCGGCCCATGGAACTCATAATTTTATTACCAAGTGACACCACGTGACAAAAAGCTGTCGCTAGCCGCAATTCCATAAATACTATATTTCAAAATAGGCCCATCGTAGAGTGTTCATTTGACAAGAAGACATGGGTCGCAAATGGTGTTTCTGTCTGTAACTTTTTGCCAGGTCTTAAGCGAGCGGCCGATCATACAACAAGTATCAAGGCTTGAGTCAGCTGTAAGACCAAGTAACACGATATGTTAGTTGCCGGGAACACTTTGAGCGAAGTGTTCGTTGGCTGTAAATGGGTGTGCCGATCTGTATCGGTTCGCAAGCGTGGAACGGGCGGTGTTCATCTCAATTGAGGATGATATGTTGTGCGTTGGTTTGCTCCCTTCCGTGCGGTAGCCAGTGCCGTCGCAAGAAGGAGTTTCTTTAAATCGTCTACTCACATAGAAAAAAGAGATTCTCACAGTCTATCACACAGTGTCAATTATGTACATGATGTCTGGGTGGGTCCTAAGTCAGGGTTCAGGATGCTAGCGTACCTATTAAAGACTTGCAAGGTTGGGCCCACCTATACTCACGTGAACCTCAAAGACGCACTTCAGGCCTAATCCATGCGCACACTGTTACTAGAATTGTGGGCGCTAGTGTCGACAGTACCGCTCGCCATTGCGCAAAGTATACATATGCAAAAAGCTCGAGGCCAGGGTAGCAAGCATTGGTGTGAACGACCCGATGAGTGTACGTACCTCATCGCAACAAGCGATGTTCTCTTTGCACATGATCGTTCCCTACGTACCATCGTGCAAGTACAACAGAGGCAACGGCCGCGAGTGCGGCCGGCCAACCCCAATTGCGCGTGTGCGCAGGATATCTGAAAATGCTACCGTTTTGTCGGGGACCGCCCAGTATAGTTGGTGTTTCCATCAGCGACCGGTTGCGCGATCCCACGGATGGGGAGCGTCGAGGCAATGACGCATCGGTAGGAAGACGCGACAGGGAAGATACGCGTATGTACAACTGGACTGCTTCATTCTCGTGGCGCTGTTGCTAGTTGTGGTGGCCCCATTGATGCGGTTGCAACATAGTTCAAGCACACTTCGTCTGGTTCTGGTTGGCGATAGTGATGATGGCTTATCCAACAGCTGTGCAAACAGTACCATCCAATCGTCTGCACTCGTTTAGGATTGCGTGCCAGCCGACAATTCTTGTCGGTCTAGCCTTTGCGAAGCGTTACTAAGTTCCTCTTATGGCGTAGGCGTCGATGAAATGCCTATCAAGTTCTTGGTCATGCATTCGTCGGACAAATACTAATGTTGCGTTGCACCAGAACTACAGTCTCTTGCTCGTCAAGCTCTATAACGGCGCTGAACAAACCATTTGTACTTTTGAGCAGACCAATCGATATTCTCGGACATTGAGCTCACAGCAGAACTAGAGTACGACGAAGGAAAGGCAAAAGCCACGTTGTCTTTTGCTGACCAACAATGTGGCCAGACGGCTAGCTCAAGCTACAGAAGCCGCTCAAAAGGTCCTCCCGGAGGTCTTGGCTGCGAGTTCCCAGGAGCTGCTCGCGACACGCATCCAACGGCAAGTCAAAACTACACCGAAGACGTTGACACGACAATCGGACGACGACGGAGCTTTCATCTCTTCATGTGTTTGACGTTGTCGCTTCGCGTGATTGACTTTGTACAAAGTCGCAGATGGCATCTATTGCTAGTCGATAGCATCGATGCGCGGGCGATCGTCGTGCGAGACAGGTGCTGCGTGCTTTCCGCAGCTGTTGATAGGCTACAGTGCGTACAAAACTGTCCAGTAGACTACGCCTGACCTCACGACGCTGACGCCCGCCGCCCTGACTAGTTCAGAACGTTTTTTCTTCTGGTCTCATCGGGATGAGATCGTTCAGTTTAGTAACGACGACGCACTCGATCCGCAAGCCGAATACGTGCCAGTTAAGTGTAATACAAGCAGGCTGAGTTCGTAAAATCTGGTCAGGCCTTTGTGCATCGGAACATCGACGCGTGAGCACGTGTTTGAGTTGAATCGAGCTTAAATGACTGTGTCAAAACATTCGTTTAGGCACGTGTGAGTGGTTGTGTAGATGGAGAGGAATAATCGATACGTCCCTCGTTCGCTATGTCTTTTGCCACTTCAAGCCTCAAGCCCACAAAATTCTATCGACGCAGCATATGTGATCCCCATTTCGTGCATAAGTGATCGCCCCATCGCGCATAACTAATCGCCTGTTTGCCGTGGCGCTACATCGGCAACCAGAACTTCTTTACCTTTAGCAAAGGTCCATAGGGTTTAGCCTCCAACAACTTATGTCTTCCTCTGTAACTTACGCTGGAAACTACACGAAAGTGGAGCAGATGTTGCAGAAAATTCAATTTGACCAGACCCACTCGGCTGGATGGTTCGTTGCCGTGAGATTGTTATGTTCACGCCAGTCATTCGTGTGATGGGCCAGCAAAACGGCCACTAGAGAAGCAAACCTGCAAACAGCTCTCACCGTAGAGTCGTTGTTCCGACCCTCTAGCCACGCCGCTTCATTCATTCTGCAATTTGCCCACCAACGCACGACACTGGGCAGGCATGAAGATTTGTGTCGCCTTGTACGGCGCTCTGCTCGCTGCAACTGCGGTCCTCGCTCAGGGAGAGCCGTGGAAGAAGAAGTCGATAAGCCTTGAGCTCGTGGAGCCGTTTCCTGAGCAGAAAGCCACGACAATCGGCGACAAGGCGGGCGTCAAGTTCAAACCTCAGATCCACGTTTCCAAGGGATGCTCTTCGTATCCCGCTGTGAATGCGGCGGGTGAGACGACCGACGGCATGATACTCGACAAACCCGTTGATGGCAAGTGCAAGGAACCGAAACAGGGGTCTCAAGCCTATGGGCGCGGGACTTGGCATCTGAAAAAATTTGCCATTATGTTCGCATGGCACTTCCCGACGTACGTCAGTCTTGATGTTCGCTACGACTGGGAGCACGTCATCTTGTGGCTCAACAACCCTGCAATAGCAAACCCGACGATTGAGGCGGTGTCGGTGTGGCATGAACGCAAACGTGAATACGTCAAAACGGCTACGCCTGATTCGAAGTACATGGACGGGTCGAGCCTCAAACTTGACTTGGGGGAGACTTATTCTACGCGCAACCTCAGCTTGTCAACTTTGCCTGGTCAGTTTCAGCCACTGATCATGTGGGACCAGATGCCGGACATTACCCGTCGCGCTCTTAACGAGACCAAGTGGTACGTAAACCTTATGCCTCTGAGCGACCCGCGCTTCACGACCGCCTTGGACAACGCCTGGCCGTATACTCCAGTGTGACCACCACCTTCTACTGACGGCGAAGGCTGAGCATACACGTCTTTATCAAGAATTCGTGTTTTTCGCTACGACCGTCTAGGTGTATTTGCTCACAAGGTAGACAGAGTGACCCATCATTTCATGAATGTTGTACTCTTCAATACACTGACCGGTATGTGTGCACACGTCGTTGATCTTACTATGTTTGTGACACTTTCAAGTTGTGGTCAATGGCTATTGGGAACCAACCTGCACGTATGTTGGCGACACGCTATACTGCAAGATATTGAGCAAGCTTGTCGTGCTGCTTAAGCACGAAGCATGTTTGCATAGAGACGATGATTCTGCTGACTCTAGATACAAATGCATGCTGGGGCGGCTGCACGCACTTGCCAGACAACCGGCCAGCTTTAATCGATGGCATTGTGCTTGCTCTCCTCTCGAAATGCACAATTCGACATTTTGCCAGATGCCACGTAGTGGAAAGACGTAAGATCTTTGCTGCTACTACTTTGTGTTCGTGCGATCTTAAGAAGAGATGTTATCGGTACTGCAAAGCTTAATGCGATTGTTTTAAAAACTTTGTAGGGTGTGCTGGTGCAAGCAAAGGCTCGACTGCACCAAAAGCTCGACAGCAATTGACTATTTCAGACCACGCGCTTCGGCAGCCTAAGAAAACAACTCTTATGCTCATTTACTATCATTTCATTTGCGATGATAATGTCGCATCCTTTGTCGTAAGTTGTTAAAAATCTGCACTGTAAAAGCCTTTGGATCATAGCGTCATTTTTACTCGATATTACTTATGGTGTGACCTGATGATATTGATGGCTCCGTTTAGCTTTCCTTATGCTTGGCATGCATAATGAAAAGTGTGGTCTACGTTTTACGTTTTGATAAGAAGTCAGATACATCGAATACAAGCATAATCAATAACAAACCTGGACGAAATGCTCAGCCTGAAGCTGCAAGGCACCTCGTGGTGGGGTAACTCTATCCAACTGATAGAAGTAACTGTTATTTAATGGTACGATGAATATATGCCCGTAGAAGCGAGAAGTACATGCGCTATTGCCGTGAGTCGCTTCAATCGCAGTTGCAGAAAAGCATGGGGTGTAATGAAGTGTTCGAAAGACTTGCATTTGCCAAGAGTCCTGCACTAACGAAGTATTTCAGTCTCACAAACGTATTGTCACTACCACAGTAAAATTCGTTCTCGCTGCGCTTCCTGAATGAGCCTTTATACGCAGGCGTACCAATAACACTTTTCTAAGCCGCCTGGTTCTCTCTGCAACGCTGATAACGGTTGCGGCCAGGTTTGCCGCATCACGCGAGTTCCCATGGCAAGAAAAGTCTCGCTGCGACAATATTGTGGTCGAGGGCGCGCTACCAAGGCGCTTCGCGTTAAATTTGTTAGGCCGTTGGGTATCGGACGGTTCTATGTCGCATCACAAAGCTGGTAAGTGGCAGTCTTACTCCCATGTATCATGTTGACTTCTCAATCTAAAGTCGGCATGCATTTTCCTTGAGTATTGCCTAAATTAGCTCCAGTTCAATTTGCAATACTTGTTGGCAATCATCATAACGTCTACGCTCTTCGACCGTCACGGAATAAACATGAGATCGGGCGTCTTTGACTTTTACACCGCCGACAAATTGTGCAAAGTTATGATCGATATCTTGAGAGCAATAAACTCGTAAATATCGAACCTGCCGTTTTCTATCAACGACTGCACTGACACACTGTGAGGGGCCTCCTGTGTTACGTAAAAGCTCGAGACTTTTGCAGCAGCATTTACTCGCCCATGGTTCGGTAACACGTTTCCCGTTGCACGAAAAGGGTTAACAATGTGAATAAAAGGGCAATCGACGAAAAAAACGCGTTTCTGGCTAATTTTGGCTCTTGAAGCTGTCACGGCGTCGTCGTGTTAGCATCTAGGTTATTTTTGCATATGTTTTACCCCGTCAACACTCCATCAAGACTACCCATAGCGAGCATGCATAGTATACCGGATTGACGCATAAAATTGTGGCAACGTTCGACCATCAAGAGCCCCCAATAGTTTCAACCAGCGCAATAACCTCATCATTCAAGTGAGAGGCGGTTCTTCGTAGTCACATGATTCGGTATACTTTGGCTTTACGTAGCTCAAGCTCTGGAGGTAATCAGTCATAAAAATGGATACTAATTATAAGTGGTTCAAAGACCCTAAAACGCTTCACAATTGGTGTCGGACGGCGCTTTACCGGGAAACCATTTCATCATGTTGCTTGTCTGTACTTGTCGTGAAACAGTGGCAAACGTCCAATGTCACATTGAGACGATCGGATCGCATACGAATAATGCCCCACCGGTCGCAAGAACCTTACTGTTTGCGGAGGGGTGCGTGAACGGTAATGCTTATTTTTTAAGTACGTAAATTACGAAGCACTGGGAACGTAATTGTAGGGTTTGACTCGTGGCATCTCCCACGTAGATATACGTATTCACAAACATGATGAAGTGCATAATATGGACTAGATGATCACGCGGAACGCAATACAAGATGAGATAGTGAAAAATAACCAGGTAATGAACTGTTAACGAAGCGGTATTATGCATACTACACGACCAAATGCATTACTCATCTACGATCTGTCATACATATCGGCGTGTATATGTTTCATTCAATCCCTCATGTAGTGATCATACGAACATCACTTCACCGTCGTCAATCATATTTGCACACAGGGAACGTTGCACCGACACTTCAAGCGTAACCGTACAGTGTTGTTTGTCGCTTGATTGTTAACCCACGTTGCTTCTGACACTTATCCCACCATCTGTGAGGTGATATTGCGTTCATGCTTAGCTGTCATTTCGTCTGACCCGTTTTCTTACATGAAATGAGACAGCGTCGGGTCAAATTGGCGCATGCACGGTGCTTTGTACAATTGTATCGAAGGTGATATTTCTGACAGGTAATGAAGGTAGGATGATTCAAGAGCAAAATATGTAACACCTTCGTTCCGGGATCACCCTATTGGGTGATAGAAGACAAGTTGACAGATGGAAAGAGGGATTATATTAGTCATTTCGGGTTGAATAGATGTCTTGAAGTTTATGACAAGGAGATACGGACACCAAATGGGACAGCGTGTGACAGGTGGGCTGAACGTAATCATGTTCAGCTTGACTTGGTCAACTTGGTGGGAATACTATACGTTTTGTTGGATTGCCAAATGATGCTAATAATATACATATATACCCTTTGCATCTTCATTTTTGCGTACAAGCGCCTATTCGCTTTATTTTCTACATGTTCTACAATATTAGCCGAGGCAGCATGGTATGTCGTACAGACGAGTATAATAAGCCAAAATAGGATTGTGAAAAAAGGACGCGTTTTATAAGCTCTGGCAGGTGAACTCTGGGATGGTTAATTACAAATAATGTAGAATAAACGCGAAAGAAATGCGCAATATTCATATAATTATCGTGGGTGCTTTGCCCAAGTAGCTGATAGTATTGATAGTCGGGCGGGGTTAGTATGGATATTGCCGAATGGATACTAAAAATATATGAGCGAAATAGTTGTGTACAGAGAAAAGAATTATGAGATGCATCATTTGGCTACGCATATTCATTTAAGTTGTTTTACGGCGAGGACATTAAGCTGTCCGCATCCTTAAGTTTTCGAGCATTCTGTGGCAAAGGTGCTGGTGTGTCGACAACTTTCGTGCGGCAAACCATTGAGGTTAAAGAGATAAATTATCACTGATCCGGTACCTCCAAATTGCAGAAAAATATTTGTCGTCGTCACCTCTGCTAGAACACTTTTACCATATTATCAACAATTCCAATATCCACCCATGTAATCGTAACAACTGAAGATTTTTTTGAATGGAATATATTAGCAAGGCTTTTTTAAACTCATTGATTGATTTTACAACTCAAACTTTGTTATTTTGTGTAGCGTGTAAGCTGCTTTTGTCCCTTTTTATTGATGTTGCATCTCTTGCGGAACAATGTAATCATTATATTTAAAGATCGAAATAAATTGAGGTAGCTCATACAATTATCGTAAAAGCAGGTTATTAAAGCTCTTAATCCCTGTCGACCTTGAATTGTTACATCAAAATTCAAACATAATTTGCGTTCTAAGCAAAAAGATTTATCTTCTTGTATACGTACCCTTACGCAATTTCACTAATATTTGCGGTGAATATCCCTCGTTTGTAGGATTGTTGACGCTGACGTTTGTTTCATGTTCTCGTAATGTAAAAATTCAGCTGACTACGTCATGATACCTGATCACATAACCTAGAGAAACCTTCAGCTGCTTAAGTTCCCTTGACTAAAGATCTTTGAACCTTTGATACATACTAACATAAGGTGCATGATATATGACATGCTATGGACACGTTACGATTTATTATTAGTAGGATAGCCGCAAATCATTCGTCGAGTCAACGCTACTTCGTTTTGGTGATTTATATTCTCGGCAATGCCTCGCGTATCTTAACCGTCAGAATTCAAAATTCATAACGTTATGGATTGTTGTGTGTATGGCCTAAACAATCGGAAACTTACTCTTCTCATCTGTCGTAAAAAATTTCAAATTTCCTTGTCCATACCTTTTTTATAGACAAGATCAATATAAAAATGTCATGAATTCATTACAATTGACGTCAAATTTGGCTTCAATCGTGGCGTATATAATCTTGGTTCCAAATGACGAGTCCAGAGTTGTCATTCCAGCAATATTAATATCCTAAATATCTCATAATGAGTGTAAATTTATGTAACTTTGATGACAGGCAATTGTTGACCACAAAATTATTTTCCTTGATAATGTTATTTACAGTCAAGATTTCGACTTTCATAAAACGACCGAAGTGTTTGTTAGTGAAGTTGCAGCGATGCGTGAGTAATGCATATGCCATATTAAAGGTTGTTGTAGGCTTACAGAATAGCTTTACTGTTGTTGCTGACTAGTGGAATCATCAAAAAATTATAATGACGTAGTCGTAGGGGGACAGCACTCGGTTGACTGCAAATTTGAGAGTGGATTATGCTAGTAAAATCAGCCGACAATGTTGACCTGGTGACCAGGATCCACTAAATTTATATCCTTTAAAATCAACGTCCCTAAATCGACGCAATCACCTTCATTCTGAATATGCTCTAGCGGAGTTTTTCCGTGAAAGGCGATACGACATTTTTACGAAGTGTGAACGCAACAGCCGGCTGGAAAAAAGTACCTGTAATTTCAGTAGCTGAGAGCCATCGGCTTCGTAGAACTATCGCTTTCGGATTGAAAGAATAATATATAACGACTTCCTTTTTAGGCTTGCTTTAAGCAACAAAAGTCCGTCTGAATAAATATCAGCTCTTAAATATTAAAGGTTAATACGAAATCACGAAGCGCCCGGAAATTTGTCCTCACTGCCTTTTCTTGATAAATCATCAAACCCGAGGACATTATAAAGAATTGAATCGAATAAGTTTGGTGATGCCGGCGTCATAACTATAATCTAAGATAAAAAATAATAATATATTCACCTTGCGATGAACCGTCTGCCTACTGATTCTTTTATGGATATTTCAATATTGCGTATCATATACGGCGGGGCGTAGAATGAGTTATATAATCATTGTGACGATTCATTACTTTTAAAGTCACACCACATGCGCTGAAAGCGGGCAAAGATGGGTGCCAAGTAGCCTACATATTACGGTCAGTTAATTTAATTTTTTGACGATACGAAAAAATTATCAAGTAGATTGTTTTGCAAGATACTCATACGGCTTTACTTCGTAAAAAGGACCACAATTTATATATAATGAAATAGGTCTGATCATTTGCCCGACTTATATAGTTGGTAACGCAACAACTATGTTACGGATCTGATATACGATTCAAGATTGACAGAAAGACCTGTAAAATTTTCTGTTTTCGACGGGAGGTTGCACTACGTCGACACAGGGTCTCATTTGCGCGACAAAGCTTGCATCATAATCTCTGATAGCTCAGCGAATTCTTCAAAATTAAGCAAGTAGACCTTTGAAGTCAAAGATATTATTGGCACGTATCTTATAACTTCACATTATCTTTTTTCTGTCAAAATGATCAGTGTAAATGGATGTGATGACTGCTAAAACTTTGTATTTGAAGTTACACACTAACAAATTTAGTCAGCCATACAAGCGACAATTATAATTAGGCCCATATCAGGCCACTTTATTTTATTACATATGTTAGCGTAGTCATTCCCATAAGTCATTTCTACCACCATTCGCTCGACTGGATATATATATAAATAGAGTTAAACTATTGTCGCAAATGGTGAGCGAAGATTTGAATAAGCAGACTGAATGCAATTCTGTACTTAACAAAGAAAATGAATATTCTTAATGAAACGGTATGTCATCCGCTCAAAGTTATTGGCAGTCGCCACGATATCGTGTTATATATAGATGTAAACGAATCTATTAAGGCATTGAATCAGCAGGGTTACATTCCCCTTCTATGCACCGATTAAATTTCATGTCTTTTACTATCCTCTCCAAATTTGGTAGAATGTACATACCTTTGTAGATTTCTACACAAAATTGCGTTTCGGAATCAAACGATGTTATGCTTGTAGTTACGCGCGTTTTAATACATGTATATTTATCTATCTAGCTTATTAAATCAATGAAACAATAATATAACATTGTGGTAAATATAAAAAAAGTGGAGATTCTAGCGAAGTTTTAATTGCTTGATGCAAACTTTATAGGATCAGACAAATTGTTTGTCGTATATGATTCGGTTGCGTATCATAGAAATACAATGGTCTATTCTACATCGACTGCCTGATTCGAGCGCAAGACACAAAAATAAATCTCTTAGCGGTCATCTTGGAGAATGTATAAAAATCTATTGCACTTTGGGCATTGCGCGGTGATATGTGTATCCATGACATTCCAATGAAGTCCTCCTTGTTTGTTCGAGTAGCAAATCTGATAATAAATGTAAAATAAAATTTAGAATAGAAGGTGAATGGACGCTTTAATGAAGCTTTCCGCGACGAGAGATGGTACAAGCGCAAATCGATTGATTCATATGTTGTCCAAATCGAAGTTTGGCTAATTTGTTAAAGAAGCTAACAATCATAATCGCTTTATCATGCGCAAGGTCTTAATGATACAAGTTACAATGAAGTAATGCCAAAAAAATATAATTGATCAAATCAATCAAAACATTCGTTATCAAGCTTTTCGTTCTATAAAAATTCATGTCTACCGCTTTAATGTATCGAAAATTGATCAATGTGCTATGTATCTGATTCACGACTTCATAATATTATATATCCGATCAGGGTGGCATATTTGCATTTTAAACGTGGGCAAATAACTTCCGGTAAACTTTTGGATGTATATCGTTATCTCTTCGACCTGCCTGAGTGTTCGTATCCGAGTGACGAGCGATGATAGAACTGTCAAATATAAATTTAATCACCGAGTATATTGATATGTTTTTGAAGAATAAAAGTGTAGGTGAAGAAAATTACAAGACGCCAGCAGTTCGGACGTAATGGTTCGAAAGACAACGTCGTGTATGTTTTGGCCAAACGAAATGTTAAGTACATCAACATCAATATCTTATTTGGGTGTTGTTCGGCGTCTGATGAATTTGGCCAACCTGCAGAATGGCCGCCCTAATATATACTAAGCATTTCATGTGCTCAAATTCGTGCTGTTTAATCAGTATAACAATGCGAATCAAGAATATGTCAACAAACTCATTAATCACGACGACTTTGTTTAGTGCTGTTTTCTTTATTGTATAATTCCGAAATGTTTTCCAGATTTATCGAAGAAAAATTTGTTCAGACACTTGGTGAGATTCTTCCTTGCCTGCTTTCCAACATACTAAGCATTATTTGATTGGTTAGTGCCCAAAGCAACGTACCTGCCCCGTATCACGGCTATGTTTAATAGGAGGAACGATGGAAATTCAAGCGCGTCATGATAGATGGTAGTAGTGTATGAATAATTTCCAATTAGTATTAGAAGAATAGCTTAGGCGTGGAACGCATATCTTTTATTCAATTTAATGCTCATTTCGTGACTTCTTGGTGTATCTTCGATGTATCCACTCTGATAAAGATTTCAGTGTGCGTCAAACTTGTTGCTAGTACAAAGAAAGTAAGTCTTGTTTTATGCTAGAGATGTATTTTTGATCGACACATTAGCATGGATTGTGCAAGTAAAAGATGCAATCAATATCATCTAACAACTACTATTCTTGCACCTGATGCACAATATTACGGTAGCACAGAATACACAGACAGCGTCAAGTGCCGACGACTTTGTCAACATAACCTATTAGTCCGACAAAGACGCAGTCAGACTCATTTCTGAAACGCCGCTACTTGATATTGTCGAAATCAGAAATTCTTTGGGGCCTTCAAGCTGCTGATGAACCAGGTAAAGACATTTAGTCGACATCCCTCGACTACGTCGATTGACTTCATGAACTCGTCGCATCTAGATCTCAAGTGAAGGAGCTGCTCACGTCACAATCTATCCGTCGTGGCAGTTTGCAGGTATCCAACATCTGCGTGCACTTCGCGGCGAAATGCACCTTTTATCGAATCGCGTTGAACGTATGCAAGACAAAAAATCCTAAGCTACACATTTCTTACCATATAAGAGGATCACAAGTTATAAAAGGTGTCGAGAGGATAAAGGCCGAATAAATTTGTGTCGATCGCCAACTCAAAGATTTTGTCGCAAATACTAAGGAAAATACACACGAGGTGTAGAAGACGCTGTAAGTGGCCTATAAGAGCCTCACTGCGAAGAAGAGTAACGTCATCTGGCGCGTCTGCATTGTGCTTACCGTATACATTTCCTTAAAAAATTTTGAAACACTAATGCCACCGGGACAGTGTGCCAGGCGCTTCTTATTATTCGAGACAAACTCTGGTCGCCGCTTTGACGGGTTTAACGCGTAATCCACGCGTTAAGCATCTTTCATTAATGCCGAGGAACACCATGAAGTACAACTTACTCGAATAGAAGCACTTAGTTGGCGAATATTCAGTGGAGACTCAGGTTTGGTACGTTATCACTGTATTCGATATGCCAGACGCTAAGTCGCTAAAACGTTATGCGTACAAAGCGAAGATGGATAAATCGCAGTTTCTTTGCAAGCATAATAATATTGCAGAAGAGGCCAAACATAGGCGTATTACCAAAACTCAGAGAGCGGTCGACGTTCAATGCTATTGCTGAGTGTGGATTGAGTGATACATGCTGGACCCGCGCTTATGGAGCACCTCTGGTATAACGCAGAGTAAGTAGAAATTATTGACTTCTATCTTTCTTCTGTAAATGATTATTGTGGCCGTCTTCACACAGGTCGAGCAAATGAAGACTTACCCCACTGACGGGTTCGTCTCGGCTTGCACGCATAATTGGATATTATGGAATTCTTTGGCAAGCGCATATCCGTTGAATTACTCTCATTCCGTGTTGGAGCAGAAGCGCGCACCCTCGGCAGATTATCTATCTGGACTATCGAAATTAGAACTATTGCAGTTGTTATGGTCTCGCGCGAATATTAATTCGGCTTCTCGCTACACATAAGTTATTCTTTTAGCAGATTAAAACGATACGATAGTTTCACACTAAGCACATTAGTTTTATACATAAAATAAACAAAATAACATGTTCGCATAAGCAAATCTAGACTTAAGATAAATAACACATTCTAAATACATGATTTTTGCAATTTTTCATGTTAGTAGCTAATGTACGACACGTCGAACGGTGCCGGGTGTTATATTATGATTTACGAAAGAGTTGGCAAAGGGAAAGAGCATTGACTATATGTTTACCTATCAAATGTGAATGTGAGTGTTGAGAATATTACACCAGTCATAGATCTTTGATATTTTTTTAGGGACACTGATTAAATTTTCTCAATTTACTACCTCAGTCACCGATAACATTTAGTTTACAAGTTAATAATCATTATTCTCCGCAGACGGATCAGAAATACTTAATATACTCGATATTCGGAATCAGACGTGGTCATTAATTACCGCAAACAATATAATAACTAAAGTGCCCGTGATAATAATATAGTTATGCAGCTTTTGTAATTACTGCTAGAAACAATATCTCGATATATAAAGTTAACCTTTCGCGTTTCATAAATGTCTATTGTTACTACAATGACATGAATTTGCGGCGATGGCATATAGGATATAGTAGCGCGTGTTTATTCACTATTGTGTCGACCTCATTTGTCTGGTACCCTCTTCACGATGGTTGCACTTAAAATAAATGCCGATGTTGTGAGCACTTCACATCTAGGGTTTATGTGTTTTTTTGAACTCATCATCTATGTTAAAACTCAAACCACAACACATTCAGCTTGTCGTTTAACAGCATGTAGAATCTTTTCAATCCGATTCGTATACATGCAACCATCCTACCACGGCAACATATACATAAGATATAATCAAGAAAAATAAATATATATATATGAGCATTATTTTAATCGAAGACAAACATAACCTGAATCAGAACTTTTATATTGGATATATTGTTATAAACCGATCTGTCTCACACAAGATCGTCTTCGATCAGCCGGAATTCGATTTAATCACCGTTTTGATTGGGACAATAATCGTTGATTATTTTACCTCGGACTACGAACCATCCACCATCAAATTTTGTTATTCATGCATAAGTACGACCATCTGATCTTTCTACACTATAATGTACTTAAGGAATTGCTAAATTTACACCACTTTTCCTAAGATTTACACCCTTCCATCAAAATCTTATATATAAGGTCGAGACCGAGACAAGTACTGACTCAATTGAGCTTGCTGAAGCCGCTGTAATTGGCGAGACGGCTGTCTTTGCCGATGCGTCTGACGTTACTAGAGAGGCTGAAGCTGTGACGCTTACCGCGCAAACGGAAGCCGTTGCCGAGTCTATGAAGGTTGTAGAGAAGGATAAGAAGAACGTTGGCGCTACATTGGAGGGCGCTATAGAGGTATAGGAGGACAACGTCGAGCAAGAGGATACCGATGAAAAACCCGCATCTACTTCCATCACGGAGACGAAGAGCAGCTAAACTTTGAGTGGAAAAACGGCTACATTTCCACACGAACGTACCGTCTTCGGCTAAGTATAAACGCCTCTGACCATCACACGCAGGACCAAAGTGTACATTTTTCTCACGATGAAGTTTCAGCCGCGTTCTGGTGAGGCAAAGACCACTGCCATCACAACGTGGATATGGAAGTAGGAACTGTCGTTCATGTGAGCAGTAGATCAATACCATCGTAACCGATACGCTTTTTGATACGAGGCGAAGTACTATACGTTGTTGCCATCTCGAACTTTGCTTTGATCTGCACGATCAGCTTTGTGCCCTTGTCGCTATATGATCGATCGACACTGGGTACTTCGTGACTTGGAACACAACCTCGTCAAGCGTAGACGTTACTATACAAAGATTCATGCGAGAAAACTTGATCACAACTGCATTCCTCGCTGCCTCTCTATTGTCCGTGCTACCCGTATGTTCCTCATGAGACGTTCATTTCGGCGGCACAAGTACAGCAAGTGACTGTAGCTATGTGGAGATAAGCGCACGTGTATGAGCTGCTCGGTAAGGTGTGTCAGAGAGTGTTTTGCTGCATTCTTTGCTGCTACAAAGATAAGTTCAACGAGGTCTTCGGACCGTCAAGTTGAGATTGCAAGGCGCTCCTCCATGCAGAACACTGCCTCCGGTCCGAGGCCTTATCTACATAAAAAAGACAAGTGCTGTGGTACGTGCAGAAAACTGATCTTGAGGTAGAGTCAGGATCTCGCAGTGAGTAGATGACGTCGAATATACACACACACGAACTGACACTGTCGCTTACTTGTTCACATGCTGCAAATTGACAACTCATTACCTGGAATGCAGGTAACAGTTCCTTTTCGAGGTGGGCAGCATACACTTGACCGGATCGTCAGTCGCTGCATGCGTTTGTTGCACTCGTATCCAAAACATCTGAGCTGAAATGTCGTCATACAAAGTCTCTCTCTCTTTCTCAATGACTGCACCAAGTAGCTGCCAATATTCGCAGTGCATGTGCTGCTATGTGTATTGTATACGCTAAAGAGTAATTGATCTGTACGAGAGTCGCTACTATCTGCAGACAAAGTGATCGCATTCGATGGTCATTTTCGTCCATCTTCACCTGTGTGACCTAACCACGAACGGTTCAGTCGCTGCAGTGCTGTTGCAATCGAAGCAGTTGACGTTCCAGTGAGCTCTGTATTGTGTAAATAGAATGCAGTGGACGTCGCTCGGTCCGTTAAAGTCCAACTCTTGTGCGACTACTTCGGCATTGAACCCGTCGAGAACATTTTGCGTGTTCCCACTTTGATTGCTACGCACTGTCATAAGTGCTGCTGTGCGTTCTCGTTTCTTCTTCTGATTACGTTCCACAACTCGTTTTGTCTCGTGTCATCCAGAAATTGAAGTACTGCGCGCATGTACAGAGGCCATCTAAACACGTGCAAAAAAACTCGCAAAGCTCAGATCGACTTCCAGACCAGCGCATTTGTTACTTCAGACGGCAAGGTGGCGTAGGATGCTTGTCGTATACTTTATTTGCTCGTCTTGGTCTTGTTTGGCCTTTTGCGCGCGCATGACCGATATTTGCGCCTCGAGCCACGCGCCCTATCGTTGCCGGAACGTGTTTATCGATACTGACATTTGTGAATAGATACAGGCGTGAGTGGTGTCTTGCGTATAACCTGCCAGTTAATGGCCTAGAATATTGAGTAATACCTTTGTCAGAAATCAAATCTTAAACCAAAATTTTTTTGTATATAAGATTTTGAAGAAATGTGTGAAACTAACGAAAAGGGAGCGAATTTATCAATTCCCTATGCGTAATAGTCTTGCATATCTTATTTATTTGTACGTATAACTTCCATTTAAATTGGTTCTCTCAAATTAGCTAGACTATCAAAAATTAAGTAACAATATCAAAATCATATATCGTAAATATGGAGAAATTTGTACATCTGTTCTTAGAATTGATCTGGTTATTTAAATATATAACTGGTGGCCAAAACTTAAAAGCACGAAACTAGTATTCATAAAAAATAAAAGCTTAATATATATATTAACTAAGGGTATGAATATAAGCTTGGACAGCGCGATAAACTATTTTAGAAGACGAGGGGATCCGCGTTCAATTTGATGCCACGTACAACTTTTTTTCGTTAGCATCGAATATTACATCTACCTCTAACAATTACAGCGAGTTTACAGCGGCGCGCATGGTTGTATATATTATATGCTCACGCCAAACATCACAATACCTTTTTCTGACCTTTGCAGAACTAAACGTTCTAATAGGCTATAATTAAAGGTCATCGTTGAGTCGACTCCGGTATAATTTTCTAAGAGGGTTAGATGAGAGCCTATCGAGCTACGCACCCTTATCTTATTAAATTTCAACACGAAAAATCAGTATCTGAAGTGGAACGAAAGAGACGTATTCGGCTCTCCGATGATGTGATCCTAAAATTCAGTGTCAAGAATGCAACATAATAGAAGTGTAAAATGTATTTTTTACATCAAAATATGTAAATTGGATAGCAATGGTAAACGGTCATTAATAGTTGTAATATATTATAGCCTATTATAAATAGGGACACGGGTCCGGTCAATTGTTTCTCCGTTCGAGATCATTGACCTTCTCGGTCTTCGTGACGCGTACCCTGCAGCGAAAACTAAAGGTAAACCATGAAGGTAGTATGGATTGATGTGGTCATAACTTTGTCGGCAAAAACACACAATGTTTAATTTCAATGGTGGGGTATTAGTCGGTCTGGTTTCCACTTATCGACATCCGATTTACTACAAATAATAAATACTATATTATTTCTTTTTTTATTATCGAGCCAACCTGTTATATAAATAGGAACTTTATATTGATACAACGAGTGGTCTTTACATTTTGATCCTGTAACTATTCAAACGGCCGATTCTGCTTTTTTGTCGAACATAAGTGCCTATTTAAAGGCGCATTAGTGCTTATAGCTTTGGATTTTATCCTTCGCTGTGAGGTTACAGAAGAACAAAAAACATGAATTATCGATTAAAAAGTGTTATGAAAAAGTGTTTGTGAAAATTTGTAGTCAAGATCCACGTCTAGAACCAAAGTCAAAAAAACATTTTTTTAACACTCTAAAATTTCAATGCGTTGGTATGTGTCGTTAGGTGAATGATCACATGTAACAATATTTGACATCCCTTCGAATAATAGACTTCATACAAGACATTGCATGACTCAGATGGATCTAACTCAATATTGTATGCCGCGCTGCATCACTATGTAAATCCTGGCGAGAAGTGACATATTTATATGATCTCCCGCGACTTTGAACATTCTACGGGTAGGACCGGCGAGAAATACGACAGCTGCTCATTTATGGATAAACTTACACCTTTGTACCCTGTTTCATCTGTCGTCACCTCATCATTGGAGCTTACTCAATATCTAATAACGACAATATGTTATACAATCCATTTTACTCAAAGGACGGAAAAATAAAAAAAATTTGAAAAATAAATAATGTCTATATGGTTTTGCGTTGACCTGAATTTTTTCGTTTGATGTTTTAGCTTCAAACTAGATTCTTCTAGTAAAAAATAGAATAAGCATTGTAAAAGATTTGGTTAGCCTTCGATCCCGTTGAAATACATAGAGGAATATGTTTACGGTCGAGGCCGCATTGAACACACAATAAATTACTCATCTCGTGATCGTCGTGAATGTCGATAAGCATCAAACGAGCTTTATTAATCTCGTTTTTTACATACTTGATCATGACTGTCATCTTTGTCTTCATTCCGCACAAATAACATCGGGGTATTTATTGGTCTGAACGTCTGGTCAGATGGCAATCTTTTTTGATGAGCGTTTGTCAAAGATAGCATAAGGTTTTGACTTTCTTCGATACAGATTTGTATTATTAAGAGTAGTCGATAGAAGCAGTAAGTATACTTAGATCTAAAATGTTCTAAAGTGAATAACGAACCTGTAAATGAAGTTTATCTGCAGTATATGTATTTTGCTATCGAGTCGTACATTCACGCATTCGCATGGTTTGATACCGACCTTCCTGATGAAACCATCTAAGAGTGATAATACACCTACCTCATGTAGAGAAATATCCGTGACTTGCCTCTTTCAACCCTACCCGAAAAATTACGCTCTGGTTTTTTTGTCTAGGTCTCATAAATCAGCTCTTAAATCGAAGTTAGAGCTAAGTATGGATTTTGCATATAGTAGGTCATATAAAGTAGCGCAAAACAATATTCTAGCCAGTTCATCGATATAAAAAATTGTATCAACTTTGTAAAAACTCTGGTTAATGATATTTTGATTTGTAGCGACACTACAATACATGCCGAGAAAAACACACGATAAATTAATTTTGGTGCAGCTAGACAGGTCATTGTGCGGCCGACTACAGAGCACTAATGCCGGAGGTTAAGAAAAGAGCTAGTTGGAGCATAGTGGGCAAATCCATTAATCGCTCTTATCCGAGCTGCCAAAAAATACCCCATTTACAAATTATTGGAGGAGCAACCTACATGATATAGCGGTATGGATCAGCAATTTGCTTTCAAAATTAGTAGCTTTCGTATCTGTCGTTTAGCGTCATGAAAACCTATATGTAATGCACAAAAATATATGTGGAAGTGTTCGATCCAACCTTGTGTAATACCGAATGTCGATGTAGCTCGAACCGCCACAAGAATGAAATAGCACCTTCTGCTTAAGATACCAAAGTATATAATAGCGTATCCGAAGAAGTTGCTACTTGTTTGGATAATGCACCAGCTTTGTCTTAATTTTTATCGAAACAAAAGATTTGCAGGAACCCAGATGAAGCATATGAAGTAGGACAGCGTGAAAAATGATAAAAGACACAGCACAAGTTATATATATATTTGAAATCGGGTTTATATTGAGTACGACTGCCACTACAATTTGTGGGATGTTACCTATCAAACGTATGTCAAATTTCCTGCAGCATCATTTGTATTAGGTAATTAATTTGATTTTGAGCTCGTAGATTATTGTATCAGAGCCTACTTGGGACCACGCATCAAAATGTTTGGTATAATGAAAGAGGCCATTGTAATGAAATACGAATTACATAAACATGGACCATCGGATAGTTGAACTATGATAAATTCATCTTCTACCGAGCAAAACAAAACGGCAATCAAGGCCGGAATCATGAATGCAGAAATCCTATGTTAAATCAAAATTAAGCCCCAAAAAAATTTCCAATAAAATTACAATGTAAGAAAAATTAGTTACGCCTTAAACTTATATCTTTTACAGAGGTATGTGCTACAGAATTTTTTCTATTTCATTGTTATGGCAGCAGCAAAACCTGTTTAATCCGCAAATGATATCTTGGTAGATATGGCGTAAGGAAAATTATAATAGCTACATGACAATTTTTAAGTATGTATAAGCGGATATTGTACAACACAATTTGCTTAAGCGCACTGGCAACATAAGTTATGTATGCAACATTTTGTTCGCACCCGAAAAAAATTGCTCTCATTACGAACGAAAATGCGAGTACGAATGAGAACGCGACGCTATCTAACCTTGTTATCATCCTTAATCATGGTTTATATTACATCACATACGCTGGGGTCTAATTTGTATAATTTTGTATGCAAGATTAATTAATGTGCACAAACGTACAAACTTTACTTTGCTAAACATTTGCGAAAACGTTCTTGCTATTTTATATCCATAAAATACATTAATTTGCTAATTGGGCGTCTCCAACTTACTGGATTAGGCGGATACCTTTTGCAACGTTGTAGGTATGTGTCTTATTAAGAGAAAACATTCATAAGCCCTCGAAAGTATGCGATAAAGTAGCAAAAGACAGAAAATATAAGCTGTTGCGTCGATTAATAGCCGATTAAATTAAATATACTAGAATCGGAACTGACTGCGTGGTGTGAAGTCACATTACAAATCAATATTTGATGGCTGAAACCGTGAAGAAAATACATCGAACGGTGAATAAAGATAAAAATGTGATAGCATCTACCTATTTAATTGTGGCAGCCATATGCACATATATTTGCCTCTTTGATTAACATTTACTCATCCTCAATTTGCATATAAGCATATATTTTGCATTTTTAATATCCAGCGCATTATACCATTTTGTGATAAACAGTGTATGTGTGGAGAGTATGACTTTAACGCGTTGAAATCTTTAATAATGGCACGTTTAAGTTACGTGAAATTTCTATTTACAACAATAGAGTACGATAACATGATATGCATTTATGGTTCGTGACACATAAAGTTCCTAGATCGACTACAATCGCGCAATTTACTAGCGCATATTAAAATTAAAGTGTCTGAGATAAATTATAGATGAATCAGGTTCAATATTAAATACAAAAAGAACAGTATAGGATAGATTTTTATAGTATATATAAATTTTCAATCGATCTCTAATTTTTAAATTTTACAATAAATGTTTAACGTAATAATTTAATGAATACCTCGCTAAATAATCTATTAAGATGCAAACCATGACATTCAAAAGGGTTATATCAGTAAAATTAATATAAATCAAGATCATAATTGCTTTGCTTTCATGTGGTATGATAAGTCATTTATAGTCCAGAGTTTTGCGAAATCAAAGGAATCTCGGATATTAGTTAAATAAAGTTTATTAAAAAAAGCCCCCCTAAATTTCAAAAATAAAAAAATGCTCTAGAGAATTGGATAATAAAAAAATGTCCAGATACATATGATATAAAAATGCCTCTATTAATCGCGAAAATAAAAAAATGCTTCACGGTCTGGTAGATCTTATCTTAATGTGGCACACATAAAATCACGCGCCCTTAATCATTTTCGGTCTCCTTTAACGGCCGTGACCAACCCCCGCCCTGTTTGGGAAGCCGCGGGGAGGGTTCTGCCGCGGGCGTGATGCGCTTGCAGCCACCATTTGCAAGTGCATGCGCAAAAAATAAGTACGTAAACGCGTGCTTGTATCATCAGTCTTGGCCGTAAAAACAGTTACTCCGTTATAATGTCGTAAATGCTGATGTTATTTCGTTTGCTATTGTTGTTCAGTTGCTACTTTTGATGATGTTGCTGCTTCTGTTGATGCTGCTACTGCTGTTGACGCTGTCGCTGCTGTTGTTGTAGGTGATGCGTTTGCTGTTGTTGTTTGACTATCTATTGTTGATTGCTTCTACTGCTGTTGCTGCTGCTGCTGAATTTGTTGTAGGTGATGCAATTACTGTTGGTGTTGCTCTGTGAATGTTGCTATTGTTACTACTACTGATGTTGATACCGCTGTTGGTGTTGCTCTGTAGATGATGCTACTGCTATTGGCCACTCATGTTGATACCGCTGTTGTTGCTGTTGGTGTAGCTCAGTAGATGATGTTTCCGCTATTACTACAGCTTTGTTGTTGTAGGTGATACGGTTGATGTTGGTTTTGCTCTGTAGAAGATGCTACTGCTATCGCTACTACCTTTGTTGTTGTAGGTGCTGCTGTTGCGGTATATACTAATTTACTTGTAGGGTTGCATTCCCTTCCTGCTTGTCAGTTTTAATACTTAAAAACACATATTCATATCAGTAGACCCCAGTCAATCTATTCTTTCTGTTTATCTCTTATTAATGGCATCATTTTCTGCAGGCTTCGTCGTATAAAAACCAAGTACAGGCAAGAAACGTGCGATGACGCCTTACGCGTATTCGTCAAACTAGGAGGTGTGTTATTATTATTTTCGTGATTCAACAAGAATTTTTGATTTAATTTAAATCCTAATATGCTGCTGTATGTACAAGTTTGTGTTATTTAGTTCGTTTGTACAAAGGACATCCTACCAGATGTAGCTAAACAACCGGTCGCTTCATCATTATGTGTTTATATGAATGACAGGAGCTCGCATTTTATCGATTTAATCTTGAGGCTAAATGAAAGGCAATTGTATCTATAGCTAGATTCAGTGCATACTTTTAATTCTAAGGCTTGATACTATTAACTCTACCTGATCAAATGGATGAGTCATTCCGTCATCATTTCCTAAAGCAACCTTTGCTCCTACATGTAACGATTATCATAAATATGTAGCTTTAGCGCTTGCACATGCTGATAAGTTGATTCATATAAACTTGATTAGTAAAAATTCTGACAAATTGACGTCGAAATCTGCACATCAAAACTGATGATTACAAAGTATACCGATTCCCACTCTGGTAAATTGCTAAAATCCTAACCTAAACAATGACAATTTAAACATAGATATTTATATTGTTTGCGGACGGGTCTGCTGGGCCTATTGCGCGCTACTTTCTTGCATTATCATATTACGATAAGAAAATGTGTTATATATTATAGATTTTTCGAGTTTTCATTGATTGGCGACATTAGAAAAGCTCATTATAAAATCCGAAATATGTATCAAATTTGAGATGTCATTGCCGTTTTGACAACGCTAATTCATTTTTGCATTACTGACATCGTACGTCGACATAATAAAGGAAGATAACACCGGGTCATAGGAATGTATATGTTCGACGGATCTATAACAGAGATTAATTAAATCAGTGTAAAAAAAGAACGTGTCTATATGAGACAAAAAGTCAAATAGCGAATTGCATATTAAGTCAATTGTATCAATGTTACAAATACAACCTTTTGTTTCGTATAGGAAAGAATTACACTTAAGCCATTAAAATAATTCGTAATGAATGATACATAATCTAACGTAATGTGACGCGATATGATGCCTATTTACTTCATCATTGTAAGCTTCTTGCCTCGACATCAGTCGACTTTCAACAATACGAAAAAAAATTGGTTTAATACTACCTGAA
Source organism: Hyaloperonospora brassicae (assembly GCA_947650285.1). Classification (NCBI taxonomy): domain Eukaryota; phylum Oomycota; class Peronosporomycetes; order Peronosporales; family Peronosporaceae; genus Hyaloperonospora; species Hyaloperonospora brassicae. The sequence goes on from CANTFL010000024.1 coordinate 114,177, forward strand.
GCTCACAACGACTTCTATACCCCCAAAAAGTTTTGGAATCATTAAGAGCGATACCAGCAAAACCGAAACTTCATTTACGGACGTAATGAACCCTAATATTTAGTATTCAATGGCAACTAATTATCTAAGACCCTCGTTACTTCAATGAAGTTTAACTTGTTTGATGTAAACAAATTACATTTGTCAGTGTGCAATTTTTTATATCCGTAAATCTGGATAATTTTGAATTATCGGGAAGATTTGCTTGCCGAAGTCATGATGAAGTCGTCTGGGAGTTTTTTCTCGATTGAAAAAAATTGGAGATAAAGATTCAATCTTTCCCATAGCGCATTTCTTGCTTCAGATCGAGTCGCTCGCTAGAATTGTAGCCATGGTAACGCTATTTGATATTATTACGACTTGTAGTGGCTTGATATGCCGAAACAAATCGTGACGCTTTCGTCTTAAAATTAGAATGCTAATTAAAATTTCGCATATATTTGACAGGATATCTTAACTAATACGCTCTTACGCAATCATAAGAAGCTTTTTTGGAATCGCATATGATAGAGCATTAACTTCGCAAATACCTTAATGTTATAATTTAGTGCAGCATTCTATTTACCAGGCCCCAAGATGTGTATCAATATTTCTTTAAGTACAAGTCGACAATAATTGCGAAACATAACCGGGTATCAAAGCTTCATACTGCCTGGAAATGGCCAGCGAAAATATCAAATTCGACTTGATCTCTACCGATACTAAGACTTCGCATCTCGGAGTGCGATAAAGCCTTATATAAATCAATACTTCGCCTAAACACAGGTAATTATAGGCCCATACCTGACGAGTTGCAAGACTGTCACGACATTAGAAAGCGGGTCGGTATATTTCTGTGGCGATCCTTCCTAAACTTTTCATTCCGGTCGGTATTCATGACTGAGCTTTTCTACAGTAACAACAATTAGCGGACTCATGTACAAATTTACATAGCACGTTAGATTGATGCTCCTTAGGCCGTCATGCTACCTGGCTCAAGGTGGCAATGCCACAAAAACTCGCAGATTAATAGTACAAATATACGTAGATGACTTCGTGGTGAAGCTCCTTTAGAGGTCTCTACGTAGACTGGGCAAGTTTTGATGATGATCATGCGCTAATACCTTTCTCTTTATATACCAAATATACTGTAGGAGCAGTTCGCGCAGCTCATTACACGAATTCTGGCTAGGCTGTGTAATATTTAGTGAAAGCTGTGATAATTGCTTTTTTCAGATGTAAGGATTACACTCTATACATTTTCCAAACGTTTCTGGCCTTACATACACCGAAAGCAGTCGTATATATGTGAAATGTCGTAGTTTGGGGTAGCCAAATGCGCCAATGCCCGACATACTATTAATTTTTGCGTAGGCGATATGAACATTTCCTTTGGGTTGAATGGAATGACAGACGCTGATCAGAGTGACATCCGTCGCCAAAATGTATTTGTTGACCCACCCGAATCTGAATAGGCTTCAACCTCTCAACCATTTTTTTCGGTCGTATGGTATTTCGCTCACGCCAAATACTCTGCTGAGATCTGCGTACAATTTTTACAAAGACCATCATGTAGGAGTATTGACGATCACCTACAGATCATTAGTGCAATGTTGGTAAATTACCTCTCAACCATTTTTTATCCTACAAGTCCCTTCGAAACAAATTGTTTATGTCATTACTCACGATCACGTCCGAAGGGCGTGCTTATTCGAGCGGGATCTCACCTGGAATCATCTTCGTCATCCAGTCAATATGTGATAATGACACAGTAATATAGATTTTCCCTGGAGCCTTGATTGGTCCCCCGCTCCGAATAATGTGCATCGCGTTAAACTTTATCCAACACCCGGTCCTACTAACGATGTGTGACGCGCTAGCCTCCCTGGTACCACCCGGTGAAACGTTTGCTAGCGTGTATAACTATAAAGAAACGTCAAATTTTCAACAATACACAGTTGGAGGCAATCTGGACTGGTTGCACCCAGAGAATCCAGTGGAAATATTCGTCGTGTGATACGATAGCCACGACCGTTGTGGAATGGGCTGCAACAAATCAAAGTGCACAGAAACTGGTCGTTCATAACTTTAGATGTATCGACTGGGCTGTTCAACAACAAGATTAATTATATTGAGTTACATCGACAAGTAGCTTCGCAAATGAAGCTGCCTTTGTAATAACGGTTTATTTTGCCAAATGAGTACGCACACAACCGTAACGAACTATCCACTCTTCGTTGTATCGAATTGTTGCAACCCAATAAATTTATTTTTTAAACATGCGTTTGTAGCCAATTTTAGCACAAATTCTAATAATATCGTACTTGCTACGAACTTGTCAATGTGCCTTCTTGGCTCGCGTCGGAAAGGTTGCGAACGATTCATCAATGCACTTATAGAAATTTCATGGATGGACATCGAATCAAAAATCATTACAGTGTCAACACATAGTGAAAGCATTACACGCAAACAACACCTTAGGCTTTTAATTGATCACGAATATGGTCATGAAGCTTTGATATACCTTTTTATGGAGATGAAAAGGGACGTGATGTCGACTTTTATTCTTTGCATTAGTGATGCATCAAATTACAATCGTAAACCTTCATAGGCCGTAGGCTAGGAATTAATGCGTTGGGTGCTGTGGTCCATTTAGTAGTGCGGCCCAATTCGACTTATTACCGCTAAATGTCCAGTTGCTAACTAAGTTCCTTTGTTTTGCGTCGCAAACAATTTAAGTACCATCAGTGGTCATGTCCTAAGATGCGCTTCTTGAGCAGTAGAGATCTACGATTTCTGACAACGTAATACAAAGGATACAGTGAAGATGTCGATGTCTCCAGTAAAGCGATGAAAGGTACTGGATAGATCTGTACTACGAGGTGGAGAATACCGAGGAGCCAAGATCATTTAACAACGGATGTTTGCTCACGTGCATCCACCGGCACTCCACCAATCTACTATTTCGTTAAAATGGCTCTAAAAGTGTAACATGGGCACAACCTTGAAAAAATTTATTTTGCTAACAACCACAAGTCGTGCTTCCTTCAATCGAAGCTTAAATTGATTCCATTTCGGGCGGTCGGATCGTGGAAATTATACATTTAAGTGTCGATGGCTCACATATAAAAATATACTATATAGCTAGGGTATCGTATACACGTTATAATACCGCGTAACTACTCGACATTCAGACTTTTCCTTTTCAGACAACGTAAGCGGCTAATTCTCATTTAGCGTGATGTTTACGTCTTATGTGTTAGAAAACTTTGTCAAACTAACGTTTTGGCACACATGATTAAGTCATCACGCTAACGCCATGTTTTTGGACAATGTCGCTCAGTTGATGACAATCCACGACCGTGTTGTAAGCTTACTATGTGCTCAAATACAACTGAACGACCGATGCGTTGGATTATATATCCATGGATGTATAGTAGAGCACTTACGTTCTCCGACCTTATTATCATAGCTATCCTCGGCATGTCAAGTGGAGTCGTAGACTGTCGAGGATACCGTCCACTGACTGCTCATTTTTTAAGGAACACTTCTTACCAGATAAATGGTAAGCCCTCGCACTGATGATATTGCAAGGGTGTGTGCTCGTAAAGCACCACGTACACCGTACGTGCAGAGGAAGTGAAGAACATGATCTCGAGTTCCTCAGAAGTAAAGTAAGCTGTATATGTAATATCGTTAATCTCTCTTCATTAACATTCAACATCTTACTTGCACTTTTTTATACCACAAACTTCTATGCAAAATCCCACTCACCACGCATTGCGCGTCTAGCAGCTATTGTTGTTTCTTTGGTTGATGTCATGGATTGTATCAACCAATTGTGAAGCGGTTCTGAATAGTTCTTTCAAGGATAATTTCTCAAAGTATTTACACGCAAGAGAATTACTGTAATAAACAATCGATTCGGTTCAGAATAACATTGACACAATTCATGCCAATGGCATGTAACAGGCTCACCCTGTTACATCCATGCATGCACCTGCAACTCATCACGTCTGGATGAGGACCGTTAGCACGTCATGGCAGATATTTTGAGCTGCTTGTGTAATATATGATTAGCAAGTCAAGCGGTGGGAGATGTAAATCCCCTTGCGGGAAGATATCGGCGAGTTTCTCTGCCTACTAAATGGCTGAAATGAATCTTTTTAACGGCGAGTTCATTCGGTTCTGGGCAACGTGTCAGATGCTTCCTCATGCGGTGAGGTGAGTGACAAACAGAAAGGAAAAGCCACAAGACAGCTGCACTTCTCGGGGTGTTCATTGCTTTGCTACCTCCGACGTTACAGGCTATGATATGGACGCTGATCATCGACGGTTTTCGCAATTGTTTACCGCAGACTACATTTGCGCGTGTTACAGGGCTTGCTTCAAGCTAGATGAGCAAATACTTAGGTCGAGTACAAAATTACATTATACAGTCGTTCTACTAACATTCCCTTTGTATGTATATCATAAAGATTGCGATACAACAAGCGGCTTTTTGCCAATTGGCGACCCACGGCGAAACCGTCGTCAATGTGACACACAGTCAATTACTTCAATAGCTGAGCTCTCTGCGAGCGGTTTCAGAACCAGTAAGAGCAGAAGGCTTGCACGCTGGCACATCAGTGAAAATAAAAATGCTTCGTCGTGGTAATTTAAAAGGAGCCAATATTGTCACACCCGTCAATATCCCTCATGTATAGTGGACACGAAAGGAGGAGACTCAACGACTATCCTCGCGTAGCGTGCAATGCCTTTTTCGTCACCATCGTGGTTGTCGCATTCATCAGCCATAATTGTATACATTGGAGAGGCCTACTGCTATGTAGACACATTGAAGTGTCATCCAAACTGGCGCGAAGATGCACTAGCAAGAAACCCACACAGGAGGTTGTAGTTTAATATAGTTAGCTTAAGACAAAGACGGTTTATTAAAAACATAACTATATTATATACAGTTCTTGTAACGGGGTTACACGTCGGCTGGTAGCCGACGATAGGTGTGGGG